>CM028355.1:26964357-27398894 GCA_016618105.1 Dendrobium huoshanense
TCCAGACCCAAATCCTAAGTCTTAAGGCCTTGTCCTAAAGACCCTTTTTAGGGATTTTTCAAACATTTTAAAACCCAGTCAAATGGTCTCTGATTCAGGGTCTATCACTTGCAAAGTGATAAGACATGTCTCTAGAGGTTACCCTCCAACTTTGAGCTCAGTCTGAGGTCTCTAACTCCAGAATCTGAATTAAAATCCAAAGGCTGTAAAACCTTCAAATATTTACAGCCTATGCCACTGAACCTAACCCCTTTGAGATCTTGACCCTGGAATCCTCATCAAACCCTCCAATCACCTCCAGACCTTTGATTTTAACCCATTGAGCAATAAACTGCATTTTCCAGACCCATTTTTTACCATAGTTGATCAATAGGTCAAAATTGACCAAAATACCCCTATGGGGCTCAATTAGGGATTTCAAACCAAATGAGCTCCAAGTTGAATGCAACCACCTTTAACAAATTTCAAATGTCATTTCAAATCTTTTGAACCTATTTCCAACCCTTGGGTCAACCTGGTTGACCAAGTCAACTGGTTTGACCCAAGAGGTCCTTTAAGGGTCCAAACATGTGTTTTGACCCAAATAACCTCTCTAGGCCATCCAACCACTTCCTTTGGACCTGAAATATCATTTCAAACTTGTTGAGCCCAAACCCAGACCCTGGGTCAACCTGGTTGACCAAGTCAACCCAGGTTGACCAAACAGGCCCTTAGGGGCTCAAATAGGGATTTTGGTCAATTTGACCTCCCCAGACCTAGGAACCACCCTCAATGGTCTTCAAATGACTTTTCAAATTTGTCCAGCCCAGACTCACCCATTGGGTCAACCTAGTTGACTCAGTCAACATGGTTTGACCCAATGGACCCTTGTGGTTTTAAATGAACCATTTCAACCTGTTTAACCACGTCAATATCTCCAATTCCTTGAAATCATTCTATTCAAAGCCTTGAATATTTCTAAACCTATTTTGAGTTCAACCCAACTTGGGTTGACCAAGTCAACCCTCAATTCTAGGTCAAAGCTTAATGGCATTTGCTCCCACTCCTTTTAAGCTCTCACTTTGACTTTTAACCCTTGATTAAATCATTCCAAATGATCCTTTACCCCCTCAAATGCCACATCACCAACTTTGACCTAGTTGACTGGTCAAACCAAGTCAACAAAGCCTTAAGCACCTCTTTGAATTAGTCAAACTTCCTATTTGACCTCAAAGAGTATGAGTTTAGGTTTGGAGCCTCTCCAACCTATAGCCATTGATCTCCCACTGCCACCTCAGCACCCTTGACCTTTTGACTGGTCAATTCGGTCAACAAATGCTTTATGGAGGAGCCCCATGGCCAACTCACATGTGAGCCTCCTTCTCACTAATCTAGGCGTCTAGGTTAGCCCTAAGTGAGAGATAAAGCTCTCTAATAGGCTCCCTAACCGAGCTCCACCCCTGGTTTAGCCATAAGTGGCAATGCTCCCCTCCACTCATCCCAAGTCCACCCAATGGGAATAAGGCGTGTCCAGCCCTTGCGGCAGCCTTCCAGCTTTCCCAGGGACAGGTGGCATCATCTGGAGAGTCCAGGAGTTGATCCCAGCCATCCAATCCAGCCCAGGCCGCTTGAATAGGGAAAAAGGTGACTTTTGAAGCATTGGATCAAAGCACCTTCTCTCACTAACCCTAGCCTCCCAGAGCAAGTTCTTAGTTCGGTTTGGATCTCCAGAGCCTTCTCTACCTCCCCACTACAAAAGCCAAGTGGTTGCACGTCACCGGCGGCGAGTTCTCCGGCGAGTCCACCACCTAGTCCGTCCCAGGCTTGCAGCAGCCGATCCAGGCGTGTTCGAGCTCGATTTTGCGCTGGGAATCTACACTTGGACAGTCTACAAGCTCATCCATCCAGAAATTTCGAAGATCCAACGGTATAATCCCTTAAAACCTTAGATCTAGTTCACATTAGTTAGATTTAAATAGCTTCGTGTTTTTAGGGCTTTGGCTGAAACCAATCTTTCCCCATTATTTCTGTTCATTCCTACTCTCTAAGTTTAAAATTTCAAGTGATTTGGTCCATCCGATCGGGAGAACGAACCAAAAAAATGGATTCTAGGGCGTCATTCGCAGTTCGCTGCAGATGTACGTTTTCTAGGCCGTTGATCACGCGATCAACGGTCTAGATCTTGCCGTTCCGCGCCTTGGTTCGACCGTGTATTCGGTTTAGCATTCGATCGATCGACCGGCGAGATCAGGGCCGTCCATTCGGAACAGCGGGATCAAACCTCCGCCGTTTGATCTTCTTCTACTGAGATCAAACCGCGGGATCCGATCTCAGCCGTTAGATCGAACCCGCGGTTAATCCAACGGCTGCCACGAGCCGCTGACGTGGTTAAGTGGAAACCGCGTGAAGCGGCCCGCGGCCGACGCGTGTCCCCGCCGTCACGCGGTTTCGATCCCGCGAATCCGCGCGTGCCGCGTGTCTGACCGCCGCCGTTTAATTAGGGAAAATGTATTTTTAATTTGTTTTAATTACTGAAACTTCAAAAAATCATAGTAAATCGAATATAAGGTCAAAAAATGAGTATAATATATCATTCTCTTCAGAATTCTGTCTAGTTTATTTTAAAAATAAAATCAAACCTTTTTACTTATTATTTTACTGGTAATTTGAGAAATACAGAAAAGGGTATTATATTTTTAATTAATTATTTACAAATTATTTTTATCTGAAATTTGGCATGCATGTCTTTGAGTGCATGGCTGATCTCCAGAAAAATTTTCAACATTATTTGAGTAGATTTTGATAGTATTTAGAATTATTGGAGCATATTAATTTTTTTATATTTAATTAAATATTAAATATTTTGAAAATTATAAGGAAAATCTTTTGTTATTATCAAATTTCCTTGAAGATCAGTGGTCCTTTCAACTCATCAAAATGTATTTTAATAATATTTTTTAATTATTTTATAATATATATTTATATATATATATAAATATATATATATATAGATATATATATATATTAAAACCTATTTTTAGACTATATATATATATATATATATATATATATATATATATATATATATATATATATATATATATATATATATATATATATATATATATATATATATATATATATATATATATATATATATATATATATTAAAACC
Organism: Dendrobium huoshanense; assembly: GCA_016618105.1. Taxonomy (NCBI): domain Eukaryota; kingdom Viridiplantae; phylum Streptophyta; class Magnoliopsida; order Asparagales; family Orchidaceae; genus Dendrobium; species Dendrobium huoshanense. The sequence continues at coordinate 26,967,512 of CM028355.1, forward strand.
TATTTTTAGACTATATATATGCAAATCTTTAAATGTTTAAGAAGTCACTTGAGATCTTAAATGTAGGATGACCATGTTTGAATAGAAATAAAGGGGATGATTAGTGGATAATCATTTCTTGATTATTCACTAATTTTGTCTTAATTATGTTAATTAGTTAATTGCATGCTTAAGGTGCACACACCACATAGCCTAGGCTCTCCTAGATCTAAGGACTTGTTTGCTTGCTATTTGTGTATGTATGCCATGTTTACTCAAAGGGTTAGAGGAACTTTGATTTGAACCTATTCAAAATTAGTGACACAATTAAGGACAATAATTAGGAACTTTGAGTAGAAAACTTAGAAAATTTATTGTGCTTAGAATTGATATCCTTTTGACTTAAAATTTGAACCATTTAAACTTAGTGACATTCTTAGCCTTAGACAATTTATTTTACTGATTTTTGAAATCATTAAGATCACTAATTAATTTTCTAAGTCTTAAACCCTTAATTGAGCCTCTAAACTTCCAAAAATTGTAATAAATCCATTTTAAATCAAAAAATTACATATAAACCCTCAAACTGACCAGAATCCAGTCCTTAATCCATGATAATGGAAAGCCCCTTGATTTGACAGCAATTTAAACCCTAATTTAATTTTAAGTGAAAATCAATATTTAATTAAGATAATTAATTAATAATAATTAAAAAATCCCAAAATCTCCCAAACACTTGGGGATCCCTCCTTAGGTTATTTCTGACCTTTGGAGGTGTTTTCAAGAGATTGGAATTTGTTTGAAGCAAATTCACAAAAGAGGCCTTCTAATTAAGAAATTCCCAAAAATCATTAAATATCCAAACTTCCAAAATGCATAACTAATTCTAGAAAAATCCAAATCACCCAAACTCACTTGCATTCAACTCCTAATAAGCTCTAATATTTATTAAAAATATTAAATTCCAAAAATCTGTAATATTTCAAAAAGTCAACAAAACGGTCAACTCTAAGTCAAACTAGTTCAAAACTTCAAACCTTCGTAATAAAATGCAGAAAAATCCGATTTCAACGTACTTACCTTCTAACTGATCGTAGTAAGGCCTAGTATTTTAATAAAATACAAATATTCCAGAATTTGAGCTTAATCATAAATTCAACTTTTAACCCTTTAATTAAATGATTAAAATATTCTAAAATATTCTTAAAACCCAAAATCATTCTAAAACTCAGAAAATATTGGTTTAATGCTTAAAACACTTAACAAATCCTTTAAAACACAACAACCATCCTAAAGATGAAGTTTATTGGCTGGACTACTCCGGGCTGCGGGGCTAAGTGTCCTAAGGAGGTTGGTTCCTCGAGCCTGGTGGCACAACGCCACGAATGGATTCTAAGGGGTGTTAAATCTTAAAATAGATTAATATTTAATCATTTAACATCTTAAAAATTTCTAATTCAATTATATTAATTTGGTTTATCGGCTGGACTACTCCGGGCAGCGGGGCTAAGTGTCCTAAGGAGGCTGGTTCCTCGAGCCTGGTGGCACAACGCCACGAATCAATTAATGGAAAACTTAAATTAATCAACTTTAAAATCAGTAACCAACTCCCTTTAATATCAATCTACTCTTTTAATTCCAACCAATTTAAATAACTTAACAACCCCGATTGCTACTGGGTAACCCAGGCCTACGAGGCTATTAGCTTAGCCCCAATGAAGGTGAAATAAACTTCACGGCCTCGGTGTGAAACAAAGGTAGTAATCAATTAACTTTTAAAATACGTCTAATTAAAATTCTTAATTCATTAATACTTAAATTTTAATTTAAATTCCCTTCTAAGGCTTAACAAATCCAAACTTTTAGACAACTTTAACTAATCACCTACTTTAGGATCTATCCCAGCCACACGACCTTTCTCACACACTTTAGATGATGTGCTAGGACAACCAACTCTAGATCTAGGATAGGCCGGTGTTTACTTTACTGCTGTGTGCCGGATTTTTCGTAGTTTTCACTGCATGTTGTGGATGAAATTGCTTTGCTGTGTCTGCTTACCTTTTCTGTACTCTGTGGATGGATTGATGTGTTTTGCGACTAGATTACCCTTAGGTTAGGTACGATCTGGATGTTGACACAGTTTTCTGCAGGTGGCCACGCTCATGCAGGGTAATATAAAAAGGGGGCAAATAAAAAAAAATGCATAAATATTATAAATTCTTTGCACAGGTGCTTCAGCTGCTAAAGCCCCCAAATCATTTAAAAAGAGCGTGGCCAGTGTGTTTACTTTCTTTTCTGCTCATATACAACTGCTTGGGAATAACTGCTTTTTATATATTAATTGCTTAGGATAACCCTGCAGGTGAGTCTAGATTTTTATTTTGATATAAATGTAATTTGTGTAAGTGTCAAGTGTTGTGAAAATTAATTTTGAGTTGGGATACATAGATCCAAAGCTTGGATTCCAAAGAGGAAAGGATACCCCTTTAAGGAATACTCCTTTTCCATTTGGAAATCCAAATTTGGATCATACCTCTTCCTTACCCAAAGAGGAAAGAGTGGCCTCCCCCTTAGAGGGAAGTGCCCTCTTCTCCATTTGGGTAATCCACTACGAAGATTCCAAGAAGATTGAAGAAAAGGAGTCCAAAGAAGAATGAGATTGAAGACTTGAAGATTTGAAGATTGAGAGTATCCCACTCAAAATAACTTGCGTCATTACTAGGTTTAGAATCCGGGTTGTTGTCAGTGGTGCCCGGCCACTTTACTTTCTGTAATATTCTGGTTTGTAATAAGCAAGGCAATTCTGCCTACGGACATTTATTAATTAATTTGTATTTGATGTGATGATTTGATTGCCTTTAGGATTACTTGTTTTTACTAGTTTTTTTGACGATTGCATGCCGCTCTTTGTTTTCGCCTGGATACGTGAGACTCGTGAGGGTGTGAAACTTTTCAACTCATAACCTTAAAAGTCTAAAATTTTAGTGAGTCTAAATAACATAGAAAGATAACGAATCTAGGGAATTAGCCGGGGATCAACCCCGGGGTCGCATGCATATTTTTGCATTACTCTTTCCTTGCTTTAGACCCTTCCCCGCCTGCGGGTAGAGTCCGGATAGTCTGACCTATGAGGACGAGGTGCCGGACCTGGGGAAGTCCAGTCTTCTAAAAAATTATTTTATAAGCCTGTTTTTAAAATTTTCAAGCATATTCGATTTGAGGTTGTTAACCAGCATGCATTGCATTAGATACAAATTAAAGAGTCAAAATTTTAATTTCATAGTCCTTAGCATTTTAGCACCCAACATAAGTCAAAGGGGCCAATTAGGAGAATCTCTAGATGTCGGCTCCAATTCTTCAAAACTTTAATTATAACGTCCCTACCACTCTTTCATAAAAGACCGGATTCATCTCTTTTAAATCGATTAGGTGGTTAGCTGGCTCCCCAATTCAGGCCGGGGTAAGTCCAGACCTTGCACTGCATTAGTTAGGATCGGACGGCTGTGGTCCAGTGTCCAAAATAGATTTAGGTTCCGGGGCAGATCTTTGATTATAAGACCCCAAACTTCGGGAATCTAATCCCAAATTTCTAATAAAATGCTCAACTCTAATTAAATATCATTTCAAATCCAAAACATAAAGCCCAACACTTAGATTAAGTTGGGACACTTCCGGATGGTTCTGGAATCTCAAAGTGTCCCCTACTTCTTCTCCTTTAACTCCGTTAATAACTGTACAATTTTGATCCATTCCCTTTTGATTTTCCAATAACTTTATTCATATTTTGATATCACTCCTAGAAACTCTAACAAAATTCTGCCACCATTTTAATCGGGAGTTTTCGTAGGAGATTTTTGTCTCCCTACGATGTAATTAACTACGAGGGCTTGCGCTCGTAGGAAATTTGGAACCACATACACCTGATTTTAAAAAATTTTAATTTCCAAAATTTTATTAGACTTCCTTGGGAAAAGTTAAGTAATGATCGTCATAAATGCATTAGAAGGATTATCGTAGAATGGTCTCATTTCCCTTTGGGGAGATACACCCTTCTTTGATAAGGCTTTGGATGTAAATGCGACGATCATGTTTCTTGAATGTTGTAATTGGGTACTTAGTTGAACTATACTTTGTCCCCTCGGGGCCATATAAAGTTCTCCTTAGAACACGATCATAACATTCAAGAAAAGTTTACATAATTCTAAGTCTGAACACCGCTATGAAAGTTTATTTTCGTCCTTCGGGGTGATATACTCCTTCTAACGAGTCGATTCGATCTTAGAATTAGAACTCAACCTTAATCTTAAAATCCCCAAAGAAAACTAATATTTTTCAAAACCTGTTTTCAAAATTCCACCAACAAGGAGCCATCTTGATTTTATTATATCCAGATGAACCATCCATAAAAGAGAAAATTGCATGCTCAAAGGCTATGTCTACCATGTGTTCTGGTATGGGTAACAGAAACTCATCTTTCAGACATGCCTTATTCAGATCCCTATAATCGATGCATACACGAATTTGACCACTTTTCTTCTTTACTGGGATGATGCTAGCCAACCAAGAGGGATATTTCTCCTCTCGAATAAAGCCTGTATCGATAAGTTTCTTAACTTCAATTATCACTTGTTGTTCAATTTCTAAGCGCATGCGTCGTGGGGCTTGCTTGACAGGGATTATGTCAGGTTAAATTTCAAGTTTGTGAACTGCTATTTCTGGAGATAATCCAGGCATTTCGTCATAACTCCAAGCGAAGCAATCCTTAAACTCTAAAAGCAATTTGACTAAGTTATTTGACTCATCCTCGTTCAATGAGGCACTTATGAACGTCGGACGTGGATTTTCTTTATTACCAAGGTTAATTTCTTTTAGTTCGTCAAAGTTGATTGGATTTTCTCAAGTTCAGGAGGTTCCTCCTTAACTTGAAAGTCATCCGAATCATCTAAAGTTTCTAAACAAAATTCATTAAGATTTTCAATATCCTTTACAAAAAGACGATCAGTTCCTACATTGTTTGTAATCACCAAGAAATAATCATCATCATCGAATGGACAAACAGTATTAAAGCCCAATCTTGCTCTTGACTTTGGTTTATGGAATTTCGTATTCCAAAGACTTTCAAAAGACTGAGCTTGACGTTTGGTCCAAGTAGATGGGGCTAGACTTTGCTCAATTAAATTTTTAACACAATAAGGATACCAATCAAAAGGGTGTTTCACTATTTCATTCATAAAAGGATCATCAATGTGTACATCAGTTTCAACATTTTTGCTAGAAGAAGGAATAAACTTAGAAGTTTTACAATCATCGCTCAAAGTAGGTGAAACTTTAACTTTAACCCGGCTATACTATCTTGAGATAGTGGGGTTAGAGCTAAACTTTTCACATATCCTTTAAGTCTTTCATAGGTAGACAAATCTGAATCATTCTCTATATTTGCCTGAATTTTATCTTCATCTCTATCATTTTCCAAAGAGATATCAAATTTTAGCCTTTTGTTACCATTTTCATTCTTCGGTACACATGATTCATCCTCTGAACCAGATTCTAAATCGATGTGTATCGTAGGTTTTTGCTTTTGTATGTTTTCATACATTGCACTTTCATGATTTTTCCATCCTCTGCCTCTACCTCGCCCTCATTGGGTCATCCTACCACCTCTTTGTGTGGGAGGAGCAGGATGCCAACGAATGCTATCTTCGAGGCAGGGATATTATTCATCTGTTTTCTCTTCTTTTTCTTTTTCATTTTTCTTTTCAAGTGCAATTTCATTTTTGGCCAATTTAAGATCTTTAGGAATAGTCGTTTGTTTTTTAGGCAAATAATAGGCGGCATCTTCATAAATTCCTACTTCATGAATTGAGAATGGTTGCAAATCTCCCTTAATATAGTGCTCAATGCCATCTCTGATGTACTTGATGCACTGATGTAAGGATGAGGGAACAATTCTATATTCATGAAGCCAGGGTCTACCTAAGAGAGCATTAAAGGATGTTGGAGTGTCTGTTGCAACTCGGGCTTCCGAGTTTATGATTTTGATGATAACAAATAATATTTATTATTCTTTTATTTCTCCTAGTATTTGCAGTGCATATTTCTTTCTATGTTAACTAATATTTCAGGTACATCATGCACCGTTCTGTGAAGATTCAAGGCTCAAGATTGCGTAGAATTGGTCGTATTAAATGAGTCTGTAATTTTTATTTATTGAGTCAAGTCTTATAATGATGTATGATAGTTTGTTGATCATGCACACACACAGAGGGAGCAAAAAATGATTATAAATATTTTAACTTTTCTGTTCATCGTACTGTACGAATTTATTTCGTACTGTACGATCTGGTGTAACAGAAATAAATTAAAATATTTATTTTTCCTAAAAAAAAGTAATTTTGAATATAACTAATCGTACTGTACGATCACCACATCGTACTATACGATCTGTTATAATTAGAAAGACTGCCGTCCATTAAATTAGGCAAAAATTTGAATTTGAACAGTTGTATAATCGTACTGTACGATCATAATCGTACTGTACGATGTTTGAAATATTGCCTAAGTTAATCCTGAGATTATGCAATCAAAACGGCTGAAATTTGTCATTTGGATCGTACTGTACGAACTGGATCGTACTGTACGAACTGTATCGTACTGTACTAACTGGATCGTACAGTACTAACAGGTCAATTTCTGCACATAGTACTGGACGATCTTGAGATCGTACGGTACGATATTTGACGCTGAATTGAGTATTTTTAGGGTTTTTTGAGCCCTCTATTTAAGCACTCTCATAAGACTTTGTAAGAGTCTTTTGGCAGCCATTGTGGCTTCGTTTTTCTAGAGAAAACTTGAAGAGAGGACTTGAAAGGGAGAGAGGAAAGGGTGGAGTTTGAAAGAGGGAGAAGAACCTTGGAGGGGGTTTCAAGGGAGTGTGAAGGGAGTTCACACGGTTGCTCCGGCGAGCTTGCACCTCAGTACCATCGGATTCAAGGTTCGTCTTGAAGGAAGTTTTGCGAAGAAGAAGATCTCATTGGTGTCAAAGGACCCGGCTCCTCCGCCGCACCGGGGAAGGTGGAAGTGATTGTGTAAGGGCTTCTCCGCCTAGCTGTGGGGGCTAAAGGAGAATCACTAAAGGTTTAGTGTAATACTCGGAGGGTGCCTCCGGGGAGTGGACGTAGGTCATGGTTTGACCGAACCACTATAAATTGGTGTGTTCTTTCCTTTATTTTTCTGCACTTTATTTCCGCATTAATTTTCATTGTGATTAATTGCGTGGATGAAATTGATTATCTATCTTTTTATTATGAATGAAATTCGCTTCCGCATAAAGTCATAAGAAGATATTTCTTTTCATTAAAGAAGTTTTTAATCATCCAATTCACCCCTCTCTTATCGTTCAGTAATTTCAATTGGTATCAGAGCGGGTTTCAAAAATAGTGTTTTAGAAAACCTTGAAAAAAATTGATCATGGCATATTTTGGAAATCGTAACATTGCGGAAGGCTATTGTATCACACGACCACCTTTATTTGAAAATGTTTCTTTTAATTTTTGGAAAATTCGCATGTCAATATTTTTGCATTCAATTGATTATCGAATGTGGAATATGATTCAAACTGGCTATTCTGTACCTTCACGTATGATAGATGGAGTCAAAATTAATATTCCTTTTACTGAATGGAGTAGAATAGAACTATTCAATGCACAACTAAATGCTAAATGTTTGAATTGTTTTTTCTGTGCATTAAATTCTGACGATTGCATGAGAATCTCTACATGTACTACTGGGAAAGAAATTTGGGATAGATTGTGCATTTCGTATGAAGGTACTAGTGAAGTCAAACAGTCTAAATTGAATATTCTAATGCGTAATTATGAACTTTTCAGCATGAAGCCATATGAGACTATCTTAGACATGTTTACTAGATTTAATCAAATTGTGATGTCATTGCATGATTTAGGTAGAGAACTTTCAAACTTTGAAAAAGTTAGTAAAATTCTACGTTCTTTACTTGATAAATTTGATGCCAAAGTCATGGCAATATGTGAATCAAAAGATTTGAATGCTTATTCTATAGATAATCTAATCGGCTCACTCATTGCCTACGAGCAAAGTGTGAGTCAAAGATTTTTGGATGCAGGTGATGAGAAGACAATTGTGCTAAAAGCCAAACACACAGATGAATATGGCTTAGTAGATGATGAAAGCAAGGAGATATCATCGATAACAAATAAATTTGAAATTCTATTGAACCACAAGCATGAACATCAACAAAAGCGGAGTAGAGGTAAATATTATAAAAATGTTAAGTTTTGTTCTGACATAATTTGCTTTGGGTGTAGGAAACCCGGACATTTGAAGCGTGAATGCCCCAACTTAAAAACTCTTCCTGCAAAGGAAAAGAGTAAAAATAAACCGTTTGTAATTTGGGGAAAAGATAAGCAAAAAGTCTTCTGGGCAGACCTAGTTTCTGAATCATCAGAACAGGAGCAAGATGATAAGGTATAAGTATGTTAAGGTTTGTTTGTGTGTTTTTGTTTATGTGTTTTGTATGTTTTTTTATTTTTGTATATTTAACTTGTTTTATATAATCGTATGTTTTTATTTCGTTATTATGTTGTTATTTTATATTTTATTTTATCTCTTCTTTTTGATAATGTCAAAGGGGGAGAAAGTATTGTAGTTTGTTGCATTTTATTTTAACTTTTGCGGTTATTTAATTTAATTTTTTTTATATAAAAAAATACAAAAATTAAAAAAAAAAAAACTTTTCCCTAATTTTTAATGTAATTCTTTTACTGAGGCGGAGTTTAGGAGAATTTTTTTTAATTTGCAAAGTCAACCAATATTATTTGACATCATCAAAAAGGGGGAGATTGTTGCAACTCGGGCTTCCGAGTTTATGATTTTGATGATAACAAATAATATTTATTATTCTTTTATTTCTCCTAGTATTTGCAGTGCATATTTCTTTCTATGTTAACTAATATTTCAGGTACATCATGCACCGTTCTGTGAAGATTCAAGGCTCAAGATTGCGTAGAATTGGTCGTATTAAATGAGTCTGTAATTTTTATTTATTGAGTCAAGTCTTATAATGATGTATGATAGTTTGTTGATCATGCACACACACAGAGGGAGCAAAAAATGATTATAAATATTTTAACTTTTCTGTTCATCGTACTGTACGAATTTATTTCGTACTGTACGATCTGGTGTAACAGAAATAAATTAAAATATTTATTTTTCCTAAAAAAAAGTAATTTTGAATATAACTAATCATACTGTACGATCATCACATCGTACTATACGATCTGTTATAATTAGAAAGACCGCCGTCCATTAAATTAGGCAAAAATTTGAATTTGAACAGTTGTATAATCGTACTGTACGATCATAATCGTACTGTACGATGTTTGAAATATTGCCTAAGTTAATCCTGAGATTATGCAATCAAAACGGCTGAAATTTGTCATTTGGATCGTACTGTACGAACTGGATCATACTGTACGAACTGGATCGTACTGTACTAACTGGATCGTACAGTACTAACAGGTCAATTTCTGCACATCGTACTGGACGATCTTGAGATCGTACGGTACGATATTTGACGCTGAATTGAGTATTTTTAGGGTTTTTTGAGCCCTCTATTTAAGCACTCTCATAAGACTTTGTAAGAGTCTTTTGGCAGCCATTGTGGCTTCGTTTTTTTAGAGAAAACTTGAAGAGAGGACTTGAAAGGGAGAGAGGAAAGGGTGGAGTTTGAAAGAGGGAGAAGAACCTTGGAGGGGGTTTCAAGGGAGTGTGAAGGGAGTTCACACGGTTGCTCCGGCGAGCTTGCACCTCAGTACCATCGGATTCAAGGTTCGTCTTGAAGGAAGTTTTGCGAAGAAGAAGATCTCATTGGTGTCAAAGGACCCGGCTCCTCCGCCGCACCGGGGAAGGTGGAAGTGATTGTGTAAGGGCTTCTCCGCCTAGCTGTGGGGGCTAAAGGAGAATCACTAAAGGTTTAGTGTAATACTCGGAGGGTGCCTCCGGGGAGTGGACGTAGGTCATGGTTTGACCGAACCACTATAAATTGATGTGTTCTTTCCTTTATTTTTCTGCACTTTATTTCCGCATTAATTTTCATTGTGATTAATTGCGTGGATGAAATTGATTATCTATCTTTTTATTATGAATGAAATTCGCTTCCGCATAAAGTCATAAGAAGATATTTCTTTTCATTAAAGAAGTTTTTAATCATCCAATTCACCCCTCTCTTGTCGTTTAGTAATTTCAGTGTCTATAATATGAAACTTTGCTTCAGTTCTAAAGTCCTCAATCTCTAACAATAGAGTAACTGAACCCAAATCCCTCTCGTCATTTTCGTTAAAACCCCGTAAGATCATCTTATCTGAGCTGAGCTTACGGACGTCTACTTTCAAATAGGCAAGAGTTCTTAGAGTCATAATATTAACTGATGCACCAGGATCTACAAGGATACGTGACAATCTGAAGTTATCTATGTTTACTATTATGTATAATGGACGGTTGTGATCAGCCGTCCCTAAACATAGATCTCAGAAAAAGAAACTTCAGGAACTCCTTTAGAACAAAGAGCTTCATCAGGCTGTGCAGCTGCTAACTGGGCCATGCAAATATTCGGATCTAACAAACCTTTGATTAACGCTTCCCTCATTTCTTTGGAAAGGATCAAGGCGTCGTAAATGCTTAGTTTGGCAGGCAGCTTCCTGAGATGAGCTAGGACATTGTAATCAACCTTGGGCATTCCACTCTCAATTGGACTCTGAAAAGGAACGGGTTGAGGTGGAAGAGAAGATTCTGGTTCATCAACAACTTGTTTCCCTTTGACTTCAGAAGAAGTGTGAGGTGGTAGCACCTTGCCACTACGAAGCTTGATTTGTACTTTCTCTTCAGAATAAGTGACAGGTTGGTTATCTTCTTCGACCTCAGCTAATTCTGATTTCACTTCTGTTAAATTTTCAGAATCAGACATCTCAGTTTCAATGCAGATAGGCGTACCCTGCAAATCAAGAGTAGGGACATCACTATCTGAATAATAGCCAAGAGAATGTTTTAATTCTTCAAAATCAAATTGATTATGCAGAGAATCATTTTTAGATACATTTTTCAAGTCATCCGTAACATCATTATCAAAAATAGACAAGATATACACAAAATCCTTTTTCATTGATTTGAAATCATCACACTTAACAAAACAAAAGTCATCTAAGATAAAAGGATTGAGGATAACAGTCTCCCCATCTGAAGAAAACACAACTCTACTAGATACATCATAATCAACACTACTAAAAGCAACAAAACGATCTGTAGTGACCTCCTTCTCCTGAACTATAGGACCCTGGCTGACTTGGGCTTCCTTAAGCTCTGAAGGTGGAGTCATCTCTACATCATCTTCTGGAACTATCAGATCAACCTTGAGAGACTTCTGAGCTCCCAAAGGCTCCTGAAGAGAAGAAAAGTAAAATTTATTTAGAAATTTCTTTGAAAAACGGGATAAAGTTATATCCCAAGTGGAATCAGAATTTGAAAAAGAAGTAGGAACAATAGGCTCCTTAGTCACACACTTAGCTGATCCCTGCCCCAGATCCACTAAGTATTCCTTGGGAATCACTACAGCTCCTGATTTCATGTTTCTGTCAAGCCATTCTTTAAAAGTGATGCAATATTCAAGTTGATGGCCTATCATTTGATGGTAGGGGCAATAATTAAACTGATTTGACTTACCCACTTCTTCTGGCCTTTTAGGTGTAGGCAATTTGAAGTCTGGCTTTTTTAGAAGATTTTTTAATATCTTCTTTAAAGCCTCCTTCTTAAAGGGGTGTGTCTTACCAATCATCTCATTGAACTTTTCCCACTTTTCCTTTCTTTCTTTTGGAGTAAGATAATGTTGTTGTTGGTTGAATTCTGGCTGAATTTGAAGTGGCGGATGCTGTGGTGGCGGATACTGTGGTCTTTGATACTGCTGATTGTAAACTGAGGAGGTGACCTTTCTGCCTGAACTTTCATTGGCTGCTTTCCCTTATCCACAGCTAAAACTATCCCAGATTTCTTTTCAAAGACCTTCTAGGGTTTCAACTTCCTAGGGTCTGAAGCGGTCTGATCAACCAGGAAGGAGAGCTATGAAGCTTCTTCTTGGAGACTGGAGGCTTTATTGAGCAACTTCTCAAATGTCTTGATGGTAAAACCCTTCAAAAGAAAGACTACTGTACCATGAATGTTTTTAAGTAGAATATCAATTACATGCTGCTCCTACAATTAAGGTTCACATTTAATGCTCAAATTCCTCCATCTAAGTATATAGTCAACTAGCTTTTCACCAGGTTTATGTTTCTCTATCACAAGATCCCCAACTGTAACTTGGTACTGACTGCCTGCAAATCTTTTAACAAATATGTTCTCTAACTCTGTGAAACTGTGTACTGAACCATTTGGCAGATCTGCATACCAGTCAAATGCTACCCCTGATAAGCTACTGACAAACTGTCTGAAAAGCAAAGCATCACTTCCCCCAGCATTGCAACAGCTGGCTCTGAAGTATGCTATGTGCTGTCTTGGGTTCCCAGTACCATCAAAGATCTTGAATGAGGGAGGCACAAATCCCTTAGGGAATGGAACTGCATCAAACTCCTCTGGGTAGGGTCTACCCTTTGGATTATATGAAGAGCTCTGTGACTCTGCTAATGCCTCTCTTACTTGCTTTTCTACCATTTGCTTTAACTCTTTAGATTGAGAAGCTTTTATTTCTGGATCTTGCTGATGCTCTTCTATAGTCTCAACCACTTGTTTCTTTCCTACCACTTGAACAGGCTCGGGTTGAGAAGACTCAACCTGTGCTCGTGGTGGTAAAGGACCCTGACTTTGGAAAGAAGCCATAGTGGCCATCATTTCTTCTATCTTCTTCTCCATACTTGAAATCTTCTCATCTTTTTGTTTTAATTGTTGTACAAGATGTTGAGTTAAGTCCGGCGCTATGCCTTCCTCAACTGCAACATCTTGTAACACAGCATCCTCAATCTACTCATTATAAGATGTTGTTCTTGTCTCAACCATAAAGACATCAGCCATTGTATCATCTAATAAATCATCTCTATCCAAGTTAAAGTTCAAAGCCTCTTCCTCATCCAGATTTCTAATATTGTCTTTTAGTTCACCTATCATCTCCTCTATAGATCTTCCAGAAACATAGTGGGGATCAACGGGAACATACTTTTCATAGTACATGTGATCTGGAGTAGTATTCTTAACCCCCTCCTTCTCTTCAAGTTCACTTTCTATAGGCTTCTCAGGTGAAGCTACTATAGAAGAAGTAGCATTTTCCTTGGGTCTCCAAACCTTCTTCTCATCAGATGTCAGAGAGGGTTGATTTGAGGATTCCAACCGCTCTACATCAGGATAAGAAGATGGAGAAGGACCCATAGAGTTGTGCCTATCTATTTGGGGAGAAGAATGGGTATGAGAATAACGTTGAATTTTACTAGGACTCTGCGGTGGTGCAGAAGAAGGGGACAACTGACGACTGACTTTCTGTGGAACATGCTGAGTACTTTTAAATTTCACTGAAGCATCAGTCAACACAATACTGTCTGTCTTTCTACTGGATCTCTTTGGCTCCTTAGGGTATCCATCAGTGAGAGCAGAGATTGCAGTTGGTTTGAATTTTTTTTTACTATCTCTTGCTCTCGACTGACCTCCTACCCTAGTTTCAATAAGTTTCTACCTTAAAGTTTTTTCTTCAATTCTATCACTGATCAATCTTCTCATTTTCCTTAAAACTTCTACTCCAGTCGGTGGAGGACAATCTGCACAATCTTGTACAATAGCATTTACCAAATTCTGATCGTGTGTTTCTTTACTTTTTGTTGGCTCAGTGGCAGACTTTCTAACAGCAGTAGGGGCTGAGCGAGCAATCGTCCTCACATCTTCCTCTCCATCAGCAGCGAAGAGGAGATGGAACCTACTACCACTAAGATGTGGAGAGGTTGGAGGGATAAGCTCATTTTTCTTTGACATTCCTAGTTTTTCCATTCTCCTTTTTATACGACGATTTTTGTTCCTTCTTTGAGTCTTAATCATAATCGCCGATAAATTAGAAGATGAACCAATCTCAAATTGATTAGGTGCGCTGAAAGGAACTGAATTATCCACCACAACAACTGACTTGAGTTTCTGATCTTGACTAAGTTGCTCAATCCTAGTAAACACAGAGGGCCTAGGGTCTACGGGAGTAGTTTGAGACCCGCATCCCAAAGTGAATTCTAGGATAGGTTTCTGATTTGCAACCTCACTAGGTGGAATAATAGTGAACTCAGGTCCACTAACAGACAATTGTAAATCCTCAAACCCTTTTCCAAACTTGATTATACTACCATCAGCAAATGGATTGTAGGACAGGTTCATGTTATCAGACAGGGAGAAAATCAATTTACCCGTCATTTTTCCTGAAATTTAAAAGGAAATTTTAATTAGACTTTGAATAATTTTATTTTAAATCACAAAGTTTAATTAATCCAACTAAATAAACTAAATTATATCTCAATTCATACATATTGAGTTATATAAAAAATATAACTGCAATATGTAATATTGGGAAAAGAATAAATTTTTATTAGTGTTTTAATTATAACTTTGAAATTTTGGACCCAGTGCTAACTCAAATATCAAGCTACAAGAAAAATGTAACTACAATATTCGAATTAGTACGGGGATTTACTTTACAAAAAGGCCTTTACAAAGGAGCTCCTCGTTAGTTTTCTAACAGGGTCCAAAATAAGACCTCTAAAATTTTTTAGATACCGGCCAAATTATTCAAGAATGAAATGAATAAAAGAACCGGCGGAAGAAAGGTAGTTACAACCTATGCTAAGCACAAGTATACTACCGATGAAAAGGGTATAAAACACTGTTAAAGATGGAGAGAGGATTGCTCCCCGGCGGAGTCGTTAGAAAAATCTTGGTGGAAAAAATTGTGTCACCACGCAGATTTTGATTTCTCATATTTTGTAATCAAATACTGTATTAAGAATAAAGTACAATCTCGAGAGACTGACACAATATTCTACAATGGATTCAATATCAACATAGGGTTTTGAAAATTAATATTTCTATAATCAAACACAGTTCAAAGAATAACATATTATTTTGAAAGATAAACATGAAATTCTTAAGAATGTGTTTAAAAATAGAAATAAGTTTTTTTGAAATTTATTCATTCTTTTATTTAGATATAACAAGAAGAATATTATATCATCTTAAAAGACGAACATAACATTCTTCAAGATATCCAAAACCAAAAATGAGTTTTATAAAATTCATCATTTTTAAAATTAAATATAACAAACATGACATTATATTATATGAAAAGATAATAATAACATCCTATAAGTATATTTAAGATTAGAAATGAAGTTTTTAAAAATATTTGCATTCCCAAAGATTCTTCTCTTATTTTATATAAATAAAATAAGGTTTATTTTAGTCTAGGGTTCTCAAATCCCTATAGAGGCAAGCCCCTATAGTTAATTACATCTTAGGAGGGATGTTCCTAAGAAAACTCTCGATTAAAATATTGATCTCATGTCCTTCTGACTATAAAGTAAAATACAAAGAAACAGAAGTAGAAATTTTCAAGGAGAAAGCTTAATGTTGAACATTTATTAGCAAGTCAAAGGAAAAAAAGTAGGAGATGCCGGATTCTGAGAAGTCCAGAGACAACCTCAGTCTATCATATGTTGGGCTTTACATTTTAAGAGAGAATTTTATATTTAAGTTGACATTTTATTAGAAATTTGGAATTATATTTCAAGAGGGAAAGGACTTAAGATCTAAAAGAATCTGCCTCAGAACCTAAATCTAATTTGGATACTACAAAGTAGTGACCCGAACTTAACTAATGAAGTACAAATCTGGACTTACCTCGGCCTAGATTGGGTAGCCAGCTAACCACCTAGGCGCTTTAAAACCATGTGTTCAGTCTCTTATGAAAGATGGGTAGGGACGTTGCTTAAGTTTTAAGGAATTGGGGGCCGACATCTAAGACAGGTTCCTAATTAGCCCCTCAACTTATGTAGGGTGAGTTATGCCTAAAAATGCAATTAATATTTTAGACTCTTTTTAATTTGTATCTAATGCAATGCATGCTAATTGACTCGAATGCATAAAATGAATATGAAGCAGTTTTAAAATTAGGCTTAGAAAATAGGTATTTCCCTAGAGATTGTACAACTTCACCTTGATAGAACTGCACCCTCATAGGTCAAGTGATCTGCCAGAACCCGCAGGTGGAGAGGTGCCTAAGAAGGAAGAGAAAGTAATAATATGCTTATGCTGACTCTCGGCGGTCCCGAGCTTACTTCTTAGATCGTTAATGTTACTATGTGAGCCTAAATTTTTTTTATTAAAATTACAAGTAGAAGAATTTTAAGCGTACCCTTATGGAAAAAAGCACTCCGATTCGTATCCAGGCTAAAACAAAACACCACATGCAAGGTCCCTAAAAAATGCTACTGAACAAATAATGTAAACAGTCAAATTTAATAAACCAAATATATAATGTCCAATGTCCAATGTCCATATAATTACACTCAGAATTTGCAGGAAAGTAAAGTGGCCGGGCACCACTGACAACAAACCCGGATTCTAATCCTAAGAATGACGCAAGTGATTTTTTAAATGGGATATATTCTTTCTTGTGTTTTTATTTATTCATCTTCTTTCTTCCGTCTTCATTTTGTCCTTTCTTCTTCTACGAGCTTCTTGAATCCGTCTGGCCTGAATATCCAAATGAAAAGAAACGCATCCCTAAAAAGGGGTATTTTCTTTTCTATTTGGATACTAAAATCATCCTAATTTGGCTTTCCAAATAAAAGAGAATAATCCTTTAAGGTATATTCTCCTTTCTTTGAATTCCAAATTGGATATGATATCCCACTTTCAAAATCACTTTAACATTTATAATACTTTTCCAACACATTTACATTTACATTACATTTCACAGAAAGAAAAAAAATCTAAACCACCTGCAAGATTATCCTAAGCAAAATCATCCCAAGCAGTTATATATTCGCATTTAAATTAAATCAATTAGCCACACTTGGCCACACTCTTTTTATTTGGGGGCTAAGCAACTGGAGTACCTATAGCATTTATATGATTATTAATTAATTAGCCCCCTTTTCTGCCCTGCACGAGTGTGACCACCTGAAGAAAATTTTGTTAACAATCAGATCGCTCCTAACCTATGGGTAATCTAATCGTCAATCAAATCATATTACAGAGTGCAGTAAAAGTAAAAAAACAAACACACCAACAGTTTTACATCCAACTTGCAATGAAAGCCGAGAAAGCCCGTCACAATGCAGTGAGGAAATAAACACCGGCCTAACATAAAGCTAAAGTCGGTTGTCCTAGCAAACAAATCTAAGTGTGTATAGTAAGCTGTGAGGTTTTGATATGTCCTAGGTCAATTATTAGCTAAAGTTTTCTAATTGATTGAATTTTAGTTTAAAAATATTCACTAATCTTAAGATGAGGTGTCGCTAAGTTTTCTATGTTATATATTTCTATCCTAAAATGTACATGCACCCTAAGTCTAAGTTTTCTAAGACTCAGTCCTAATTTTTGTCCTTAAATGTCGCTAGTATTATATGGGATGAAAAAGTTTGTTATTACTAACCCTTAGGATATTGCGCGTGTGTAAAAGAGGTTTAGGGATCTAAAATCAAATAAAAGTAAACCTAATAAAATTGAAGTTACTACATGGACCTAAAAAGAAAGAGTTCGCACAAACCACATCAAGGGGGCCCCTAAAGATTTTCTAAGTTTTAGAATACTTACAGTCATCAGGGGCTACGACCCGGTGGTTCCGCCCATAGCACCTCTACCCGGCTGGATAGAGGCGACTGACGTCATTAGCTCCTTGTACTTTTGTCCACTCGATCAGTACCGTTCCTCATAGTTCATGCCAATAAAGAAAAGAAAATAGGGAAAATAGGGATTAGAAAGCACATTTAATAATTAATAATAAATAATTGAAATTTAGTGTAAATAAAGACTTGCCTTTTTCGGGCTTCTTAGTTGATCTTCTTTGTTTTGTCTTTCAAACGTCAAATTTTGATATGTATTTGTAGATTTGATATTTACTCATAATCATCGGGAGAAATGATTAGAGGGGGAGAGAAACAAAGATTCATAGTCATGAATAAGAATTAGATCTAAATATAATATGTATATATGGTAGCAAATATATAATATGTACTTTATGTGACCGTTAAAACATAAGACATAACTTTATCATGATTAAAATGTTCAGATTAAATACATTAATATTGCTAGAGTCTAAATATGAATATATATTTTATATCACAAACATATTGTTTATTAAAGTTGAATTTATACATAATTTGAATAGTAAGTATACATAAATATCGAAGTCATCGACACTTATTGGGATGCCAAAATATGAATGTTTAAATAGCTTAGTCATAACTTATAATAAAGTAATTAAAAGCATGAATGTATATATGAAATTCTCAAAATCAGTTGGTAGAAAAGAAGAATAGTGAGATCGAGTTATGGAGAGAAATAGTGAGAAAATTATTTTAAATCAGTTTATCTTATTATTGATAGATAAAGAAAGGTGTATTTCATCAAAAATATTTTAAATTAAACCAAAATCATCATGTTACTTTAATTATATCTCGAAAATGTATCCAATATTAGAGTTTTTGATATACCAATTTAATTTAAATAAAAATTAAAACAATTCTTATAAGATATAGATTAGAATCCATTATGAGTAATCATGGTCTGAAAAGATAATCCAAGGTACGAAGTGTATATATATATATATATATATATATATATACTAAAATATATAATAAAAAAGCCTAAGTGGATATGACCTTGAGTGGAAGCAGAAAGAAAGCACGGGCTGGGTTGTGTGATCCATAAAGGAGGCTGACTGGAGGAAGTTCGGAAGCTGCGAACTACAGAGAGGGAGGCGATGAAGTGGAGTTTCATCCGCTGGATTTCTCACGCGAAAGAGAGGAGAGCGAATGGGGTCTGGCGACGAGGGCGTCGGAGATCTATGAGAGAAAGGTGTGGCCGGCCTTGGGGTCGTGCGAAATGGAGGAAGACGAACGAACCTGGAGTTTCGCTTGGACTTCTCACACGATCCACAGAGAGAGTTGAGGGCTTTTCGCAAATGGCAGAGGGGCGACAGACTTCATGCGAAATGGAGGGAGACGATCGAATCGTGAAGTTTTTGTCTGTGGCTTCTCACGCGAGAGAGAGAGAGAGAGAGAAGACCGAAAGGTTGTGCGAACTGGGAAGAGATGGGGGGCGGTTTCGTTCTGTCTGTGCGAGTGAGTGGGGTAGTGTGAGGGAGAGGGTTCGAAACTTAAGAGGGAGTTGGGGTCGGTTAGGGGCATGGGCTGGAGATCAGCCTTAACTACTTATTTGGACTAAATGGAAATTGCCCAAATGTCTATATGACTTGTATTTAGGAAGATTATTATTCTATCTTTATTTATCATTCAGATTCAAAGGTTTGGATTAGGGCTTAATAAAATATCAATTTGATAAAAAATGAATTAGGTTACATTAAAATGAGTCAAGGCGAATTGACTAATCATAAATCGAATTTGATTTGAGTTTCGTTTGGAGTTGAATTAAAATTGGATTGAATTGATTTTGATTCGAGTTGAGTGATATGTTCGAGTCGATGCTACGTCAGTGGATATCCACCTAGGAGAAATCCTATGGGAGAGACATCTACACTAGGTTAGGAAGACCTAAGCACTAGAGATTAATTCTGTAGAAATTGACCTCGAATAATGAGGTCAACACTAGGAGGTCTCCAAGGAGAAGAGTAGTGGGCCAATAACCAAGTAGATAGTGGAGAAGTACAGTTATACATTCTGTAAATCACGGAACAATTAAAGGCAAATAGAAGAGCACTAAGAGATGGGATACCTAACCCACCTTTAACTTTAGTCTTGCAAACATTTTCCCAAGACACTATATGTAATTTGTGAGAGCAGACAATGTCACCAAAAAGCAGAAAATGAGAACAAGTTTTCTTAAAAAACTTGAAAACAGTCTTAGGCAGAATTGAGCCCCTAATCCAATAGGCAATTGTGTTTTGAATTGTGAACTTTACTGCAAGCGCACAACAAAAGACAAGAGGTTGGCCTTCCAACCAGTAAATTTTTTGTGCAGGTTATCCATCAAAGGTAAAAAGTCTTCAACTTTCAATCTATTAAAGGAGATAGGGATACCAAGATAAGAGATCTTTGAGGTAATGTTGAAGATGGAGAGAGCTTGGCACAAACTGTCTCTATTCCTTTGATTTTTAGTGAACATAACAGAGCATTTATCAAAATTGATGTGTAAACCAGAAGCTGCAGCAAACTCATGAAGGACATTATCAAGAATGTGACAATTGTCTAATGTTGCCTCCCCAAAAATTAACACATCATCAGCATTTAAAAGGTGAGAGAGATGAAAGTTGTCATCTTTAAAACCTTTGAAGCCACTAGCATCCAAAAGATTGGAGAAAGCATCCATCACAATGCAGAAAAGGTATGGGCTTAGAGGGAAACCTTGCCTCAGCCCGGCAGAAGAGGGAAAGAAACCTTCTAAAGCGCCATCAAAGACAACAGAAAAATTCACATTAGAAATGCAAGCTTTAACCCTACTAACAAAAAGCTTAGGGAAGCCTTTTTGAATCATACGAGCAATTAAACAAATTTCCTAGAAACAGAGTCAAATGCTTTTTTGATGTCAATTTTTGCACAGAAAATATTACCGACCCCTCTCTTATTGACCGAAGAGAGGATATCATTAGCAAGAAGAATACTATCAGTGGAGACTCTAGATTTCACAAATCCTGCTTGCGTGTCTTTAACAATAAAAGCATGATCGGATTTATCCTACAAGCAATAACCTTAGCAATAATTTTGTAAAGAGTGTTACACAAAGAAATAGGCCCATAATCAGTAAAAGAAGTTGCATTTCTGTGCTTAGGAATAATAGCTAGAGCTGTAGCTTTTACCCCACTAGGAATATGACCCTTGAGGAAGAAGAATCTGATGGCATTACAGACGTGGGGACCAATGATGTGCCAACCAGATTTGTAAAAGTGATAATTGAATCCATCTGGCCCCGAGGAAAAGTTAGAAGAGCCCTTGAAGAACAGTTTTAATTTCTTCATCCAAAATAGGAGAAGTAAGAAGGTTAGCATAGAAGTCTGTAACAACATTACCAATAGAAAAGTAATCCAGAGTAGAGCAATAAGAAGGGGTAGGATTGAACAAATCCTGAAAGTATTTGATAATAGAGTTAAGCACCTCCCCTCTATCAATATTTGGTCTGCAAGCAAATAAGTTAACGACAGATCTAGAGCTACCCTTCCGGCTCCTGATTTTGGCATAAAGAAATTTAAGATCATCCTCACCATGGGTTAGCATTTAGATTTAAATCTTTGAATAACCTAGCTAGCTTGTAAAGAGGAGGCAGCAGTAATTTTGGCATTGATATCTTTAAGGGAGGCCTCAAGTGAAGCATCCAAAGGATTGTTTCGGACAAGAGCTAGAAGATCCAGTTGCTTGGCATGAAGAGTGTCAAGTTGCAAATTGATGGATTGAGAGTTATCCCATTGTTGCTTTTTAATATCACCTTTTAATTGCTTTAGAGTGTTACAAAAGTGAGATAAAGGGCTTCCAGTAATAGGCATAGAAAAAGCATTTAAAAGATGCATCCAATATCTGTCTTCACTAGTCCATAAATTCTTAAAAAGAAACCTACGGTGAGAGAAAAAGTTCATGCCTGAGTAGAAAATAATGGGAGAGTGGTCCGAGCAGGACGGGCTCTGGAAGGAGTTGTAAGCTTCAGGGTAGAACTTCACCCAATCCTCGTTTACAAGTGCTCTATCCAACTTGATAAGAATTGGATTATCTGATTGCTGATTAAACCATGTAAAGAAACTACCCACATAGTGTAAATCCATCATATTATTATTAAATATCATAGAGTTGATATCAATCAAATTGGAATGATGAAGCACAAAACCACCAGATTTTTCACTAGCATAGCGGCAACAATTAAAATCCCCAGCAATGGCCCATGGGATACCATTAACAGGAACAACCATATTGATAGAATTCCAAAGGGCTTTCCTATCTTAAGTATTATTGGAAGCATAAATAAAGGTGAACTTAAAAGGTGGGTGAATACCAACCTTAACCATACCACTGATCATCTGCGAAGTCACCACAGAAGGGACAAAATTCAGTTTGCTAGCATTCCATTTAATCCAAATCCGACCCGAAGATGAGAGATTAAAATTGTGTTGACTATCTTCATTAGGAAAAAGAGAATGAGAGGAGACAAAAAAGGGTCACAGAGAGAGGGAGCATGCACCCGAGTTTCCAACAGACAAAGCATGTCAAGATTGAAACACTTGATGAGTCGTTTGCAGCTAAGAACTTTTTTAGGATGATTGAACCCCCTTACATTCCACACACCAATGGGAGGAAGGGACATTAGGAAGTAGAGGGAGTTTGGGATTTTTTGCTCTGCTTATCCTTTGCAGATTTTTTGGAAATATCTGAAGTAGCTTGCTTCTTGCCTTTACCCGGCTGTTTGATCAAATTATCAATCAAGTCACAACTTGAAACAAAATTTTCTTGCGGATTCGAAGCAATTTGAGAATTTAAAATCTCAAATTAATTGGGAGAGGTAATATTAGTTGATGGCTTTTTGGTGGCGGCCAAAACAGAGCATGAAGAAGTCGAGTGTTCTTTAGTTGGGATATTATGAGGTTGGGAATGCTAGCAATGATGGAATCAGATAAAGTAGCTTCATTTGGAGTGCCCGCTATGGGATGCGGCTCAGTAGGAGGAATGATTTCAGTATTGGCAGAAGCTTGAAGAATCCCAGTAGAGGAGGGAGGGGGTGGTGAATGAGCTTGGTAATGTAGAGGTTGACCGATGCTATTGGTATGGAGAGGAATAGTGGATGATAAGTTAGCAGCAGTCAGAGCTGAGGTGGAAGCATCCTTAGGTTTAGAATCAGACCGAGGGGGTCTGGAATGGAAACGATTTGTAGGTTTCTTGCTGTAACTCCTCCCACGAGAAAAAGGTTTGGTAGCAACATGATCATTACCAGTTGGAGAAGGGTTCAAAGGACAGGAAGAAGAGTAGTGAACTAGCGACTTACAGTGTTCACAAGGGGACGATCTCCATTCATATTGCACCTTAAGCTCAACAACATCCCCATCCAATGAAACTTTAATTTCTTCAGGATAAGTGGCATTACAATCAACCAAAACACAGACCCGGGCAAAGGTAAGACGACTTTTTTGGTCGGTGAGATGATCAGCCACTAATGGTACACCAATCTTACTAGCGATTCTCGAGATACCCTCCAAATTCCAGCAAGCTAAAGGAAGATAATGTATTTTAGCCCAAATTGGAACCGAAGCGAAGTTCTCCCTCTTCGGCTTAAATTTGGGGTGCCATTTTTGAAGAACAAATGGTTTACCGAGTATAAACCACACCCCTTTTGACCAAGCCATGTCAAAATCTTCAACACAGGAAAAACGCAGCAAGAAGAAACCATCACTGAGAGATAAGAGTTTGAGAGAACCTTTAAGTGACCACATTTTTTTAAAGCTCCCAAAAGCGCTTCATAGAAGGGCCTCCGACCAATGGAATAACCGACAAGGCATAAGCTCCAGTCATCACTCCCTTTAGCTAGTGTCTCGCCAGAAAAAGGTACAATGTTTTGTTCTGAAGGATGATGAGTGAAAGTAAAGACATTAGGGGTGGAAGAGGATGCCAGTGCAAAAATCTAGTTTCAGTTGAGTAAGGAAGCAGGGGGAGCAGTAGTACCAGCAGAAGGAAGAGGGGGTAAATCAGATGAGTGGAGGGACGGCTCCATGGAGAGAAACCTCCGGCCTAGCCGGAGGGGAGGCGGAGAAAAAAGAAGCTCAGCAGAGGAAAAAAAATGAAACCCTAGTAGAGCTCAGCTCTCCCGAAAAAACTTGTTCATTTTATTAAAAATTTGGCTCTTATAAATCTTTAATATTTGATTTTGACAAAGAAATAATGTCTAATTTTAATTAATTTATAAATTATTACTCAAATAGCTTTGGGGTTTCTAAGCATTTTGGATTTAATTTCAAAATATATTTTTTTTCTATTTTTTTTGTAGTGAGCAAACATTAATATTTTTATTATTTTTCAACAAGAACACATTTTATTTCATAAAAGAAAGGGAATACAATACAAAGCGTCCAACCAATAGCAAAACCCCAAAAGTACAACCAGTACGAAAACCAACCATAGGGGGGAAAGACCAAGCAAGACTCAGGAGAAGCCCCCAGCACTAAATCCGGGCCAACCAGGGACCATCCATGGTAAGCAGCTACAAAACACAAACACGGCCATAAATTACAAACAACCAGCCAAAGCAACCAAGTTGCCAACCAGGCAGGCCAATAAGAGGAAAGCTGGGGGCTTAATCATCATCTTCCAAAAAGCTCTCAAAAAGCCTCAATCGAAACAGTAAAAGGAGAAGCAAAAGCCTATTTCTTTTTCCTTTACTTTTGCCCTTTTTACCACCAACATTGGGACAAACTTGATCAATAATATGAGAAGCCAAAGCCTCTTCATCAAATTCCACATCCTCCCCCTCATAATGAGAAGAAGAAAAATCATCCAAAATCGGCCAATCCATTTGGAATCGAACAAAGTTATTCCTAGCCTTGGCCACATTAGTCTTTAAATCATGATTAGACATCACGGAGATAGGCACATTAATAAAAGTAATAACACCCTCAGACTTAGAAGTAGGACAAGCTGGGGATGGTAAATAAGCAGGGAAAGACATAGCATCCCGATCCACAAGACTAATGGGGGAGGAAACACCACAACCCACCAACTCCACACATGGAAAAATAGGTCCAGAAGGCATCACCTCCCCAGAATTAACCTCCAAGGACAACATTTCACTCAACTCAGCCATATCATCTACACCAAACATACTAGCTTTAGGATTAGTACCACAATTTAAATCTCTATATTCACCAGCAATCAACCGAGGAGCAGGGGACTTAGGTTCAAACCCAACCACAAAAGTCGGAGCAAGGACAATATGAGAAAGGCCCCCCTCCAAGCCAAGAGCATCCCCCGAGACAGGCCCAGCAGGCATAACCTCTATACAAACAAGGGGATGACTAACATGAAAAGAAGTCGAGGGAATAAGACTATCCGAAATAACATGATTAATATCTACATACCAAGGCAACTCAGCTAAATTTTCTACATTGCTAATAGCAGTCGTAGAAACGTCATGACATCTAACCCCAAGGGAAACTGAAACAAAATAAGACTCTCAACTGAATGGACTAAACCATGGTTTGTCTCCAGTACCACAAATATTTCAGGATCAACATTTTTAACAGGCTCAGAGATAATAGAATTCAACTCACGAGATGAAAAACCTTTCGCAAAATTGGGGTGCAAGAACAAACATTCTGATTTGGAGTGACCCAAAGATTTGCAATGAAAATAATGCAACAGAATATCTTACAAAATAACTGACTGGACATGCCCAAATTATCTAGGCCAATCCAAATCTTATCCAAAAAAATGTTGGAAACATCCAATTCGACCAATACTTGAGCAACAGAGGGTCTAGAACCAACAGAGTTTGCATGATCAATTTTAAGAGGGTGGCCAAAAATAGAACCGAGACCATGAAGGATCCTCGGAGAGAACAGATGAGGTCTCAAATTTGGGAAAGACATCCAAATAGGAATATTAGGGGATTTAACATCCACATCAAATGAAGGTGACCACTTGATCAACCGTAAATAAAAATTGTTAATAAAATAGAAACGATGCACAAATATATGATAGTAATCCAAATTGTTCAATAATTTTATCAAGACATTCTTCAAATTGAGCACTTAATAGACAAATCACTGTTGAGTTTAAGATTGAAAAAAAAAATTGAATAGCTTCAAGGGACGGCCGATGGGATGGAAATTTCCCAACCAATGCGAAATCAAATGGTGTGGCAAGTGAAAAAAATCTCTGCCTTAGAAATCAACAAAGAAGGAATTGCGCAATGAGCAGAGATTTTGAAATCAGGGAAGGAAGAAATGTTACCCAAAACAGCATCACGAAAAGACTTAAAAGATTATTTTCCCTGAAGAAAAATGCCATATACTAAGCACGACCTAGCCATCGAAAGCAGAAGACATGAGAAAGCATAGAAAAAAAATAAGAAAGGCACAAAATGAGATGAAAAATCACTTCCCTGACTGAAGAGACGATGTCGGAAGGCACGAGCAAGGAAGGAAAACTGGAATAGCCACGGAGGGAAAAACTCTAACATAGCGCATGATGAAAAGCGTGAAAATTTGAGGAATTTTTGTTTTTTTTTTTCTTATATTAGAATAATTATTTCAATTAGGTTAGGTATTATAATTTTTTTTCTTTTTTTAGCTTCTATGTAAAAAATCATGCGTCTTTAATGATATGCTCTCAACTTATCTTAACAATGTCTATTAGATTTGTATATAATTCTAAAATGATATTTTTTTCTACACAACAAATATATTGAGCCCTTTACTTCTTAATTTATAATGGGAATGTAAAATATTTTTTCCATGACTCATTCACCCCCTGATGCTCTGTTAGAATTTTTTCCCCTAGCATCGGCCCTGTCGACATTTTGCTTCTTGTTGGTGCTCTTTTCTTCAGAGAAGTTCCTCTCACTTAATTATGTATGTTTCTATCCTCTCTCCTATTTATTTTAGCTTGTTTTAGCATTGCTCCATGATTGTTCCACCCTCTTAATGGCGGCTAATCAAATTCAATTTGATGATCTGAGATTTTTGAATAGTTAATTCAAGTCTTGATCCTTTATTGATGCTCTTTTGAGGTCTTCCTCACCCTTTGTGGTTGCCTTCTCTTTGGATTTTGAAGGAAGTCTTAGCTCTTGTTGCACCCTTTTCCTTCTCTCTAGTTAGATATTTCCCTAATTGGATGCCCTCTTTGGATATGATTCAGAAGTTTTTCTTTAACTTAATGTTATCCAGTGTGTTTTTTATAACCTTATTGGATTATCTTCATGGTCTGATTAAACTGGGCTACGATTATGATTATTGTTGTTTGTTTTCTCATCGTTCTTATTTTTTGAGTAATTACTGCATGAAATTAAGAAAGTGGTCAACATTTGTGGACATTTTGGAGGAATCCACCTTGATTCTGGTTTAGGTCTCCTTCCTGAACCTCCAACCTCATTTATTTGCTCCTCGTATCTTACATGGTTTGGTTCTTTTTTTGAACACCCTCTTCATACTAATATTGCCACCGCGGTGGGCTCACGTCCATCTAGTGCTAGAGTTTTGGTGGAGCTCAATATTCTGAAGTGGTATCCTTATAAGGTTTAGTTAGGTCCAAAGAAATTGGGTTATATTCAAAGTGTTGTGATGGATGAATTTCCATCCCATGTAAATGTTGTATTTTATTAGGCTGCTCTATAAATGATTGTGTTAGCCTCCATTCCCATTTAGCTAAGGATCTGCTCCTCAGGTTAATGGGAAAAATGATGGGGTTGATATAGTGGTTGTTGATGGTAAAGATCTTTTTGGTAATAGCAATGCTGCTATTACTGGGCATGCAGTGTCCAATTCTTTGGTTCTTGGGGACCCTTTACTCCCTCATGTTATTATTTCTGATTCAAAAAAGGTTATTAATGATAATGGTATAGAGGCAGGAAAGAATTTAGCTTAACATGTTCTTATCAATTCTTCTAATCATTGTGATCTTCCCTCTTTGGAGGCTTCTCCCATGTAAGTGGAGAGTGAGAGTATTATTAATGAGGAGGTTAATAACTTGGATGTTATTCCTATTGATGCTTTTCATTCACCTGCTTATCTTATTGGTAGTGATAAGGAAACTTGCCATGTGAACACAGTGATTTTGGATGAATATTCTAGTGGAATTAATGTTGAATCTCCCATTCTTTCTTAAGAACTTTCTTTGTCTCTGAATGTGAAACAAAATGGGATTGTACCATTGGTTAATGTTCTAGTTTCCCTTATTACTAATAATGAATTAAAAACTCATTTGTTGTTCAATATGAAGGATAGTTGCTTCGACCATTGTGATTGGTTGGATGGGTCTATCTCCTCGCCTTGTAGGGGGGTGCTGGGGAAGATCTGGATGGTAGCGTTGATGAGTTTCTTGTATTGTATAGATTGAAGGTTGGTTAAATTATGGATAATACTTCCTCTTGTTGAAGTGATAAATGAGGCAGAAGAAAAATCTAGAAAAAGGTAATTATGGTTCTCTGTTGCTGCTTTGGTTGTTGTTGGTTTGGGACTTTAATTGGTAGCCTTGTGATTTTTGGTTAGCTGGTTGGTGTTTGGGTTTTTGTTTGTGTTGTTTGGATTTTGTTGGCTTTTTCCTGGAAGAGTTATTGTGGCTTTTGGGTTGTTAGCTCGGTTGGGATGTTCTTGCTAGTGTAAATAATGTGGGTGATGGCTAGTTGGATTTGTTGGTGGATACTTGGCTGGTCTATTTTTCAGGGTCAGACAATGATGAGACAGGTTTTCTGCGAGCCCGCTTCGATGGGCTTAGCTTGTTTTGGCAACCTTGGAGGTTGTTTCATTTGATTGATCAATGATGAACTTTATTTGGTTTTTGGGACTTCTTGTCGCTGCATTCTCTACCTCCATTGGATGGTTGAGGATTGGCGACTGGCTGCCATTATGAGTCCGACTGACTTCAGGGCCTTTTTTATTTGCTATATTTTTTGATAATTTTTAATTTTTTGATTACTTTGCAATCTATTGCTTATTGTTGTATTTTAAACTTTATATTTTCCATGCTTTAACCTCCTTTGGCATGGTTGTATGTCCCTATTCATCTTTGGAATAAAATAATGATTAGCTTAAAAAAATGTAAAACAATTTCTCTAGATTTTAAGAATAATTAAAAAAAAGGGATGAACATCCTCTTAACTGGTTGATATGAGCCCTAAACAAATTATAAAATGCGAGGGGTGAGAAATAGCCAAATGTTGATATTTTGTACATAAACTCCATTATTTCTAAAAATTATAAATCTACCTTTCAAAACTACAAAATAGCTCTAAAACTTATACTTAGACAAATATGCTTCTTGAAATTGCATTTTGGCAATTGTAATCCCTAAAAAAAAAAAGCTAAAAGATCCAAAAAAAGTAAATTGTCTACCAATGAACATAAGCTTATTCTAATTTGCATCAAGTGCAAAATCTCTCATTTTTCTCATTCATAAAAAATTTCAAAAAGCCCCAAATAAAATGTATACATTCATATATATATATATATATATATATATATATATATATATATATATATATATATATATATATATATATATATATATGAAATTTATTTTCAAAGAATTATAAGAGAAACCAATGGCTATCAAACAAAATGATATTTACTCGTTCATCAAATCTATTTAGTTGTCCATTAAGGAACCATATTCCTTCAATGAATTATAGGCGACGAGATTATTTAAATTGTACTCTTTAGTTTTTGTCTAGCGAATTTAAAGAAATCTGGAGAATCAATCTAAGGAAAAATGAAACTCAAGTTTGCTCGAATCAAATTTGAGCCATGAGACAATTTTTAGTCAGCTTATGTAAGTCAATCTGATTTTGAATCGACACTGGAATGGCCCAAAAATGAATCATTCAAACCCCTAAAAATGCATATGCCACATTCTTAGTATGCCTGATAACTCATTAACTATCTTGACAAATTAATTGAGTTCTTTTATTTAGTAACAAGCTTATTCATCTAACTATGAACAAGATTATAAAGTCCTATTGATGTTACAAATCAACAAATAATAGATTCATAATATAAAAATACATCAAGAGCTCATAATGCAATTTTATTTTTAGCACTTAATTGGGTTTGCTTAATTCTCTTCCGCCCAAAAAAACTTTATATTTTTTTTCAACACTATAGACATAAAATTTCCTATTTTTTCACCACTATAGACATAAAATTTCCTATTGTGTGTGGGCTGAGAAATTCAAGATGGTGGAGTACAAAGATTTTATGTTTAGCACACAAACAGGAATACGAAGAGGCAGTGAGACATTATAGTTTTAACGTGAAAATTGTTATAAAGGGGAAAAATCATGGGGCCTCGCCCAGTTAAAAGAATTCCATTATTATTTGAATGAAATACAAAGATGTACCTATTTTTAAATAAAGGGAAATTACAATATTTTGAATATTTTCGTCAAACTCCAAACAAGTGATTATGATCTTAAATGGATGAGATAAGAATGAGTGAACGTTTGTTGGCAATCGCTATCGCAAAGAGATCTAGTGTTGTTCGACGAGAGGGCAGAAGTCTGGAGATGTACAAAGGTCAGAAATAACTTCAGCGGAGACCAAGAAGAACTCTTGTAGTTATCGAGAATAACTCTAGCGGTGGTCAAGAAGAACTCTAGCAATGGTTGAAAGATCTTCAGCGATGGTCGTGAAGAACTTTAGCAGTGGTCGAAAAGAATTTTAGTGATGGTCAATGGTAAGAGAACTCCTAAGTCTTCTTCTTTCTACTCCCCCCATTTTTTTCACTCCCCCTCATGTGAAGTATGCGGGCATATTTATAGTTTTTTTGTGAGTGACTTGACTAGTAAATATGGAGAAGATCAATGAAAAACTTGGATGTTTCATCGATGGCTCGTGTTGATTCCCTTGATCATAGATCGTTTATCTAGCATTTATAGGGTCGTAACAATATTACAATTTGCTACTATTAAGCTTGTTGGATTCGTCTCGTCGAGCCACTCGATTCGATTATAAGCAAGTTATACTTGGAAGTCATTTATTATTTAATTTATGTTATGAAGCTTCTAAATATGCTTTGGCTCCTTGATTTGGGCTCGGATTGGACCGAATTTGATTTTGTTCGGTTCTTCTTTTCGAGACACTCAATTAGACTATAAACTTATCAAAATCAGAGTTTGGATAGTCTCAAAAGTAATTTTTAGAGCCTCTAATTCATTAATTGCACTGAGATTCATGCTTGATCAAAGTGAATTTTTGGTGATATATCAATTGCCTTCTATTTTTAGACATCGAAGCTTCAATAGTCCTAAAATACATATTAGAGCTATTTAAAATTTCCGAAATGAAATTATCTGTTCAAATCATGCAATATGTAAGCTTCCTCAAAGACATTACAGATCTCCACTCGCTTTTATGAATCGAATAATATGCCTTAGATTGTGAATTGAACATTGCTTTAAAAGTTTAATTATATTAATTACAATTCTCCTCATCAATAATTATACATATAAATTCATTCAATTCCTCTCCGGCCCTAAATTGAAGTATCGCATTTTCTGAATATTTTTCTAAAAATTTGATCAAACTCAATGTTTGGCCTGCTAACTCAATAAAGCAAATTTTTTATTTATCTTCTGGCCCATTTACATTGAGCGTGAATCATTCCTAAAAACAGCCAGTTCAATATATATATATATATATATATATATATATATAATCAAAAAATTATCTTGATCGGGCAAAAATTTTGAGGCAGAATCAAGTTAGAAACTTTAAAAATTAAATCAAGGACCATCTGAACTCATATTTTAGTAAACTTATAGTCTAACTGAACGTCTCGGAAATATGAATCCAACGTTACCAAATTCAACTCAATATGATCCCATAATTTGGATTATCAAACAGTTTCCAAATATAGTGTGCTTATAGTCGAATCAAACGGCTCGACGAGACAAATCCAACAAACCCAAGATCGTTTAATTCTGATATCATTAAAACATTCAAATGCTCAATAAACACTCCATGGTCAAGGGATTCAACACCGGCTGTCCATTCAAATCACTCCCAATTTATTCCTGATCTTCCTCCTATTTACCGATCATGATTCTCTAAAAAAACTATAAAAAGACCCTTTATTTCTCTTGAGGAGGAACCCCAAGCAAGAAGATAAGGAAGAAGAGAAGGAAGAGAGCTCTTGCCACTACTCCTCCTCGACCACAACTGGAGTTTCGCCAGACTACCACCGAACGCCGGAGTTCTACCGTATCACCACCTAATGTCGGAGTTTCGCTGGATCACCACCTGACACCGGAGTTCCGCCAGAGCACTACCGGTCACTGGAGTTCCACTAGACCACCACCCGATGCCAGAGTTCTGCCAGAACACCATACGATGCTGGAGTTCAGCCGGACCACCATGCGACGCCGGAATTCTGTCGGACCACAACTTAACATTGGAGTTCCACTGGACCACCATCTAACGTCGGAGTTCTGCTCGACCACTTAATCTTTCAAGATTTTTGTTCTCTGTTTGTAACTGAATTTCAATCTTAGAGTTGATTATTATAATATGATTATCTTTAATTTCAAGGACGAATAAACCACTTGTAACTAAAGCAAACATTAGTGAAATCCTTTCAACTAGGCATGGCCCCATAATTTTTCCCTTTTACAAGGATTCCACATAAAAAATCTTATGTTGCATTTTTCTTCTGTTTGTGTGCTAGTTTTCCGTACAATGCTGAGATGAAAATTTTCTAACTTTATTGCCGCGTATATTCTCACCCACAAAAGTTTGGCACCGTCAGGGGGAAACACCAACCCACAATTCTAATTGTTACTTCAATGACCAACATGCATAGCAATCCCATCTTGGGAGCCTCCTACTCCAACACCCATCAATCTAGGAATCAGTCTATGAATTATGGATGCCCAGTATCTGGCACTTTTTATCCAGGAAGCAAAATGCTACTTGAGAAGGAACTTCAAGGCCTTCCCTAGGGGAAATTATTGGGTTCGGTCACCGGACGCATCTATACATCTGGAATCCAATAGGATAATGCCACGTTGTGACCTGATAACCCGACGTACATGCTCAATTTTTTTTGCACGTGCTTTTCCATTTACAGCGCGACCCGATAACCCGACCCAAACTAAATTTAAAAATTCATTCTTTTATTAATTTTTTTTCTTAAACATTACAAATTAAAATTCGCGCTCTTTGGATAGACCTTTTGCCCCCTCTTTTAAGCTGCTGCTCATCTTCATTTGTAAATCCTTTTTTTCCTCATCACATTCATTGTTGACGCCATGCCAAAGGTCCATATTTTCTTGCTTTCATTGAAGTGTTTTCTGTAAATTTTTGTAGCTCGGTACCATGCTCGGTACTATAATCGGTATTTTTTAGGGTTTTATCACACAAATGGAATTAATTTTTATAGTTTTGTAAGTAGGTTTAGGTTTTGTATTTTTGTTCTGAGCATGGAAGGGAAATGCTCGGTTCTACGCACAGTATTTCTCTAAATACCTATATAGGGTTCATTTTGTGCACTCGGTACTGCTCGGTAGCATACTCGGTACTTTGCATGGTACCGAGCGTAGTACCGAGCTCTCATTTTGTTCTGCTCTCATTTTCTACTTGTGTTATTTTTTATCTAGTGTTCTGCTCTCATTTTGTTCGTTCGGTACCGTACTCGGTACTCTATATGGTACCGAGCAATTTTTTTACAGTACTCTCTTGGTACCGCTCGGTACCATACTCGGTACTCTGCTTGGTATTCCTCTAATTACTTGTCTATGGTATCATTTAATATAGCTTGGTTTTGTTCAGTTCTATACTTGGTACTCTGCATGGTTCTGAGAGGTATTTATATTTCTAGTTTTTTGCTAGGTATATCTCTAAATACTTGTATATTGTTCCAAAATTACAGGGATATTTTCCAAAGATTCATTTTAGGTGCAAAGCTTATATGTTTAGACAAGTTTTTGATCATTTAAGAAATACATTCGGCCAAGAATTTGTTGATGTTTTGAACCCGCTGCACTTACATCAATTCCTCTTGTTGCCTGCTTTCCGTCAGAATGTTCCTCTTGTTCATATGTTGCTGACCAAATAGAATTTCAAAAAGAGGTGCTTCATAATCAAATGAAAGAAGCTACCTTTCACTTCTTATGAGGTAGCTCTCATCATTGGACGACCCAATAGGGGTACTAAATTTGTGGTTGAGAGTGGAAGGAAAAGTGGGGTAACTTCCAATGATATTAGACATGAAATTCACAGTTTTAAGGAGTCTACCCCAGTACATATTCTTCTATAGCATTTCATAAAATTCTTATTGTCCAATCTTTTTTCCCCCCTTACAAACTTTAGGGTACCTTCAAGTATCCTGATAGTTGCAGACCATGCTGACGATTTCTTAACTTACATCTGGCCTTTAACCATAAGAAACTTCCTTGTCGAAGAATTTGATTTAATTGCCATGAAGCCTATGAATGGCATTTCCCTAGGATATATTAATGGTTTTGTAATAATTTTAATTTTGAGTATAAATCTTATGCATACTATTTTAGTTAGCCATTCTAGAAATATAATTAAGTTGCTAAAGGTATGTTTGTTATGGTTGCAGATTTGGTTCCTCAAATATACCAAAATATAAACACCAACGGATGAGCAGTCACAGCCTTGTTTTGCTCGGTGGGACAACCAACTAATATACATCGAGAAAGAAGTAGCTGAATTATTTGAATCACTTGAAGATATACATGTATGAATTCGAGATGCGTTAGTAATGTAGATATGATCTCCTTTTAACAAATAGTGTTTTGCAGATACTGAAAGAATTTGAACAAATAATTGAGGAGGAGAGATCCCATTTACGGAATGCTCCCCCTACCTCGACAGAACCTTCCCCCAAAGTCTGAATTAAAATCCAACAGCCCAAGAGCTTCCCAAGGGCTTCCACTCCACCTAAGCCCCCCAATCGGGTAGCCCACCACCTGAAAAAGGACAGCCAACCAAAAATTAACCTCTCTAAACCGCTAGATGATGAGGACTATTATAACATGGCCAAGCTAATCTCATAGAATAAAATTCTCATTACTTGGCTTCCCAAAGTTGAATCAACATCTACCTTGCTAAAGCAGCGAGTAAAATCATTAGAGCAGGTTGTGTTTGAACTTAAGGATTTAGAGAGGAAAGTTGAAATAATACAAAAATTTCTTGAGGCCAACTTTCCAGCTATATTGAAAGTAAATGCTATAGATTTTTACTTGCCTAGACCTATGAAGCCTGAAGATATTAAACCTGTTTCACCAGTGGCTCCCCAAAAAGAAGAGGCTCAGGACCCAGCAGAGAATGTTGATGTGGGTAAGACAACAACAATAATGGATTTAACTATTTCACCATATAAAATCATAGGAAGCAGTGGAAGTGCTGATCAAGCTGAGCATTCAGCAGCTAGCACTGGCATTACTAAAAGGGTTCTGTAAAGGGCTGATCGTAAGAGGAAATTGGTTAAGAGCCCATTTACAACTGGTAAAAGAAAGAGTCATAAAGATGGTGAAATTGTTGAAGTCAATGAGGAAGGTAAAATTAAGTTGAGACCAGCGCCAACTAAATTGATTACCCTGATCGGGCAATGATAGCTGAGGAGATGTCCACTTTCATAGACAAATGTTTTGAAACAATCAATGATAAGTAAGTGTCGTACTTACCTTATGTTAACCCTTTTCTATCGAGCCTAATGTTAAGCATAATTATTTATTATTTTGCAGGGGGCCACTATTTTCTCGGCTGGAAACATCGTTATTTATAGAAGTCAAATTGATGAACTAATAACCCAACAGTACATAAATAATAGTTGACGCTTTTGCCATCACTATAGCAGAGAAGAATAAGATTTCCCCAGGGCTCTACAAACCTTTCATAGTTGTTTCGAGCTTCCATTGGGTTAGTTTGAGCTTGATTACTTTGTAATTGTATAGGATACCGAGCGATACATGTACAGGATACCGAATGGTTCATGTACAGGATACTAAGCCTAAGTCTTCACGGTACCGAGTATTATTATTACAGGGTTCGATCGTTATTTGTCAAGGATACCGAGCGGTATTATTGAAGGATATCGAAAGTTATTCATACATGATACAAGGCGGTATTATTACAAGGTACCAAGCATTATTCAAAGAGAATTCCGAGTGGTATTATTACAGGATATTGAGCGTTATTCATACAGGATACCGAGCGGTACATGTACAGGATACTAAGAGGTATATGTACAAGATACCTAGTGGTATATATATAGGATACCGATGGAATTCTGCTTTGTTACACATTATCTGCATTGTGTTCTTAATCATATTATTATTTTCTTGTTATGCTAGTATTATTATGATGTGTATAAATATAAAACAACATAGTTCGTAACATACATCAATAAAGATGCTATCAGGACTGCTGATTTACTCCTTATACTATTATACATGGCAGCCATTAGACACTACATATAGGAAATTTGTTTGAAAAGGTTTTGGAGTTCTACGATTCATTACCTAAAGCGACTCATATTGCCACACTACCTGAAGTTGTAAGTAACATTTAATATTTTTTTTAATTC
Source organism: Dendrobium huoshanense (assembly GCA_016618105.1). Classification (NCBI taxonomy): domain Eukaryota; kingdom Viridiplantae; phylum Streptophyta; class Magnoliopsida; order Asparagales; family Orchidaceae; genus Dendrobium; species Dendrobium huoshanense. The sequence goes on from CM028355.1 coordinate 27,004,006, forward strand.
ACCATATATATCATGCTTTACTTCTCTCATACAATGTTGTTTAAATTGTATGCAAATTAGATATTTTTATGAGGAAATTGAAAAGGTCTTTGATGCTAACAACGTTAGACAATGGCCGGTCAGTCCTGTTGTAAATGCTCCTACCCAGAAAAATAGCATCAACTATGGAATATATGTCTGTAAATATATGGAGGCCATTGTGCAACCTCAAGGTGTTATATAGGAGGATCTAAAAAACTGGCAAGATAGCATGCCAAAATTCAGAGCTGAATTTACTTTCATATTGTTTTGTACTACCTTAAAATAAATGGACATAATTTGTAAATAGTTGAATTGCTTGTACATCACAAAATGATGCACTTGTACATCGCAAAATTATACACTTATACATCACAAAATTATACATTACTTTATTGTACAAACCTGGTTTCCCATTAAAACTAAATACTAATGCTCCTTTAGTAAGTGACGAATTCGTTGTTGGAGTTGACTTTGTAAGGGATAAAAACCAAAACATGTGATCAACTAGAATTGTATATCTTTCCACCCCTAGGTTTAAGAACTTCCTTTTACCATAAGGCCTCCATTTCAAAAGTTCCTTGTATAAGTCAACAATGAAGACATCCTCAACTAGATCCCAATGATGATATAGAATGCAATTTTCTAAATCGCAAGTTGTAAATGACCTATTTCCAGCAGATAATCCTAATCTCTCACGTCGCTGCTCAGGATATCACTTATAAAGAAAGTTAGGGCTAACCATGTGGTGATGATACTCAAAAAACTATTTCTCGACCCATTTCCAACCTTTGGCATTTAGGAATTTACCTTCTCTATTTTGTTCAACACTCATTGCATCTCAATGTAAAATTAAGAGTTCAGTATCACGATGGTCATGCCAGTAATGCAGACAATATCTATATACTTTGTTATCCCTTGCTTGTTGTTCAAGTAGACCATCGAGAAATTTTGATATCTTTTCATGCATTGCAGTTGTTGTAACGTTCATAAATTATTTGATTGGCATACCAAGATGTAGATTAATTTCCAGCCAATGCAATTTGTAGACCATAGCAGATTATAATAAATAACACCATAATTTTTTCCTAAAGTCGACGGAGAAGATGATGTAGTAGGTTATAGGCGATTTAGCAAAAATATTCTCTTTAAAATATTTTTTGCAACCACCAATCAGTCTCATTATGAATACCTTGTCTTCCCCTTATGTCAACTATAAAGAGCTTTAACAACAACATCTACCCAATATAAAGAGTGTACTGACTGAATCGAGTGTACCCAGTATACCGATTGTACCAAGCAGTACCTAGTGTACATAATGTAATGAGTGTACCAAGCAGTACCTAGTGTACTGAGTGTACCTAGTGTACCCAGTGTACCAGTGTACTGAGTGTACCCATTGTTTCAAATTCTTAAAAAGATGTAGAAAAATAATACCAAGTACCTAAAGTACCGAGAAAGACAGAGTGTACTGACAATACCAAGTATATTTAGCAGTACTTAATTGTTAAAAAGATGTAGATGTCGAAAATAAAACCATTAATACATTGTACAATGAAATATTTAAAATGTAAGTCACATATCACATATATCTGCATCAATAAAATCATTAATATATTATGAAATGAAATATTTCAAATGAAAGCAATATATCACACATTCTTCTCAGCATTAATAATTCCCTTCATCATTAGTGTATATTCAGCCGATGGTTGTGTGCTTGGTTGGCTGTTAATGAACTCATTTGTCAAGCATTCTGCTATTTGTGCGAAAGTCGACTGCATTGAAGGTTCTTCTATGATTGAATAATGTGTTGTGGTTTCAGGGCATTGTTCTACAGATTTCTTTTTCTTCTTTTTTCTCATCTCTCAGTGACTCTTTAATATTGCATTAGAAATGCCTATAAGTCTACACTTTTAAGGATATTTAACATTCTTAAGTCCCCCACCTGTTCTCATGCAAACAACATGTATTGTTCTGCATCTTCATTCCCTTGTGCTCGTGTATTAACTTGATATGCAAATCTGCTTTTCTGATTTCTAAATATCATAGAAATACCACCCTACTGTGTACCCTCCTGTGTTTGGCTCACTTTCTTTCCAATGCCTATGTCCTGTCCCAAAAAAAAAAACTTTCTTAGCTCTAGCTGACCATCAGGGAAAGAGGTACTGTGAAGGAATTCTAACAATATCTAATTGCCTGATTACTCTCATACGATAAGAACAAAGTAATCCCATCATACTGAACTTCCTATAGCTGAAATCAATTGTACCTTCTATTGAATTAAAGTGAACTATCCAATGAGAAGTTTGATCTTTTCTATTAACTTTCACAAAAAATGTGGATCTATCATTAGATGCATGATCTATGTGCATCCCACTAACACCCTGTAAGAACTCCTCAAAAAAAGAATATAAATTCATTGTGTAAAAATTTTCATCTTGCTTAAGTATACAACTACTTATAACTACAAGAACTCTGTTAGAATGACTGCATCTGAAATCTTCATCATATTCATTTTGATGCCAACTCATCATCAGCTTCTCTAACCCTAAAAAACATTCAGTTAAAGAACTTGTTTCTTTAGAAATACCATGAAACACATTATTGGTAGACTCACTACGCTGTGTAAAAAGAATGCATAGGTAAAATAGTTCTTATTAAATGTTATTGACCACTTATTCCTGATTTTCTACAGATCTTTCAACTATTCATGGCTTTGGAGGTCTCCTTCACTAATCATTTCAGCCCATGAATTCTCAAACTCTTCCTCAAAATCACACTTACTTAAAAACTTATGAAAAAACCCTCTAACTTTGTTGTTGCTATTGTAGCACCACATCTTGGATGGTGCCTTCTTGCTTATGTGTCATTGGCACAGCCTATGTCGTGTTTGGGGCAATGCAATTTCAATCGCCCTAGCTATTGCCTAGTCCTGATATGTAAATATCATTATAGGATGTTTATCACCCATTATTCATAAAAATGTTTTAAATAACCAGGTAAATAATTTAATAGTATCCTCTAATAAAAAAGCAACCCCAAACAAAATATTTTGCCAATGATTCTTTACTCTAACAATCATGACATAAGCTAAATTATATTTATTTAGCCTATTGCTAGTATAAAAAATAATCACATTACCAAAACAGTCATAATCTATCCTCCCTAAACCATCTACCTAAAAAAAATTCAACAATATATCTTTCTCATTAGTTTGTACGTCCCATGTAAACTTGTTATAATGATCTAATCGTTCTTTAAATAATTCAATAAGGGTATTCATATCCCCATTCTTAATCTTTGATCTTCTCTCCTTTGAATAAAGTTATATGCATCCCTCTTAAAGAATCCTATATTTTCTTCACCACCTTTTTCATCGCATAGATACGTAAATGCATCAAATGTTTGTATCCCAGCATCTATCATGGATTTAAGATCTGAGGCCTTATCATCACTAATGTTCTTACATGATCTAAGCAAATGCTGATCTTCAGGCTTAGTTAATTCATGATTGTGGCTCTCAATATGTTTCTAAACCTTCCAAACACCATCTTGACTTGCTGAAAATCTAACTATAGCTGGACACTCGGTTCTAGTATTGGCTCTTCAATATTTAGAATTGGAATTCAAGTTAATTCCCTTCTTAAATTTAGCTTTCAAACATACAAAGTCCTTTGATTTATTTTTTCTCAAATTTGACCAAAAACTATGATGGTCCTTCCAAACATTGAATCCAATGTTATGAGCATAATTATAATACATGGCATATGCTTCCTTCTAACTTGAATAAACACCTTGAGCAAATGTGAAAATGATTTTAACATTAGCTATAAACAATCTCAATGTATTTTTTTCTCTATACACGGTACTCTGCTCTATATTTCTCTATACATTTATTCATAGTGCTTAGTATTCTTCTTGATACCACATGGTATTCTTCTCAATATTGCTCAGTATTCTTCTCGGTACCGCTTGATACTTCACTCTTGGTATATGATATTCTGCTTTGTACCGCTCGATACTTCACTCTGCATCTTTCTCAGTACTCGGTATTATGCTCGGTACCTATCTATACCGCTCGATACCGTGGACCAAAAATTACTGAGAGGCAAAAAATACATGGAATACTCTCGACTTACTTTAATACTACTGTAAACATTAACTCTACATTCATAAGATCTCTTGCTAAAATCTATTTGGTTTCAAACCTTACCATAAAAATTCCAAACATTTATTCCGTGCTCTGCTCTGGCATTTCTTCCTTTACATCTTTAGTTTGTTCCATCTCCTCGAACTATTCTAAGTCATCCAAAGATATTTCCATTTATAATTCGCCTTCCTCGCTTCTCTTCATAGAGCCCTTCTAAGAAATTACCCTGAACCCTAATGTACAAAAAACCACCAATTTCTCATAAATTAGAACAAAAAACTACCTTTTATAATTTTTTTTGGAAGAAATGTAATAAAAGAATGACTTTTTACCTTTGGTCTAGGTTGGGTTATAGGGCCACGCTGTAAAGGGAAAAGCACGTGCTAAATAAAACTAGCGGGTTTGTCAAGTCATCGGGTCGCAACGTGGTATCATCCTATTGGATTTTAAATGTATAGATGAGTCTGGTGACTGAAGCCAGAAATTTCCCCTTCTCTATAGGAGCATATCTAAAAAATAGAAGAATCTCAAAATGAGATCCTTCAAGTCCTACGAGAGACTATGTAATCGACATTAGCACTATAGGAGGAGATTCTTCTCCCTCAAGATCCACCACTGGCCAAAGGTGTTCAACTCGAATATCTTTACATAGAGATTCCACTTTCTCCACCAAGGAGGCATCCGTAATAACATCAAGACAACGAACTCACTGACACAGCAAGTTTTATCCATCCTTCATATATAAGTCAGCAACCTCGCATATCTCCGGACCTCCCCAAAGACTTAGCCCGACTACATGTTGTTGAGCTCCCTCATAATGCTCTATGTCATGAACTACGAAGATTGGTCCAATAGGAGTTCCCCGTGGCAGGTGTAAGACAACCTCTTCATCAATGAGACTTCTAGGAGTCATTACCCCTAACAGAAGCCAACCTTTAACACCTTATTTTGACAGGATTCAAACTATCGAGCATCAATTTTTATGATGGGACATCTAACCCGTATGACCATATTAATCACTATAGAACCATCATGCATATCTAATGTGCCTCAGATGCACTCGTCTACCAGGTTTTTCTTCCTACCCTCAAAGGATAAGCTTGAACATTTTTCTATTCACTTTTAGATGGAATGATCCCTACATTCGTTAAATTGGCCAAAGTGTTTGTTAAATAATTTATTGCCAATCAAAGAATTGCTAAGGATTCTTCTCACTACTTCGTGATCCACCAAAATGAAGGAGAATTGTTGAAGGAGTATTTTCAATAATTTTACACTATGGCTCGGCATATTTCAGGAGTAGAACCTGAATTGCTGAGAGGAGTCTTTCTTGGAGGCATCCGTCCTGGCCCCTTCTATTCAACACTCATGTGAAATACGGTTCATTCATAGACCGACCTAATCCATCACTTAGAGGCACAAATCTCTACAGTTGAAGTCATAAATGCTCATAGAAAGTAGGTTGAGCAAATAAATGGAAAGTGTAAAAGTGCAACTAAAATGAATAATTTGTTCTCATAATAAAGAAATAATGGAATTATAAGCTGCCTCCTAGGCCTCCATTGCCATGACGGGAATCTCAGTAAGAGGAGTATACACCACTCAACATATCTCGATCAAATATGTTGATGGTCATTTGAGATCAAGATACTATGAAATGGTTAAATCCTTTGAAAATTGAAAACACCAAATTAAGATCAATACTGTCATTTTCATCATAGTCATGGCCACACTACTGAAGCCTGTAAGCAGTTCAAGGAAGAAATGTAAAGGCTTATCTGCTAACGTTATCTTTGATAGTTTATTCGAGATCCACCTGCTCGAGAGGAAGCTCATCCCACTAGGGGAAAAAATGAATAACAACAGAGGAAATTATTGAATAATCATATAATACTTGGTAAAATTGAGACCATCGTAGGAGGCCCCTTATTATCTAATCAGATCTTATTATCGGTAGATGAAAATCTGAAATCAATGAAGGCTCATATCGATCATTCTATTGCTTTTAATTATTCTAATTTAGAGGAAATAAAAACCCCTCATCAGAATCCCCTTGTGATTAATGCGTGGATAGGTGACCTGTGTTACAATATCAAAGGAATTCTTGAGGACAAGGGAAGCTCCATGGATGTCTTGTTCTACTCTACTTTTTTTAATATGGATCTTGCTAGAGAAAAGCTTCAATTTGCTACAGGTCCACTGTATGAGTTTGATAATCGACTTGTACAAGTACAAGGAATAATTAGTCTCTCAATTTTACTTGGAGAAGTTCCATGATAGAGTACACACTCCATACAATTTATTGTAGTAAAGTTAGAAATGGCTTATAATGCTATTTTTGAAAGGCCACTCCAGTCGATCTTTGGGATTATCAACTCCAACCCTCACATTAAGATAAAGTTCCTTACCCTATCAGGAGTCAGTGTAGTATAAAGAGATCAACAATAGCATAAACCTTCTATCTTAGGAAAGTTTAATCATGTCCAACAATTATCCTCAGCATCGAGGACTTTGATCCCTAGAGTGAGGATATCCCTTAGAGGGCTTCTCCTATAGAAGATCTCACTACTATGAACAACCTAAAAGTATTGTTTAGATTGGATTCCTTCTCTCAAACGAGGAGAAAAAAAATTTCATATATTTTTTATGTAAGAATCAGGATGTTTATGAATGGAGTTTGGCAGATATGCCCGAAATTGACCCTGAAGTGATTGAGAACTCCCTCAAAGTTAACCTAATGTACAAGCCAATAATCCATAAGAAATAAAATTTTGCTCTAGATCATCAACAAGCAATTGAGCAGGAAGTGGATAAGCTTTTGGAAGATGGATTTATACGGGAAGTGCACTACCCCCACTTCATTAGCAAATGTAATCATGGTATGGAAGGTAAGTGGAGCTTGGAGAATGTGTGTAAACTACACAAATCTTAATAAATCCTTCCCAAAAGATAGCTTTCTGCTTCCTCGTATTGACTTGTTGGTCGATACCACCTCTAGAGATCAGATGTTGAGCTTTATGGATGCCTACTCTAGCTATAATCAAATAAAGATGGATCCTACTGATGAGGAGGCAACAACTTTTAAAATAGACAAAGGGTTATATTACTATCAAGTAATGCCATTCAAGCTCAAACATGTTGGAGCCATATATCAATGCCTTATGAATAATATATTCAAAGACCTTAATGGGTGCTTGTTGACCTCATTTTTGTATGAGGTCACTAAGGCCCTTCCAAACTCCAGATTAATTTTAGATCCTAAGATCCACTCTAGACCTTAGGATTCCTTCTAGATCCAAGACCTTAGAGCCTATTCTAGAGCCTAGGATTCCCTTAAATCCTAGATCTTAGAATTCTTCTAGATCTTAGGATCACTCCAACTTCAAATCAATCTCCACCCTTGATCAACCTCAATTTTAAATCAATTCCTATATTTAATCCACTCCAATTTCAATTTGATTCCTACCTGTGATCAATTTGAATCTCAAACTCCATCCAATTCAAATCCAAATTAATTCAAACTTCAAATCAAATCCAAACCCAGAATTCAGACTCAAATCCAAACTCTAGAGGCCCTGTCCTAAACACCCTTTTCAGAGATTTTTCAAACATTTCAAAACCCAGTCAAATGATCTCTGATTCAGGATCTATCACTTGCAAAGTGATAAGACATGTCTCTAGAGGTTACCCCCCAACGTTGAGCTCATTCTGAGGTCTCTAACCCCAGAATCTGAATTAAAATTCAAAGGCTGTAAAACCTTCAAATATTTACAGCCTATGCCACTGAACCTAACCCCTTTGAGATCTTGACCTTGGAACCCTTATCCAAGCCTCCAATCACTTCCAGACCCTTGATTTTAACCCATTGAGCAGTAAACTGCATTTTTCAGACCCATTTTTGACCATAGTTGACCAATAGGTCAAAATTGACCAAAATACCCCTATGGGGCTCAATTAGGAATTTCAAACCAAATGAGCTCCAAATAGGATGCAACCACCTTTGAAAAATTTCAAATGTCATTTCAAATCTTTTGAACCTATTTCCAACCCTTGAGTCAACTTGGTTGACCAAGTCAACTGGTTTGACCCAAGAGGCCCTTTAAGGGTCCAAACATGTGTTTTGACCCAAATGACCTCTCTAAGTCATCCAACCACTTTCATTAACCTTAAAGTATCATTTCAAACCTGTTGAGCCCAAACCCAGACCCTGGGTCAACCTGGTTGACCAAGTCAACCTAGGTTGACCAAATAAGCCCTTAAGGGTTCAAATAGTGATTTTGACCAAATTGACCCCTCTAAACCCTGGGACCACATCCAGTAGACTCAGGATGACATTCTGAATTTGTTGAATCCATTTCTAGCCCCTGAACCCAACTGGTTGACCAAGTCAACCAGTCTTGGCCTAAAAGCCCATTAAGGGCCCATTAAGCCTTCTTGATTTAATTGACATGCATGGCTCTTGGAACCACCTTCCAATCCACCTAATCAGCCCATTTGAATTACGTAGGTGCAAATTCCATAACCCTTGATGGGGTTGACTGGTCAACCAGTCAACTCAAAGCTTAAAGGACCATTTGTATGGTCAAACCTTTCAACCCATTGAACCTAGCTCAAGCCACACCCATCCAGCCATTTGGAAAGGCTCCATGACCTGCTTGGATGCCACATCAGCCTCATTGACCAGTTGACTGGTCAATTTAGTCAAACCAAGGGTTTAGACCCTTTTAAAAGGTCCTAATCAGCCTTTTACACCTTTTTCCCTGATTTAACTCCCCAAGGCCGACCTATTAGTGCCCTAAAGCTCCCTAATAGGCTCCCTAACCGAGCTCCACCCCTTGTTTAGCCATAAGTGGCAATGCTCCCCTCCACTCATCCCAAGTCCACCCAATGGGAATGAGGCATGTCCAGCCCTTGCCGCAGCCTTCCAGCTTTCCCAGGGACAGGTGGCATCATCTGGAGAGTCCAGGAGTCGATCCTAGCCATCCAATCCAGCCCAGGCCGCTTGAATAGGGAAAAAAGGGGACTTTTGAAGCATTGATCAAAACACCTTCTCTCACTAACCCTAGCCTCCCAAAGCGAGTTCTTAATTCGTTTTGGATCTCCAGAGCCTCCTCTACCTCCCCACTACAAAATCCAAGTGGTTGCCCGTCACCGGCGGCGAGTTCTCCGGCGAAACCACCACCCAGACCGTCCCAGGCCTGTAGCAGTCGATCCAGGCGTGTTCGAGCTCGGGTTTCTGCTGGGGATCTACACTTGGACAATCTACAAGCTCATCCATCCAGAAATATCGAAGATCCAGCGGTATAATCCCTTAAAACTCTAGATTTAGTACACATTAGATAGGGTTATTTAGCTCCTCGTATAGGATGCTTTAGGTCAAATGAACCCTTCCCCACGATTTCTGTTCATGTCTTCAATCTAAGTTTAAAATTTCATTGAAAATAATCGATCCGATCGAGAGAACGAGGCAAAAAACATTTTCTAGGGCGTCATTCATGGTTTTCGGTGAGTGTACGTTTTCTGGACCGTTGATCGTTCGATCAACGGTCCAGATCGAGCCCTTCCGCGGTCTGATCCAACCACGCGTTCGATCTGTCGTTTGATCAGCCGTCCGGCGACATCTGGGCCCTCGGATCAGAAACCGCGGAGTCGAATCCCACCGTCCGATCTCGTCCCGCAGAGATCAACCGCGGGATTTGATCTCATCCGTTGGATCAGACCCGCTGTGATCCAACGGCTGCCACGAGCCGCTGACGTGGTTAAGTGAAAACCGCGTGAAGCGGCCCGCGGCCGACGCGTGTCCCCGCCGTCACGCGGTTTCGATCCCGCGAATCCGAGCATGCCGCGTGTCTGACCGCCGCCGATTAATTAAGGAAAATGTGTTTTAATTTGTTTTAATTACTGAAACTTTAAAAAAATCATAGTAAATTAAATACATAACCAAAAAATGAGTATAATATATCATTCTCTTCAGTATTCTGTCTAGTTTATTTTAAAATAAAAATCAAACCTTTTTATCTATTATTTTAATGGTAATTTGAGAAATACATAAATGTGTATTTTATTTTTAATTAATTATGTATAAATTATTTTTATCTGAAACTTGGCATGCATGTCTTTGAGTGCATGGCTGATCTCCAGGAAAATTTTCAATATTATTTGAACAGATTTTGATATTAATTGGAATCATTTGAATATCTTAATAATTTTTTTATATTTAACTAAATATTAAATATTTTGAAAATTTAAAAAATCTTTTTTTTTATTATCAAACTTCTCTGGAGATCAGTGGGTCTTTCAACTCATCAAAATGTATTTTAATAATATTTTTAATTATTTTATAATATATATTTATATATATATATATATATATATATCCATTTATATTTATATATTTTAAAATATATTTTGAGGCTATATATATTTAAATCTTTAAATGTTTAATTAAGATAATATTTAATTTTAAGTGAAAATCAATATTTAATTAAGATAATTAATTAATAATAATTAAAAAATCCCAAAATCTCCCAAACACTTGGGGATCCTTCCTTAGGTTATTTCTGACCTTTGGAGGTGTTTTCAAGAGATTGGGAACTTGTTTGAAGCAAAATCACAAAAGAGGCCCTCTAATTAAGAAATTCCCAAAATTCATTAAAATGCCCAAACTTCGATAATCCATAACTAATTCCAGAAAAATCCAAATTACCCAAACTCACTTGCATTAAACTCATAGTGATGTCTAGTATTTATTAAAAATATTTAATTCCAGAAATTTGCAATATTTTAAAAAGTCAACAAATCGGTCAACTTTGAGTCAAAACTAGTTCAAAGCTTCAAACCTTCGTAATAAAATGTAGAAAAATCCGATTTCAACGTACTTACCTTCCAACTGATCGTAGTAAGGTCTAGTATTTTAATAAAATACAAACATTCCATAATTTGGTCTTAATCAAAAAGTCAATTTTCAACCCCTTAATTAAATTATTAAAGTATTCTAAAAAATTCATAAAACTCAAATTTATTCTAAAACTCAGAAAATATTGGTTTAATGTTTAAAACACTTAACAAATCCTTTAAAACACAACAACCACTCTAAAGTTGAAGTTTATTGGCTGGACTACTCCGGGCTGCGGGGCTAAGTGTCCTAAGGAGGCTGGTTCCTCGAGCCTGGTGGCACAACGCCACGAATGGATTCTAAGGGGTGTTAAATCTTAAAATAGATTAACCTTTAATTATTTAACATTTTAAAAATCTCTAATTCAATTACATTAATTTGGTTTATCGGCTGGACTACTCCGGGCTGCGGGGCTAAGTGTCCTAAGGAGGCTGGTTCCTCAAGCCTGGTGGCACAACGCCACGAATCAATTAATGGCAAACTTAAATTAATCAACTTTAAAAATCAGTAACTAACTCATTTTAATATTAATCCACTCTGTTAATTCTAACCAATTTAAATAACTTAATCAACCCCGATTGCTACTAGGTAACCAAAGCCTACGAGGCTATTAACTTAGCCCCAAGGAAGGTGAAATAAACTTCACGGCCTCGGTGTGAAACAAAGGTAGTAATCAATTAACTTTTAAAATATGTCTAATTAAAATTCTTTATCCATTAATATTTAAATTTTAATTTAAATCCCCTTCTAAGCCTTAACAAATCCAAACTTTTAGACAACTTTAACTAATCACCTACTTTAGGATCTATCCCAGCCACACGACCTTTCTCACACACTTTAGATGATGTGCTAGGACAACCAACTCTAGATATAGGTTAGGCCGGTGTTTACTTTACTGCTGTGTGCCGAATTTTTTCGTAGTTTTCACTGCATGTTGTGGATGAAATTACTTTGCTGTGTCTGCTTACTTTTTCTGTACTCTGTGGATGGATTGATGTGTTTGGCGACTAGATTACCCTTAGGTTAGGTACGATCTGGATGTTGACACAGTTTTCTGCAGGTGGCCACGCTCATGCAGGGCAATATAAAAAAAGGGGGCAAATTAAAAATGCATAAATATTATAAACTCTTTGCACAGGTGCTTCAGCTGCTAAAGCCCCTAAATAAAAAGAGCGTGGCCAGTGTGTTTACTTTCTTTTCTGCTCATATACAACTGCTTGGGAATAACTGCTTTTTACATATTAATTGCTTAGGATAACCCTGCAGGTGAGTCTAGATTTTTATTTTGATATCAATGTAATTTGTTCAAGTGTCAAGTGTTGTGAAAGTTTATTTTGAGTTGGGATACATAGATCCAAAGCTTGGATTCCAAAGAGGAAAGGATACCCCTTTGGGGAACATTCCTTTTACATTTGGAAATCCAAATTTGGATCATACCTCTTCTTTACCCAAAGAGGAAAGAGTGGCCTTCCCCTTTAGAGGGGAGTGCCCTCTTGTCCATTTGGGTAATCTACTACGAAGATTCCAAGAAGATTGAAGAAAAAGAGTCCAAAGAAGAATGAAATTGAAGATTTGAAGATTTGAAGATTAAGAGTATCCCACTCAAAATAACTTGCGTCATTACTAGGTTTAGAATCCGGGTTGTTGTAAGTGGTGCCCGGCCACTTTACTTTCTGTAATATTCTGGTCTGTAATAAGCAAGGCAATTCTGCCTATGGACGTTTATTAATTAATTTGTATTTGATGTAATGATTTGATTGCCTTTAGGATTACTTGTTTTTACTAGTTTTTTGGCGATTGCATGCCGCTCTTTGTTTTCGCCTGGATACGTGAGACTCGTGAGGGTGTGAAATTTTTATACTCATAATCTTAAAAGTCTAAAATTTTAGTGAGTCTAAATAACATAGAAAGATAACGAATCTAGGGAATTAGCCGGGGATCGACCCCGGGGTCGCATGCATATTTCTGCATTACTCTTTTCTTGTTTTAGACCCTTCCCCGCCTGCGGGTAGAGTCCGGATAGTCTGACCTATGAGGACGAGGTGCCGGACCTGGGGAAGTCCAGTCTTCTAAAAAAAATTATTTTATAAGCCTGTTTTTAAAAATTTCAAGCATATTTGATTTGAGGTTGTTAACCAGCACGCATTGCATTTGATACAAATTAAAGAGTCAAAATTTTAATATCATAGTCCTTAGCATTTTAGCACCCAACATAAGTCAAAGGGGTCAATTAGGAGAATCTCTAGATGTCGGCCCCAATTCTTCAAAACTTTAATTATAACGTCCCTACCACTCTTTCATAAAAGACCGGATTCATCTCTTTTAAATCGATTAGGTGGTTAGCTGGCTCCCCAATCCAGGCCGGGGTAAGTCCAGACCTTGCACTGTATTAAATAGGATCGGACGACTGTGGTCCAGTGTCCAAAATAGATTTAGGTTCCGGGGTAGATCTTTGATTATAAGATCCCAAACTTCGGGAATATAGTCCCAAATTTCTAATAAAATACTTAACTCTAATTAAAGCTTCATTTCAATCCTAAAACATAAAGCCCAACACTTAGATTAAGTTGGGACACTTCCGGATGGTTCTGAAATCTCAAGGTGTCCCCTACCTCTCCTCCTTTAACTCCGTTAATAACTGTTCAATTTTGATCCATTCCCTTTTGATTTCCCAATAATTCTATTCATACTTTGATATCACTCCTAGAAATTCTAAACAAAATTTTGCCACTATTTTAATCGAGAGTTTTCGTAGGGGATTTTATTTCCCTACGATGTAATTAACTACGAGGGCTTGCGCTCGTAGGAGATTTAGAACCACACACACTTGATTTTAAAAATTGATTTTTCAAAATTCAATTGGATTTCTTTGGGAGAACTTAAAATACTAGTGATAATTATTATCATATTTAAAGAATTATCATTGAACGATATTTTCTCCCTTCGGAGAGATATATCTTTCTTTGATAAGGCTTTGGATGTGAACCTAATGATCACACTTCTTGAATATTGTAGCTGGATATTCAATTGAATCTCATTTTGACCCTTCGGGGTCATATGAATTTCTCTTTAGCATCCGCTCACAATATTCAAGATGGATTTCACAATTCTAAGTCTGAACACCGTTATGAAAGCTTACTTTCGTCCTCCGGGGTGATATACTCTTTCTAACGAGTCGATTCGACCTTAGAATTAGAACTTAACCTTAATCTTAAAATCCCCAAAGAAAACTAATATTTTTCAAAACCTGTTTTCAAAATTCCACCAACAAAAAATGGCACGCCCGGTGGGACTAAATCTCTCTCTCCATCTTTAATAATGGCAAAATTTTGTTTCATCGGTAGTTTTAACTATCATTTCTTCCGTTGGTCCCTTTGCTCATTCCTTCCTTGGGTGAGTGTGGCCAACATCTAAAATAATAACAAAATGTTAAAAGAGAGGTTCCACCTCTAAATTTGGCTTTTCGTTCTGATTTTGACCTTCTGCCCCAGCATAGCCTGTGAGGCGACAGTGTCAAATCAGATCTCTGGATATCCTTTTTAATTTTATGGATTTATGGTCGATAAATTTCTCGTTCAACATATAAATCCTTAAAATTGAAAAGAATTCAAAATTTTTTATTCCATTTCAAACCTTTTTAGTTTTAACCCCCTCATTTCCCCTTTGCCTTCTAAGGGTGGGGAGGGTTAAACTATTCCTTTTTACTTGGGTTTTCTCATAATTCCATAAGCCTTCGGGCAAGGGGAAACTCTGTCCGTTGTGTTTTGGAACCTGTAAGAAAACCCCTTTCAAATTCTCAAAATTTCCTCAAAAAATTTCTTAAACTCTAAGTTGTCATGTGTTACCCCATACGATTTCCTTGTGGGCCAACATATGTCACACTTTCAAAAAATAATAACAATAAAATACTTTTTTACCACTCTTTTCAAAAAAAATCTAATTTCAATCATTTTCTTTAACTTTCAGAAAATTTCAAATGGCTGGCCAACTGATTTTCTCCTTTGACCGAGAGTTGTCTTCGACTGTTAATGACCAAGGGAGCACTGTTATTTTTGGAATGGGATTTAGTACCCTAGAGCTCTCTATGGACGGACACCAGATTGTTAGTTTGGATTCCAGTAAGGAAAGACCCCGAGTAGTTGAGTTAATTGTGGGATCTGCACCCACCTTGCCAGTAGTCAGTGATGATCAGAAACAGTCTGAACCAGTTGTTGAGCCTCCCACTGAAATTAAGTCCATTTTTGAAGAAGGGTCTAGTTCTGGACTTAGATTCACCACTAAGAATCAGAAGAAGAACTATTTGAGGAGACTTAGAAAGAAAATCTCTAAGGCTAAGAGAGTTCTACCCTTTAAGACCTTGGCTCAAGTAGAACCTGAGGCTGTTGAGGAGCTACCTATTCCTGCTTCCTCTCCCCTCCTAAAGGGAAGTCGCTTTTACCCCTTGGCTTCAGCTCAAGGGGAGGAGAGGATAGCTAGGATAGCCCGTTCTCCACCATGCCCGGTAGACTACTCGACCAAGAAAACTCAGAAAGAAAGACATCTCCAA
The DNA here is from genome assembly GCA_016618105.1 of Dendrobium huoshanense. NCBI lineage: Eukaryota > Viridiplantae > Streptophyta > Magnoliopsida > Asparagales > Orchidaceae > Dendrobium > Dendrobium huoshanense. The sequence goes on from CM028355.1 coordinate 27,019,618, forward strand.
AAGACGAGGACTCTGAGAAATATAATTCATACCTACGCTGCACAGACTGGGCAGACTAAAGAAGAATATGTGAAACAATTGAAGGGAGTGATCTCACATCGCTTCCAAAAAGAAGTATTGAAGGAAGAAGTATCTGAAGCAAAGAATTTAACCCCACAATTCGTTAGGAAAAATAAGAAGTATGCTAGACAGCCCGCTACTTCAGTACTGGTTGATGGATATCACTGGGTGCTACGCCCTCTGTCCTCTCAAACAGAGGGTATTGTGTTGACTGGGTCCGAGAGAGGCCGCCATCCTACTGGTAGACCCCCGGTACCCCCACATAAACCTGTAAGATTGGCCTCAGTGATTGTCAAACCAAAGGGGGTTGAAGTTCAAAAGTCTGTGGACCTTAAAGGAAAAAGACCTAAATCTCCTGAAAGGAAATATGTGCCAAAGAGAACTAAGTTGGAGAATCTGCCACCACCTCCTAGAACTTCTAAGTTCATTCTGCAGCTCCAACGAGTTTCAGCCAACCCTACTCCGAGTTCAGTTGAATTGATGGATGTTCAGGCTAGTACTCCAGTTGTTACAGCTGATAGTCCTGCCATAGCCAGTCTGACTCCAGCTCCAATAGTCGCCGTTCCTGCTACCCCAGTTGATGATCCCCAAAATTCGAGTGTCATTCCTAGGCCCCTTAGTCAGGTGTCTGAGGACCTTACCTTACCAGATGTGGGAACTATCACTCTACAAGCTCCTACTTCTCCTGAGGAATATGTCCCTCTCCCTGTAGAGGATGCCACTCTTCTGACTACCAGCTCTGGGATAGTCGAAGAGGAGAGAATTGACCAGGATTTAGAAATGGAAGATGAACCGGATACAAAGTCTCAACCAGATCCTAATCCAAAACTTACAGAAATCATTGCCCTTATGGATTCTGAAGAGTTGTTTGATATGGCTGAGTATAAAGGATACTTACCCCTTGACCCTAAATCAATTGGGGATAGACCGGTCGAGGAGGTAGTCCAAGAAATAAGAAACATTTTGTTGAACAAAGAAGGAATGGCTTCTTTTGACCCTGATATGGATGATCTCCTTGGAGATGAAGATGATTATGTTGGGGGCATTCATGTGGTAGAAACTAGAGGGTCTAATAAAGAAGCTGAGCCCAGCAAGCGCCGATTTGTTAAGGATGATGATCCGCATGCTGTTGAGTCAGAGTCAGATGAGTCTGTGAAAGATAGAGATGAAGAACATATAAAAAACTTGGAGACTCAGCTTGCTAGCATGATGTCACAAGTTAGAGAAATGCAAGAGAAGTTGGACAAATCACAGCAAGAGTCTTTTATGATCCACCAGTCAGCTCGAGAGCTCACAGAAAAGGCCAAAAGGGCAGAACTTAATTCCAGACCTCTCGAGTCACCACCTGTGACTCTCCCTTGTCCAGTAGAGACACCTCCAGTTCACCCTGCAGTCTCCTCCATTCCTTCAATCCCACCTCAGAAGGATATCAAGCAGTTAATTGAGGACCAGGTAAGGGAGGCCTTAGCCCATGCTCAAGGAACTGTGTCTATTTCAAAGGGTAGACCCTACCCCGAGGAATATGACTTAGTTCCTTACCCAAAGGGCTTTGTGCCACCAACTTTTAAAGTTTTCACTGGAATCGAAAATCCGAGACAGCATCTGGCCCACTTCCGAGCAAGCTGTTGCAATGCAGGAGGGTCAGATGCTCTACTATTTCGCCAATTTGTAAGTAGTCTATCCGGCATTGCTTTTGAATGGTACGCCGATCTGCCCAACGGTTCAGTAAGAACCTTTTGCGACCTAGAAAACCTCTTTCTTAAGAGATTTTCTGGAGCGCAACAACGCACCACCGTGGGCGATCTCGTGGTTGAAAAGCAAAAGCCGGGAGAGTCTCTAGTTGAGTACATCTTGAGGTGGCGAAACCTCTCGATGAAGTGTGAACCCCAGTTGCAAGAACAACATGCTGTGGAGATTCTGTTGAAGAATATCCACGGTCCTGTTGCTTTTCTCCTGAAGGGTTTCACTATTAAAACTTTTGAGAAACTTCTTAATAAGGCTAGCAATTTGCAGGAAGAGGCTCCTAGGATGCCATTCTTACGAGAGCAGTCTGAAGAAAGGAAGGGTCCAAAATTGGTGAAGACATTTGAAAAGAAAGCTGTGGTCTCAGCAGTAGATAAAGGAAAGAGGCCAGTGATTAGTCAGCCTAGCACTCCACTTCCACCACAGCCGCCTCAGAAGCAGCCCTTTCAGATAGTTCCTCAACATACTAGAGATCCCTCCTTCATCCCTTTTAGAGAGAGATTGGCAAAGCCTTATCCATTTAAAAGGGAGTCAGTTAAGAAGATCTTCAGAAGTCTGTTAAAGAAACCAGATTTTCAGTTGCCAGAGGCTAGGAGGCCTGAGGATGAGAGCAAGAAAGATGATCCCAAGTATTGCCCGTACCACAGGATGCTTAGTCACCCTCTTGAGGACTGCGTTGTGTTCAAAGATTGGCTTGAGAGGAACTACACCCAAGGTAACATCATAATACCTAAGGAATACTTGGTTGATCCAGAAAAAGCTTCAATTAAGACCATTTCAGGTAATCCTCTTAACTCTTCTTGTTTTGTTGAAGATGGTTGGGACATTGCTTTGTCCCGGGCACTTAAAAAGTCGATTAACAAGTCTTTTCGTCTTTCTCAACAGCTGACTACGATAGCCCAGGCCCCGGTGTGGAAAGTTGACCTGGACGCTTCGCAGAAGGATGTTGAGCCACTTCCCTCTCCAGTAGTCTTAGGAACTACTGAGAAAAATGTAAAAGAAGAAAAATTTGATTTTGTAGAGAGGAAGTGTGTAGATGAGAGATGTATTAGAATGGCGGATGGTGGTGTTAAAACCCTTTCCCCTCTTTTGTTATCTGACTTTTACTTTGCCCCATCAAAGGCGAAGGGTCAAAAGATGAATAAAAAACATCCTTCTACTTCTGTCTTGATGATTAACCATGAATCTCAAATGCAAATTGATGACTCTCCTGTTTTAAATCAAACTCCTAATGAAGCAAATATCGAGGTTAATCAAACCGACCTCCCCGAATCGACTATTCAAGAAGAGGTCGAATGTGAAGCTTTATCAGAAAGTGATTTCCCTCAAATCAATTTCCAAGGAAATCCTATCTTGATAGAACTTTCAGATTCTGACTCGCTTTCAGAAAATGATGATCCAACACCTATGGTGTGTGTAGACACTGCCCTAGTTTGCCCGCCCGAAGACATCGAGCAGGTGCAACTCCGTGGCGGTAAAGTCTTACCCCCTAGGTTGCCCCCTCAGGACAAAAGCAAGCAATCCTCATTCGAAAATCTAAGTCCGGATTCCCCTCAACAACCAGAATTCCCTTTAATTCCTCCGGGTTTCGAGTCTGTCGTTCCTAAGGTTGATTACAATGTTCTAGCCCACCTTAGGAAGTTGCCAGCAAAATTAAGTATTTACGACGCCCTCCTTCTCTCCAAAGAAATGAGGGAGTCTCTAATTAAAGCACTTCTCGATCCCGAGATTTTCTTAACACAGTTGGCTGCAAGTTCAGAAGGTGAGGCTCTCTACTTCAAAGAGGTCCCTGGGGTTACCTTTTCAGATGAAGATTTACTCTTAGGAACTGCTGACCACAATCGTCCCCTCTACATCACTGTAGATGTGGGAAATTTCAAGTTATCAAGAGTCCTTGTTGATCCGGGTGCATCGGTCAACGTGATGAACATAAAGACCCTTGCTTATCTCAGAGTTGATACTAGCAAGCTTTCAACCGACAGGTTGGTGCTTCGTGGGTTCAACGAGAAGGGCGAGAGAGCTTTAGGTTCAATCACTCTACTCCTGGAAATAGGAGGTTTAAAAACTGAAGCTAAATTTCATATAATTGATTCGACTACGTCCTTTAACGCACTTCTAGGTAGACCTTGGATTCACGAATATAGAATGGTTCCATCTACCCTGCACCAATGCATTAAGTATCAACGAGATGGCATTGAACATGTGATTAAGGGTGATTTGCAACCATTCTCGATTCAAGAAATTGGAATCTACGAAGATGCTGCATATTTCATACCAAAAGGGTCCTCGTCCCGTTCTAAATTAGAGATCAAATTTGAGGAGAAAATGGTTGGACAAAAATTCAACCAAAAGAAAGAAAAAGATAAGAATATCAATCAAGAAATGATTCAATCGAGTAGTGAAGACGACTCTGATATCGTTGTCCTTAGACCTCCAAGCACATTACCTCAAAGAGGTGGGAGGATGGCTTTAAGGGCACGAGGTCGAGGCCGCGCTTCATTAGACAGGAGAGCAGCACCTGTGTATATTGATTTGGAATCAGATTCCGATGGTGAACTAGAAAGTCAAGGTGCTGCCCTCTCTCTCGATTATCAAAACATAAATACTCCTCCAAAATTTGATCTCACCTTAGACCAGGACAGTGACCCTGAGGTAGATATTTCAAAAGTTAAAAGTGACGAGCCTGAATTAACAATGTATGAAAAGCTCACTAGAAGGATTGAGGCCCTTTCTCTGACCCCACTGTCGGCAGGCAGGGTTGTAGGGTTGGAAGTCAAAGTGGCCCCCAACTTGGATGGTGAAGTTAAGAAAGTCCAGAAATTCTTTCCTGGCTCCTCCTCCGCAAGGGACGAAGGTGATGTAACCCTTGAGGAGGCAGATTTTAATGAATTAATGGAATTACCTTTCGGCTACTTCCCTGTTTGTGTAAAAAATACTTTTTCTAAAGGTTCTATACCATACCGATGGACTAAGGGTCAAGCTAGATACCACGAGAATATTTGGCGAACAAAAATAAATAAAAATCCAACAAGTGGTATTGGCTTTGGAACAGTTAGTTCATTCGATGATGATGAGTATTGCCTAATGATAACTTACCATCTCGATTCTCCAAATGTCCCTACAGATCCTCCTTGTCCTCTAGATGGACTCTGTTTGGAGACTTTAGACGATCCCGATGATCTTCAAGTTCGGGATGCACCCCCTGAATTTGAAGAGGAAATTAAGTCGACAGTCGATGAGTTGAGAGAAATTAACCTGGGAAACGATGATGACCCCCGTCCGATTTTCATAAGTACTTTGTTAAGCGAGGGTGAAACCCAAGACTTAATCCAGTTGTTATTCGAGTTCAGGGATTGCTTTGCCTGGACATATGACGAAATGCCAGGTTTGCCTGCTGAGGTAGCAGTTCACAAACTTGGAGTTCGGCATGATGCCATCCCTGTTAAACAAGCTCCTCGACGCATGCGCTTAGAGATTGAGCAACAAGTCGTTTCTGAAGTTAAGAAATTGGCAGAAGCCGGATTCATTCGAGAGGAACAATATCCCTCTTGGGTGGCCAGCGTCGTGCCAGTTCGAAAGAAAAATGGTCAAATTCGGATTTGTGTCGACTATAGGGATCTGAATAAGGCATGCCCTAAAGATGAGTTCCCTCTACCAATACCAGAACTCATGGTGGACATTGCCTCCTCACATGCTATTTTCTCATTCATGGATGGCTCGTCGGGTTATAACCAAATCAAGATGGCCCCTGAAGATGAGAGAAATACGGCGTTCAGAACCCCTATTGGAATCTTTTGTTATAAGGTAATGCCATTCGGCTTAAAGAATGCCGGAGCAACCTACCAACGGGCCATGACCCGTATCTTTGACGACTTAATTCATAATCAAGTTGAATGTTATATTGATGATTTAGTTGTCAAGAGCAAGGTTAAAGAGGCTCACCTGTATGACTTAAGAGTTGTTTTCGAACGGTTGCGCCGCTACGATTTGAAAATGAACCCCTTGAAGTGCGCCTTCGGCGTCGCTTCGGGAAAATTCTTAGGATTCGTAGTGAGGCACCGCGGAATCGAGATAGATCCTGCTAAAATTGAAGCCATCTTAGATATGCCATCCCCTAAGAGCCTTACTCAGTTAAGGTCTCTACAAGGTAGATTGGCATATATAAGAAGGTTTATTTCTAATCTTTCCGGGAGATGTCAACCCTTTTCTGTCCTTGCGAAAAAGGATACTAAATTCGTATGGGGCGAGAAGTGTCAGAATGCTTTTGACGATATCAAACAATACCTTTCTAACCCGCCAGTTTTGGCAGCTCCGATTCCGGGAAAGCCATTAATCCTCTACACCGCAGCTCTAGATGAGTCTTTAGGTGCCCTGTTGGCTCAAGTTAACGACGAAGGAAAAGAGAATGCCCTCTACTACCTTAGTCGAAGACTCCTTCCTACTGAAATTCGATACCCGTCAATTGAGAAGCATTGTCTTGCTTTAGTTTTTGCAGCTCAGAAACTGAGGCATTACATGCTCTCTCACTCAATTAGTCTGATTTCAAGAGTTAATCCTTTGCAATATCTTATGACCCGACCTACGTTGTCAGGACGTTTAGCTCGCTGGTCTATGATATTGTTGCAATTTGAGATTACTTTCACTCCTCTTCGTGCTATGAAAGGACAGGCTGTTGTCGACTTTCTGGCAGCACACCCGCTGCCAGCAGATTCTCCTCTGAATGATGACTTACCCGACGAACAAATCATGAGTTTGGGGGAATCTGGTGTGGCCATCTGGGAATTATATTTTGATGGGGCAGCATCCTCTCGTAGGATTGCGACTCAACAATCTGTAATTCCTGGAAAGGCTGGAGTCGGTCTAATTTTTATTACACCAGAAAAAGGAATGATGCATTTTTCCTACCACTTGTCGGAGCCTTGCACAAACAACGAAGCTGAATACGAAGCTCTGATAACTGGTTTGGAACTTGCAATTCTAATGGAGATTAAAGAGATTAAGATCTTTGGAGATTCCCAACTGGTTATTAACCAAGTCGCCGGAACTTATAAAGTCTTGAATCCGAATCTCCTAAGATATCACCAGTACACGCTTCACTTGTTGGAACAAATCCCTATTGCTACTTTGTATAGGGTTCCCCGTGGAAGCAATTCTGCGGCGGATGCCTTAGCAAAACTTGCAAAGGAATTTGCATGTCCTGAGGAGGATTCCATCCCTATAGAGATACAGGGTCGTAAGACTCTCTCCCTTATAGATTTGGAACATATTAGTAAGACTCCCCTTCAGATCCTTTCTGCCTCTTCGACAACTGACGAAGAAGGCGATTGGAGACGACCCTTAGTCGATTACCTTAAAGAAGGGAAGCTTCCCCAGGATAAATCACTCTCCAACCAGATTAAGAAACGTGCCCTATCATATGCACTAGTTAACGATCTGTTGTACCGTCGGTCTTTCGATCACATGTGGCTGCGCTGTTTGAACAAGCGAGAAGCCCAGAAAATTATTAATGAAGTTCATTCAGGACTGTGCGGTGCACATCAATCGGGTCCAAAAATGAAATTAAAGATTAAAAGACTTGGATACTATTGGCCTACAATGATTGACGATTGCATGAATACGGCAAAGCACTGTCATCAATGTCAGGTCCATGGTGTGGTTTTACATCAGCCGCCTAATGTGTTACACCCTACGATAGCCTCGTGGCCCTTCGAGAGTTGGGGCACGGATATCATTGGGCCGATTGACCCTCCCTCCGCGAGAGGTCATCGTTTCATATTAGCAGCGACTGATTACTTTTCAAAGTGGGCGGAAGCAATTCCCCTACGAAACGTAACATCACACCATGTCTTAAAATTCTTTCGTGACCATATTGTATATCGATTCGGCGTACCTCGCAGAATCATATCCGATAATGGGTCCGCATTCAAGTCTACAAAAATCAATAGTTTTGTAAGGCGCCATAATATTGATTGGAGATATTCGACGATCTATTACCCTCGGGCGAATGGATTGGCCGAGGCCTTCAACAAAACCTTGGTGCAAATTGTCAAAAAGACCCTTGATGATAACAAACGGCAGTGGGATGAGCGGTTGGTGGAAGCTCTGTGGGCTTATCGTACCACTTATAGAACCCCGACCCAATCCACCCCGTTTGCACTAGTGTATGGATCTGAGGCTGTTCTGCCCTTGGAAATACAAATCCCTTCGCTCAGAATTGCAGTTCAGAATCAAATTACCAATGAACAAAATGCAAAACTACGATTGGAAGAACTCGAAGGCCTTGAAGAGCGACGTCTCCAAGCTCAACAAAGTTTAGAGTTGTATAAATCCCGTATGGTTCAAGCCCATGACAAGTTAGTGCGACCTAGGACCTTCCAAGCGGGAGACTTGGTATTGGTCCTTCGGAGGCCTATCTTGGCCCATCGGAAGCTGGGAGGCAAATTTGAACCTACATGGGAAGGACCCTTCGTTATAGAGACTGTCTACGAAGGAGGCTCGTATCAGTTAGTAGATTGTAAAGGGAACCACCCGATGCTACCTGTCAATGGGCGTTTCCTTAAGAAATACTATGCTTGATGTAGCTCATTTTATCAATTAATAAAACTTCCTTTTCTTGATTTACAACTTGATTCTACCTTTTCTTTTTAAGTTTTTTTAACACTCTTCGCCTTCTCCTTAAGGTTAGGTCTTTCCTTCCCTTAGGATTAGACCCGCTAGTGGTGGAGTACGCCCTCTGTGGCACCACCCTGGCATTTCACCCGGGGATTAGTGGTGGAGTACGCCCTTCGTGGCACCATCCTGATTCCCATTCGCTAGTGATGGAGTACGCCCTTCGTGGCACCATCCTAGTTTGCCAGTTAATCTGCCTATTTGGAGTAAGTCTTCTATCAGCATCCTATAGGCCTAAGGTTGGGTGATGCCCTTCCTTAGACCCAAGGTTAGGTATTCCCTACCTTGGTTTCCAGTTGATCCGTCTACTAGGAGTAAGTCTTCTATCAGCATCCTGTAGACCTAAGGTTGGGTGATGCCCTTCCTTAGATCCAAAGCTAGGTATTCCCTACTTTGGTTCCCAGTTAATCTGTCTATTTGGAGTAAGTCTTCTATCAGCATCCTATAGACCTAAGGTTGGGTGATGCCCTTCCTTAGACCCAAGGTTAGGTATTCCCTACCTTGGTTTCCAGTTGATCCGTCTACTAGGAGTAAGTCTTCTATCAGCATCCTGTAGACCTAAGGTTGGGTGATGCCCTTCCTTAGACCCAAAGCTAGGTATTCCCTACTTTGGTTCCCAGTTAATCTGCCTATTTGGAGTAAGTCTTCTATCAGCATCTTATAGGCCTAAGGTTGGGTGATGCCCTTCCTTAGACCCAAGGTTAGGTATTCCCTACCTTGGTTTCCAGTTGATCCGTCTACTAGGAGTAAGTCTTCTATCAGCATCCTGTAGACCTAAGGTTGGGTGATGCCCTTCCTTAGACCCAAAGCTAGGTATTCCCTACTTTGGTTTCCAGTTAATTTGCCTATTAGGAGTAAGTCTTCTATCAGCATCCTATAGGCCTAAGGTTGGGTGATGCCCTTCCTTAGACCCAAGGCTAGGTATTCCCTACCTTTGTTTCTCCAGTTTCCTTGTCTACTAGGAGTAAGTCTTCTATCAGCATCCTGTAGACCTAAGGTTGGGTGATGCCCTTCCTTAGACCCAAGGTTAGGTATTCCCTACCTTGGTTTCGCCAGTTTTCCTTATCCAATAGGTGTAAGCCTTCCATTAGCATCCTATTATTGCAAATCTATTTTTCATAGCTTATGTTTTGATGATTGACAAACAATTCTTTTCTTGGATAGCTTGTTGCTTCTAACTTTTCAGGAATCGACGATCGGACAATCAAAAAGGAGCCAAGTTCAGGAATGCGTAGGTTTAGGGTTGAGTCAGTCTGTACTTTTGTTTTTTACCTTTTGAGTCCTCTTGTAATAGTCAAAAAGACTGATACTTTGTAACCCTTCACACACACACTTGAGAGAATTAGAAATTCTATTTTTACTCATATCGGCCAGGCCGATATATTTGATCGGCCTGGACGATCAGCTTAAAACAGAAAGTCTAATTAAGGATTCTTGATTAAGGCAGCCAACGTTAACCGATCGTCCTGGACGATACGTGTATCGGCCAGGACGATAAGCTCAAAACAGAAAGAAGTAGCCGCCATAGACAAGTATGGTATAGCATATCTTTAAATTATCGGCCAGGACGATCCTCGTATCGGCCTGGACGATATTAACAAATTATGCCATAATTGTTCAGGAAATCAAGGAAGTAATTAAGGATGATCGATACGATCATATCGTCCTGGACGATCGCAGGATCGGCCCGGACGATCTAGTCAAAAACCTTAAGTTACTTCAGGACGATCAATATCGGCCAGCCCATATTCAGGGCTATTGTCAGGACGATTTTCGTCTGATTTGAACTGATCGGCCAGGACGATCGTGAGATCGGCCTGGACGATCAAGCTAATTTTCAATCGTCCAATCTTGCATCCAGGGCTATGCTCTGGCCGATCTTCATTGATTTGTACTGATCGGCCAGGCCGATGTCCAGATCGGCCTGGACGATAAAGTCGGCAACTTGCAATTAATGAGCTCCTTTGAAGCTCTTCTATTTAAGAGCTCTTGTTCAATGTTTTTCAAGACCTTTGACTGCTGCCTTGACCTAAGAAGACCTTGAGGAGAGAAAGAGAGAGAGAAGAGAGAGAGAGGATCTTGTGAGGGGGAGCATGTGAGGGGTTTCACAAGAGTTGCTTCAAGGATCTCTCTGCGTCGTCTTCGTCTAGAGTTTCTCGTCCGTGGAAGGGTCGGTAGAGGTAAGGAGTTGTGCTTTTGGTTCTGGTTCTCTGCCAGCTTCAGGAGGAAGCAAAAGGAGATAGGTTCTCTGCCTTGCCGGGGTGGCAAAAAGGAGATTCTTGTGAGGGTTTCTCCACCTAGCCGTGGGGGCTAAAGGAGAGTCACTTTTTGTTTAGTGCAATACTTGGAGGGTGCCTCCAAGGAGTGGACGTAGGTCGAGTCGACCGAACCACTATAAATCTCTGTGTTTCTTTTCTTGCTTCCGCACGTTTAATTCCGCATTATTTTCGTGGTGTGATTTGGTTTATGTAACTTTATTTCTTTGTTTAAAAACGAAGTTTTTAAAATACCAATTCACCCCCCCTCTTGGTTAGTTTGGGACTAAGTTCATAGGGCTTAACATCCCCATCGAACTTTCACCTATAGGCTTGAGGTTGGGAGATGATCTCCCTTTCACTCTCAAAATTCTACTTCCATTCGGTCAACGCCAATGCGTGCAGCAGAAGTTCCTTCTACTACACACATTGGGGGTCCATTTGTTGACCTCATTTTTGTATGAGGTCACTAAGGCCCTTCCAAACTCCAGATTAATTTTAGATCCTAAGATCCACTCTAGACCTTAGGATTCCTTCTAGATCCAAGACCTTAGAGCCTATTCTAGAGCCTAGGATTCCCTTAAATCCTAGATCTTAGAATTCTTCTAGATCTTAGGATCACTTCAACTTCAAATCAATCTCCACCCTTGATCAACCTCAATTTTAAATCAATTCCTATATTTAATCCACTCCAATTTCAATTTGATTCCTACCTGTGATCAATTTGAATCTCAAACTCCATCCAATTCAAATCCAAATTAATTCAAACTTCAAATCAAATCCAAACCCAGAATTCAGACTCAAATCTAAACTCTAGAGGCCCTATCCTAAACACCCTTTTCAGAGATTTTTCAAACATTTCAAAACCCAGTCAAATGATCTCTGATTCAGAATCTATCACTTGCAAAGTGATAAGACATGTCTCTAGAGGTTACCCCCCAACTTTGAGCTCATTCTGAGGTCTCTAACCCCATAATCTGAATTAAAATTCAAAGGCTGTAAAACCTTCAAATATTTACAGCCTATGCCACTGAACCTAACCCCTTTGAGATCTTGACCTTGGAACCCTTATCCAAGCCTCCAATCACTTCCAGACCCTTGATTTTAACCCATTGAGCAGTAAACTGCATTTTTCAGACCCATTTTTGACCATAGTTGACCAATAGGTCAAAATTGACCAAAATACCCCTATGGGGCTCAATTAGGAATTTCAAACCAAATGAGCTCCAAATAGGATGCAACCACCTTTGACAAATTTCAAATGTCATTTCAAATCTTTTGAACCTATTTCCAACCCTTGAGTCAACCTGGTTGACCAAGTCAACTGGTTTGACCCAAGAGGCCCTTTAAGGGTCCAAACATGTGTTTTGACCCAAATGACCTCTCTAAGTCATCCAACCACTTTCATTAACCTTAAAGTATCATTTAAAACCTGTTGAGCCCAAACCCAGACCCTGGGTCAACCTGGTTGACCAAGTCAACCTAGGTTGACCAAACAAGCCCTTAAGGGTTCAAATAGTGATTTTGACCAAATTGACCCCTCTAAACCCTGGGACCACATCCAGTAGACTCAGGATGACATTCTGAATTTGTTGAATCCATTTCTAGCCCCTGAACCCAACTGGTTGACCAAGTCAACCAGTCTTGGCCTAAAAGCCCATTAAGGGCCATTAAGCCTTCTTGATTCAATTGACATGCATGGCTCTTGGAACCACCTTCCAATCCACCTAATCAGCCCATTTGAATTACCTAGGTGCAAATTCCATAACCCTTGATGGGGTTGACTGGTCAACCAGTCAACTCAAAGCTTAAAGGACCATTTGTATGGTCAAACCTTTCAACCCATTGAACCTAGCTCAGGCCACACCCATCCAGCCATTTGGAAAGGCTCCATGACCTGCTTGGATGCCACATCAGCCTCATTGACCAGTTGACTGGTCAATTTAGTCAAACCAAGGGTTTAGACCCTTTTAAAAGGTCCTAATCAGCCTTTTACACCTTTTTCCCTGATTTAACTCCCCAAGGCCGACCTATTAGTGCCCAAAAGCTCCCTAATAGGCTCCCTAACCGAGCTCCACCCCTTGTTTAGCCATAAGTGGCAATGCTCCCCTCCACTCATCCCAAGTCCACCCAATGGGAATGAGGCATGTCCAGCCCTTGCCGCAGCCTTCCAGCTTTCCCAGGGACAGGTGGCATCATCTGGAGAGTCCAGGAGTCAATCCTAGCCATCCAATCCAGCCCAGGCCGCTTGAATAGGGAAAAAAGGGGACTTTTGAAGCATTGATCAAAACACCTTCTCTCACTAACCCTAGCCTCCCAGAGCGAGTTCTTAATTCGTTTTGGATCTCCAGAGCCTCCTCTACCTCCCCACTACAAAATCCAAGTGGTTGCCCGTCACCGGCGGCGAGTTCTCCGGCGAAACCACCACCCAGACCGTCCCAGGCCTGTAGCAGTCGATCCAGGCATGTTCGAGCTCGGGTTTCTGCTGGGGATCTACACTTTGACAATCTACAAGCTCATCCATCCAGAAATATCGAAGATCCAGCGGTATAATCCCTTAAAACTCTAGATTTAGTACATATTAGATAGGGTTATTTAGCTCCTCGTATAGGATGCTTTAGGTCAAATGAACCCTTCCCCACGATTTCTGTTCATGTCTTCAATCTAAGTTTAAAATTTCATTGAAAATAATCGATCCGATCGAGAGAACGAGGCAAAAAACATTTTCTAGGGCGTCATTCACGGTTTCCGGTGAGTGTACGTTTTCTGGACCGTTGATCGTTCGATCAACGGTCCAGATCGAGCCCTTCCGCGGTCTGATCCAACCACGCGTTCGATCTGTCGTTTGATCAGCCGTCCGGCGACATCTGGGCTCTCGGATCAGAAACCGCGGAGTCGAATCCCACCGTCCGATCTCGTCCCGCAGAGATCAACCGCGAGATTTGATCTCATCCGTTGGATCAGACCCGCTGTGATCCAACGGCTGCCACGAGCCGCTGACGTGGTTAAGTGAAAACCGCGTGAAGCGGCCCGCGGCCGACGCGTGTCCCCGCCGTCACGCGATTTTGATCCCGTGAATCCGAGCGTGCCGCGTGTCTGACCGCCGCCGTTTAATTAAGGAAAATGTGTTTTAATTTGTTTTAATTACTGAAACTTTAAAAAAATCATAGTAAATTAAATACATAACCAAAAAATGAGTATAATATATCATTCTCTTCAGTATTCTATCTAGTTTATTTTAAAAATAAAATCAAACCTTTTTATCTATTATTTTAATGGTAATTTGAGAAATACAAAAATGTGTATTTTATTTTTAATTAATTATGTATAAATTATTTTTATCTGAAACTTGGCATGCATGTCTTTGAGTGCATGGCTGATCTCCAGGAAAATTTTCAATATTATTTGAACAGATTTTGATATTAATTGGAATCATTTGAATATCTTAATAATTTTTTTATATTTAACTAAATATTAAATATTTTGAAAATTAAAAAAAAATCTTTTTTTTATTATCAAAGTTCTCTGGAGATCAGTGGGTCTTTCAACTCATCAAAATGTATTTTAATAATATTTTTAATTATTTTATAATATATATATATATATATATATATATATATATATATATATATATATATATATATATATCCATTTATATTTATATATTTTAAAATATTTTTTGAGGCTATATATATTTAAATCTTTAAATGTTTAAGAGGTCATTTGAAATCTTAATTGTAGATTGAGCATATTTGAATAGAAATAAAGGGGATGATTAGTGGATAATCATTCCTTGATTATTCACTAATTTGTCTTAATTATGTTAATTAGTTAATTACATGCTTAAGGTGCACACACCACCTAGCCTAGGCTCTCCTAGACCTAAGGACTTGTTTGCTTGCTATTTGTGTATGCATGCCATGTTTACTCAAAGGGTTAGAGGAACTTTGATTTGAACCTATTCAAAACTAGTGACACAATTAAGGACAATAATTAGGAACTTTGAGTAGAAAACTTAGAAAATATATTGTGCTTAGAATTGATATCCATTTGACTTGGAATTTGAACCATTTAAACTTAGTGACATTCTTAGCCTTAGACAATTTATTTTACTGATTTTTGAAATCATTAAGACCACTAATTAATTTTCTAAGTCTTAAACCCTTAATTAAGCCTTTAAAACTTCTAAAATTTGTAATAAATCGAATTTAAGTCCAAAAATCACATATAAACCCTCAAACTGACCAGAATCTGGTCCTTAATCCATGATAATTGAAAGCCCCTTGATTTGACAGCAATTTAAACCCTAATTTAATTTTAAGTGAAAATTAATATTTAATTAAGATAATTAATTAATAATAATTAAAAAATCCCAAAATCTCCCAAACACTTGGGGATCCCTCCTTAGGTTATTTCTGACCTTTGGAGGTGTTTTCAAGAGATTGGAAACTTGTTTGAAGCAAAATCACAAAAGAGGCCCTCTAATTAAGAAATTCCCAAAATTCATTAAAATGCCCAAACTTCGATAATCCATAACTAATTCCAGAAAAATCCAAATTACCCAAACTCACTTGCATTCAACTCATAGTGATGTCTAGTATTTATTAAAAATATTAAATTCCAGAAATTTGCAATATTTTAAAAAGTCAACAAATCGGTCAACTTTGAGTCAAAACTAGTTCAAAGCTTCAAACCTTCGTAATAAAATGTAGAAAAATCCGATTTCAACGTACTTACCTTCCAACTGATCGTAGTAAGGTCTAGTATTTTAATAAAATACAAACATTCCATAATTTGGTCTTAATCAAAAAGTCAATTTTCAACCCCTTAATTAAATTATAAAAGTATTCTAAAAAATTCATAAAACTCAAATTTATTCTAAAACTCAAAAAATATTGGTTTAATGTTTAAAACACTTAACATATCCTTTAAAACACAACAACCACTCTAAAGTTGAAGTTTATTGGCTGGACTACTCCGGGCTGCGGGGCTAAGTGTCATATGGAGGCTGGTTCCTCGAGCCTGGTGGCACAACGCCACGAATGGATTCTAAGGGGTGTTAAATCTTAAAATAGATTAACCTTTAATTATTTAACATTTTAAAAATCTCTAATTCAATTACATTAATTTGGTTTATCGGCTGGACTACTCCGGGCTGCAGGGCTAAGTGTCCTAAGGAGGCTAGTTCCTCAAGCCTGGTGGCACAACGCCACGAATCAATTAATGGCAAACTTAAATTAATCAACTTTAAAAATCAGTAACTAACTCATTTTAATATTAATCCACTCTGTTAATTCTAACCAATTTAAATAACTTAATCAACCCCGATTGCTACTGGGTAACCCAGGCCTACGAGGCTATTAGCTTAGCCCCAAGGAAGGTGAAATAAACTTCACGGCCTCGGTGTGAAACAAAGGTAGTAATCAATCAACTTTTAAAATATGTCTAATTAAAATTATTTATCCATTAATATTTAAATTTTAATTTAAATCCCCTTCTAAGCCTTAACAAATCCAAACTTTTAGACAACTTTAACTAATCACCTACTTTAGGATCTATCCCAGCCACACGACCTTTCTCACACACTTTAGATGATGTGCTAGGACAACCAACTCTAGATATAGGTTAGGCCGGTGTTTACTTTACTGCTGTGTGCCGAATTTTTTCATAGTTTTCACTGCATGTTGTGGATGAAATTACTTTGCTGTGTCTGCTTACTTTTTCTGTACTCTGTGGATGGATTGATGTGTTTGGCGACTAGATTACCCTTAGGTTAGGTACGATCTGGATGTTGACACAGTTTTCTGCAGGTGGCCACGCTCATGCAGGGCAATATAAAAAAAGGGGGCAAATTAAAAATGCATAAATATTATAAACTCTTTGCACAGGTGCTTCAGCTGCTAAAGCCCCTAAATAAAAAGAGCATGGCCAGTGTGTTTACTTTCTTTTCTGCTCATATACAACTACTTGGGAATAACTGCTTTTTACATATTAATTGCTTAGGATAACCCTGCAGGTGAGTCTAGATTTTTATTTTGATATCAATGTAATTTGTGCAAATGTTAAGTGTTGTGAAAGTTTATTTTGAGTTGGGATACATAGATCCAAAGCTTGGATTCCAAAGAGGAAAGGATACCCCTTTGGGGAACATTCCTTTTCCATTTGGAAATCCAAATTTGGATCATACCTCTTCCTTACCCAAAGAGGAAAGAGTGGCCTTCCCCTTTAGAGGGGAGTGCCCTCTTGTCCATTTGGGTAATCTGCTACGAAGATTCCAAGAAGATTGAAGAAAAAGAGTCCAAAGAAGAATGAAATTGAAGATTTGAAGATTTGAAGATTGAGAGTATCCCACTCAAAATAACTTGCGTCATTACTAGGTTTAGAATCCGGGTTGTTGTCAGTGGTGCCCGGCCACTTTACTTTCTGTAATATTCTGGTCTGTAATAAGCAAGGCAATTCTGCCTATGGACGTTTATTAATTAATTTGTATTTGATGTAATGATTTGATTGCCTTTAGGATTACTTGTTTTTACTAGTTTTTTGGCGATTGCATGCCGCTCTTTGTTTTCGCCTGGATACGTGAGACTCGTGAGGGTGTGAAATTTTTATACTCATAATCTTAAAAGTCTAAAATTTTAGTGAGTCTAAATAACATAGAAAGATAACAAATCTAGGGAATTAGCCGGGGATCGACCCCGGGGTCGCATGCATATTTCTACATTACTCTTTTCTTGTTTTAGACCCTTCCCCGCCTGCGGGTAGAGTCCGGATAGTCTGACCTATGAGGACGAGGTGCCGGACCTGGGGAAGTCCAGTCTTCTAAAAAAAATTATTTTATAAGCCTGTTTTTAAAAATTTCAAGCATATTTGATTTGAGGTTGTTAACCAGCACGCATTGCATTAGATACAAATTAAAGAGTCAAAATTTTAATATCATAGTCCTTAGCATTTTAGCACCCAACATAAGTCAAAGGGGTCAATTAGGAGAATCTCTAGATGTCGGCCCCAATTCTTCAAAACTTTAATTATAACGTCCCTACCACTCTTTCATAAAAGACCGGATTCATCTCTTTTAAATCGATTAGGTGGTTAGCTGGCTCCCCAATCCAGGCCGGGGTAAGTCCAGACCTTGCACTGCATTAAATAGGATCGGACGACTGTGGTCCAGTGTCCAAAATAGATTTAGGTTCCGGGGCAGATCTTTGATTATAAGACCCCAAACTTCGGGAATATAGTCCCAAATTTCTAATAAAATACTTAACTCTAATTAAAGCTTCATTTCAATCCTAAAACATAAAGCCCAACACTTAGATTAAGTTGGGACACTTCCGGATGGTTCTGGAATCTCAAGGTGTCCCCTACCTCTCCTCATTTAACTCCGTTAATAACTGTTCAATTTTGATCCATTCCCTTTTGATTTCCCAATAATTCTATTCATACTTTGATATCACTCCTAGAAATTCTAAACAAAATTTTGCCACTATTTTAATCGAGAGTTTTTGTAGGGGATTTTATTTCCCTACGATGTAATTAACTACGAGGGCTTGCGCTCGTAGGAGATTTAGAACCACACACACCTGATTTTAAAAATTGATTTTTCAAAATTCAATTGGATTTCTTTGGGAGAACTTAAAATACTAGTGATCATTATTATCATATTTAAAGAATTATCATTGAACGATATTTTCTCCCTTCGGAGAGATATATCTTTCTTTGATAAGGCTTTGGATGTGAACCTAATGATCACACTTCTTGAATATTGTAGCCGGATATTCAATTGAACCTCATTTTGACCCTTCGGGGTCATATGAATTTCTCTTTAGCATCCGCTCACAATATTCAAGATGGATTTCACAATTCTAAGTCTGAACACCGTTATGAAAGCTTACTTTCGTCCTCCGGGGTGATATACTCTTTCTAACGAGTCGATTCGACCTTAGAATTAGAACTTAACCTTAATCTTAAAATCCTCAAAGAAAACTAATATTTTTCAAAACCTGTTTTCAAAATTCCACCAACAGTGCTCTATGGAAGTATATGTTGATAATATACTAGTGAAAATTCTTGAAAAATCTCAATATATATCTAGCTAGCAATAGTACTTCCATCTACTACTATGCTACAACATTCAAGTTAACCTTGCTAAGTGTACTTTTGGAGTAGCCTCTAGAAAGTTCTTAGGATTTATGATAAACTATCAAGGAATCAAGGCAAATCCTAAGAAAATCAAGGCACTAAGGGACATAGTGCCCCAAAAGAATATCAAGGAAGTCTATAGACTGAATAGAAAGATTGCAGCACTATCTTGTTTCCTGACCCTTTTAGCAAACATTTATCTACCCTGCTTTAAGATACTCAGAGGTACTTATAGCTCAAAATTCCAATAGATTGACAAATGCTAAAAAGACTTCGAACAACTACAAAAGTATTTGGTATCTCTGCCATTACTTTTTAAACTAACATCGAGAGAAAAGTTATATTTATATATGATTATTTTTGCCCAAGCTATCAGTTTGGTCTTTATACAAGAAGAAAATACTATACAACGCCCCATCTATTATGTCAGTAAATATTATCTAAAATAGAGGAACTTTATCCACTAGATGATAAAATAGGTTAGTTTACTCTACCAAAAAACTACACCCTTACTTTCAAGCCCATACAATTGGAGTTTACAAAAATATATAGTTGAGAAGTATCCTATAAAAGCCAAAAACATCTGTTAGACTCATCAAGTGGTCTATAGAACTGGGAGATTTTAACATCTACTTTTTTCCTAGACCCAATATCAAATCTTAGGTACTTACAAATTTGTGGTTGAATGCACCATCCCTATTGCCAATGATCGACTGAGTGCTCCTCATTCTCCCCCATGCTAGACTTTACATGTTGATGGAGCTGTTAGAAGTTCTAGCACCAGAGATAAAATTTTGTTGATCTCTCTACAACAAGTTACTCTTGAGTACAGGCTCTGTCGTAAATTTCTTATAATAAATAACACAGTAAAGTACGTGGCCCTTATCACCGGACTGAGGCTAGCAATTGACTATAAGATATAGAATTTGGTAGTTCATACTGATTCGTAATTGGTCACCTCTCAGGTGGAGGGGGAGTTTAACATCCATAATTCATAACTATCCCAATACTACAACATCGTAAAGTTTCTCTTAGCATGTATAAAAGAGCAATAAATCATTCATACTCTTCGAGAGCAAAATACATGAATTGACACTCTTCTTAAACTTTCTAGGTTAATAACAGGAGATATTTATAAGAGAGAGTGTATTGAGGAGATTCATTTTCAAAGTATTCAAGGTCTGTGGGTCATATAATCTATCAATGAACAAAGAGAGGCTTATTGGATCAATCTCATCTTGTCTATTTTATACGATAGAGTGCTATCTAAAGAGCTCATGGTTGCAAAACGGCTTCAAAAACAAGCAGCAAATTTCACTATTATTGGTGAAGAGTTATATAAATGAGCCTTCACCAGATCATACCTTAAATGTCTCCCACCTTCAGAATTTGATTACACACTCCATGAAGTCCATTCAAGAGTATGTGAAAAACATCTTTGAGGAAAAGAATTAGCCTCTAAGTTCATGAGGCATAGATTCTATTGGCAAAACAATGAAATAAGATGCCCTTGAAGTTACTCAAAAGTGTAAAATTGGTAATTGCATTCCAATCTCACCCGAACACCTACTTTGGATCTTACATCACTTTAGAGGCCTTGGACTTTTTCCCAATATAGGATAGATATGTGACCCTTCCCTATAGCCACTAAAGAGCAAAAATTTATCATCTTGACTGTAGATTACTTCACCTAGTGGATGGAGTAGAACCTCTGGCAAAGATTATTAAGGCTAATGCCAAATAGTTTATGTAGAAGAATATAATCTGTCATTTTGGCATTCGTATAAGTGTCATCATTGATAATGTGACCCAATTTACTAAAAAAATCTTTACATATTTTTGTAAAGATTTTCATATTCAGCTAGTCCATATAGCTATCATCCATCCTCAAAAAAATGGGCAAACCGAGGTTATAAACTAAATAATTCTGGAAGGACTGAAGACACACCTAGGGAAGGCTGGGGGGGCCAATGCGCTAAATAACTCCCAAATATTCTCTAAGCTTATCGAATAATTGCTAGAACTCCTATAGGAGAAACCTCATTCTACTTTGCATCGAGGCAGCTGGAAAGGGCCCCCAACATAACAATCTCTCTCCCCTATGAGATGGTCCTTATTTAGTAGCAGCTATGGTCAAGCCTGGCACCTTCAAACTGAAGGATGCTAATGGAAAGATTCTCCCTCAAACTTGAAATATTGGCGACCTTTGCAAGTATTATAAGTGGATGTTGATAGTAATGTTTGTCTTATGTTATATATTTTCTCCCAAGTCGTTATGATGTCCTCGTATATATCCCTTTAGTATTGTTATGCTAACCTCTTATACATCCCTTGTGTGTTGATTATGGTAAAACTTTTCTAGAACCTAAATTCCTAAGTTATACTAGGAAACTATTATACTATCTTATATAATGCAATAATGTGATGTTTACTTTATTATGATATTATCTCATCCTACAAAGGATAAAAACCCATAAATAATTTAACATCTTTATCCATGATTTGAGAAATACACAATTTATATTATATCTCAATCACTGGATGATCAATCCCAGGGGGATTTGATCCAACCTCTTCCATAAAAGTTAACGACATCAAGCAAATACTCTAACTAATAACCTCATATAGGTCAAACATCCTAGAAGGATGTCTTGAGATAATATCGCTCTATAATCTCTGAAAAACACGATCAATCTCATTATTATTGACATGGATCTAAAAGAAAGCTGGGACAAACTCATTCTACATGTCGCTAAAATGTCAATCATCTTCAG
This sequence comes from Dendrobium huoshanense, assembly GCA_016618105.1. Taxonomy (NCBI): domain Eukaryota; kingdom Viridiplantae; phylum Streptophyta; class Magnoliopsida; order Asparagales; family Orchidaceae; genus Dendrobium; species Dendrobium huoshanense. The sequence continues at coordinate 27,041,255 of CM028355.1, forward strand.
AGGAGGGGGAAATTGTAGTCCCACTCGCAAACTAAACTCATACACCATCAAAAATCCTAAGGGAGGTGGATAGGCACGAGTGGATCTTTCAAGCACTTTCATTACAAGATTATTAGGGAAGTGAAATTTCTTCTTGAAATTGATCAAGGAATAACAAGTTATGTTGGATACAACATTATTAGTTTTGACCACTTTGTGAGTCTTATTCAGACCCTGCGTTCGGGCAGCAGAGTGATCTCCTTTGGCTAGGGGGATTTTGGTGGAGGTTATGTTACCCACTTAAACTTCTACACTAAAGAGGGGTACTAAATTAGAGTAGGGGATGCCACCTACCAAAAGTAGTGGAATGCCTTTAGAGTAAGAAGAAAAATATGAGAGAAAGAAAAGGTAAGGCTATAAAATTCTAACTTCTACACAAAGAGAGGAGACCTGAATTTGAGTAGGGGATGCCACCGACCAAAAATAGGAGAATGACTCAAGTGTAAGAATGTTAGAATGAGGGAGGAGAAAGAAAAGAAATGGATGTAAAAATTTTAACTTATACACAAGGAGAGGAGCCCTTAATTTAAGTAGGGGATGCCCCCTAAAAAAATAAGAGAATACCTCAACTGTAAAAACGTTAGAGGGAGAAGAGGAGAAGGTGCATTTTTTCCTTATCCCAAGGGGGGTATTTATAAGATGAAAAGAGAGGGAATTTATTAAAAAAGGGGGGGTTTTTGAAAATGAGAGGGAGGAGGCTTCTAAAAGCATTTTTGAATTTTTTTTGAATTTTTTAGGGCAAAAATTCCAATTTTTGAAATTTTCAAAAAAAAATTAAAAAAATATATAAGTGGGCAATTGTGGCTGCTGCCCCCTCAAAAAAATACCATCGAACCCATAAAAAAAATTTAAATTTTTATGAAGCCGATAGGCTACCTTCAAACTACGTGCACCTCCAAGGGGCACGCCTTTCCTCGCACGATAGCACGGGCTACCGAAGGCTGTAATGGCCAGAAGCCAGTTTGTTGGCCTACTGGTTTGGTCGCTAAAACAAATTCAGACCCAATTTTTTGGCCCGAACAGTCTAGTTTGGACATTTTTGGGGTCCCTAAAATTATTTTTCAACGTTTCAGACTAAATTTTAACACTTTTGGAGCTTAACGGAGCTTCTATGATCAAGTTTAAGAAAATTACAACTTTTGGAATGGAACTTGTCAACATTTTTATGATTCAAGTAATTTTAAATGTTATGAAACTTATTTTAAGACTTTTGGAGCTTTGATGTATGAAAATAGGGGTTAACTGTTATATCATCAAAAAAATAACTTGATCGGCCATGAACCTCTAGGTAAAATCAAGTTGGAAACTTTAAAAATTAAATTCAAGACAAACTAAACTTAGATTTAAGCAAACTTACAGTCAAATTGAATGTCTCAAAAATTGAATGTCTCAAAAAATACGAATCCTATGACACTAATTCAACTCACTCTGAGCCCATATGAGTCCAAATCAAAGACCCGAAGCACATTTGGAAATTTTAAACCATAATTTTGATTACCAAATAGTTTCCAAATATAGCATGCTTTTTTTTTCCAAATATAGCATGCTTATAGTTGAATTGAGTGGCTCGACAAAACAAATCCAACTAGCCCAAGATCACCAAATTTTGATATAATTAAAATATAGAAATGCTTAATAAATAATCCATGGTCAAGGGATTTAACATCGACAGTCCATTCAAATCACTCCTAATTTACCCCTAATATTTTTCCTATTTATTAGCTATGCCACTCTCGAAAAACCTTAAATAGACCACCCATTTTTCTTGAGAGGGGAACCCCAAGCTAGAAGAGAAGCAAGAAGATAAAAAAGAAGAGAAGAAAGAGATCTCTTACCACTAGACTCCTCCTCAACCACTACCAAAGTTCCGCAAAACCACCAACTGACATCAAAGTTTTGATGGATCACCACCTAACATCGGAATTCTACTGGGTCACAACCAGACGTCGGAGTTTTGTCGAACCATCACACAATGCTGGAGTTCCTCCGGACCACCAACCGACATTGGTGTTTCACCAGACCACCACCATATGCTAGAGTTCTGTCAGACCACCACCCGACGCTGATGCTCCATCCGAGAACTCAACGTCGTTGGATTTTCTCTCTCTATTTGTAATTGAATTTCAATCCGAGAGTTGATTACAGTAATCTGATCGTCCTCAATTCGAAGGATGATTCAACCACTTATAACCAAGACAACATTAGTGGGATCCTTTCAACTAGGCATGACCACATGGTTTTTACCTTTTTCATGTTTTCCACGTAACAATTCTAGTGTTACATTTTTCTTCTGTTTGTCTGTTGGATATCCGTATAATGCCTAGACAAAAAATTTCTAACTCTATCACCGCATATATTTTATCCCACAACATATATATACTCTTACTATTAAACCAAAAATAATCAAATGAGATTATGCTGATATTTTACTCCTAATTAAGTGAATATTTTTGTATAATTTTTCTTACAGCTTTATCCATTTAATGATTAATCTTATATAGGATTCTTCTATTAAGCTACATGGATATTCTAATAACTAGAAATAGCCAAATGGGCCTTTTTTCATAATCAAAATTAAAAAAAAATTCTCCTCCGCCTCCTTTTATTGATGCGGCATTTTTTCCGTATTTGACTTTCTACATCCATCTCTATTGCGGCTTAATGTTTTCTTTTTTTATTGTGGTGGTTGTTACACCATCTCATAATATTTTTTTTTTTTAATTTAAAATTTTTTTGAATGACTTTTAAGCTTCCTACTTCTCTACTCCTATAAATACTCCCTTGATGATATGGGAAGAGCACAATCCTTTGTGCCGATTGAAGCTCTCTTGAATTGGCAACTCAAGAATTATTGATGGTGATCAGAGTATTGTCCTCTTGTGCCAGTCCTTCTTTGGCTTGATAGATTGGAGGGCTTTGACGGTAATCAAAATATTATCCTCTTGTGTCAGTCCTTCTTTGGATTGGTAACTTAGAGGATTTTGATGACAATCAAAGCATTACTCTCTTATGCTAGTTCTTCCTTGAATTGATAACTCGGAAGGCTCAAAATAGTTGTTAGTCCTTCCCAAATTTAGAAGTAAACATGGATGACACTTCCAAGGCTGTCAATCAACATGCATTTTAGATTTAGCATCAAAGAGGCCTTTTTACACATATTCTCACGATCATCTTCTATAGGAAATGATGGTACACAGGGATCTAGAGGTAAAATTGAAGATTATAGATACACACATTGATGGGGCAGATAATTATCTTAATGTTTGGCTCAGATATTATGTTGATCATCACAATTAAGATATATACTTATTGTATATAATTTTGAGAAGTTCATATGAGTTTGATGTTTGCTTTAGATGTAAAAAAGACCTCATATTTATGCAAAAAAAAAATTTGCTTGTGAATTTTCCTCCATTAACCTAATTAGAGGGATTTATTCCTTATGTAATTTTTAATTTTAATAATTTAATGAAATATATATCATTCGAGTCTTTTAGCCTTCTAAGATTTTTAAATGAATGGTAACATTGTCAACCCTTTTTACTTATGTTATCCTCTTAATAATGACTATGTTCGTTACTAGTTTTCCTTCAAGGCTACCTTATGGGTTTGACTTTTTAGGGTTATTGATTATTTCTTGATGTTGCTATTTTATATTTAAAAGTTTGAAAAACTCATAATAGATGTTTGACGTATCCAAGGTTGGTTGTCATAGCATTGCTCAATGACATTAACATATATAGAAGAGGCCAAGAGATTCCACTTAGGATGTTTGACCTATTGAAGGTTGTTAGTCAAATAGTTGCTTGATGATGTTAACTTATATGGAAGAGGATAAGAGAATCCACTAATAAATTTTAACCTATCTAAGGTTATTTTTCAAAGAATCGCTCGATGAAGTTAACCTGTGTGGAAGAGGTTAGGTCGAATCCACTTATAAGAGCGTTACTTGATGATGTTAACTTATATGGAAGAGGTTGAAAGAATCCACCAAGGATGCTTGACCTATTTAATGTTGTTTATCAGAGTGTTGCTAGATGATAATAACCTATGTGAAAGAGCTTGAGAGAATCCATCAAAGATGTTTAACCTATCCAAGGTTGTTTATCAAAGCATTGCTCAATGATGTTAACCTATGTGAAAGCAGTCGAGATAATCTACCATTGATGTTTGACCTATCTAAGATTGATTGTCATAGCTTTGCTCAATGACATTTACCTATGTAAAGAGGTTAGATCAAATCTCCATGGGAATGATCATCCAGTGATTTAGATTTAATAAATATTATGCATTCCTTGAATCAAAGATAAAATGATAGATATCATATATATTTTTAGGATCATCATTATGATCGTGCTAGGAGAAGAAGATAATGTTTGTGATGGAAAAATAAAATCTTACTAAATTAAAAAAGGCAATACAATGATTTTATAATATAACATAGAGATACGAGGGTTACGTTTAGAAAGTATAAAGGCTATATAGTAAATACTTTACTAGCAACTACTGATAATATTTGTGAGCGATAGTGCTAAAGTGGAGCGCTAATATTCTTTTTAAGCCTTATAAATCACTTAATTTTTAGCATACATTACAGGCTTCGAAAGGTCTTTCATAAGGGCGGCCTTTTGAATGATATCTTTATTTTGGAAATTAGAATTTTTTATAAGCAAGGTGATAAATGGGAGTGATTTTGCTTGTCTGAGGTAGTAAGTTTGAGTAACTTGTTGATTTCCATGAACTTCACCAATCCTAATTAGAGTTAAAAATTTTATGTTTAGATGAGCTATAGAAGCTATAGCACCAAAGATTGATTACAAGAGTCTCCCAAATCTAACATTATACATCAATTCCAATTTGACAACAATGAATTGAACTGAGTGAGTTGCCTGTCAATGGAATTCTCTAAGTGTGATTGGGAGAGTAATTATCCCCTCTACTCACACTGGATGATTAACAAATTAATAGAATGGTCTAACAGAAAGCCGAAGTTTCTCTTTGATAAGACCCATACAAAGAAAGGTTGAGTAAAATAGAACATCCATAGAGCTCCCATTATTAAATAAGATTCTTGTGGTGTTATAACATGAATCTCTAATACTGGTGCTGATGAAAAGAGAGTCTTAGTATGGAGTATGGATCCCTTCTAGGTCAGAATCATTAATATAATGGAATGATCAGTTCGAGTTTTTCTCAATGTTGGCTCCTCCGAGGTAGTGAGGAGAACCTGAGAAGATAATAGGGTTTCTTTAGTAATAGTTTCAATTTCACCAATTATTTGATGATTACCTAGTCAAAGATATCTATGTTGAATTAACCTTTCAATTTCTTCTTTAAATTGTACGCAAGCTTCAGCAGTTTGTCCCTAGCTTTGATGAAAGTGATAATAATAATCCTTATTACCAGTGTTTAGCTTTTGCAGATGGGGCCATTTAATAGTTTTTTTTTTTATTTTGCATAGCCATGAGAATATTCACTTGAAACGTATTTAATAGAGTATATTACTTCTTCATCATATATTAATGGTCATGCTTAGGGGTCGAGGTGGAAGGTCCTAATTTCCTTTTTGAGACTTTTATCTTCACCTTCATGTCCATTCTTTCTTTTATTCGATGGTTGCTCAAATTATTTTATGTGAGAATTGATAGCCTCATCAGCAATAATTTGAGCTTCTAGTCTAAGAATTAGGTTGGCATAAGAATGAACAGTTTCCTACAACAAAGAAGAGTAGAATGGTCTGGGGTGTAGTCCTCTAAGAAAAATACCTCACAATAGCTAAGGATCCACTTTTAGAATTTAGAGAGCTTCAAAACAATTTTATTTAAAAAAAATCCTTCAGTGATTCTCCTTCATCCTGTCAGATTCCAGATAAATGGCAGGATTTATTGATAATTCTTTGATTGGTGATAAATTGCTTGAAAAAAAAAATTTATTGCACTTATAGGTAGAGAATGTTGCGGATCTATGGTTTATGATTTTGATGATAGCAAACATTTCTTATTTCTCTACGATTGCCTTATGTGCTAACATTTCAGGTTCTCACGATCGGACTGCAATTTGGAATCAGCTCAAGATTGGGTAGACTAGGTCTGAGTCAGTTTGTAATCTTTTTCCTTTCTTGAGTCTCTTGTATTTGGTGTGGGACCAGTTGGATTGTAATTTAGAAGATCTCCTGTTGTTCCCTATAAGTTTTCTATTTTGGTAATATCGGCCGAGACGATATTTATATCGGCCTGGACGATCTGTCCAAAATCAGAAACCCTATTTAGGGCATCCTCATTAAGGCAGCCGTCAACAGATCGGCCTGGACGATACCTGGATCGGCCAGGACGATAATCTCAATTCAGAAAGAATCAGCCGCCATAATCAGTTTAGGAATTCTTTGTTTTAGGAAATCGGCCCGGACGATAATACGATCTAACTCAATCATGCCTAAATTGATCTGGTATCTTTGGAAAGCATTAATGGTTGATTGATACGATCACATCGTCAGGGACGATCGAATGATCGGCCAGGACGATGGCCTGGACGATCTTCATCGGACAGCTTGTATTCAGGGCTATGATCAGGACGATTGAAATCGGTTTTAAACTAATCGGCCAGGACGATCGTGAGATCGGCCTGGACGATGTAACCAATTTTCTTCTGATCGTCTCAAATCGTCCCGGGCTAATGAGCTTAATTTGTACTGATCGGCCAGGACGATATGTCTATCGTCTTTGACGATAATGTCGGCAACTTGCATTAATGAGCTCGTTTTGAGAGCTTCTATTTAAGCTTTGGCATGACAATTTGTAAGTGTCTTTGGCAGCCATTATAGCTTTGTTCTTGTTAGGGAAACTTGAAGAGAGAGCTTGAAAGGGAGAGAGGAAAGGGTGGAGTTTGAGAGAGGGAGAAGATCCTGTGAGGGGGGACTCAAAGGAGTGTGGAGGGGGTTCCACACGGTTGCTCCGGCGAACTCGCACCTTAGTACCATCGGATTCAAGGCTTGTCTCGAGGTAAGTTCACCAAAGAAGAAGTCTCTTTGGTGTCAAAGGACCCGGCAACTCCGCCGCACCGGGAGAGGTGGAAGTGATTTTGTAAGGGCTTCTCCGCCTAGCTGTGGGGGCTAAAAGAGAGTCACTTTGTGTTAGTGCAATACTTGGAGGGTGCCTCCAAGGAGTGGACGTAGGTCAAGGTTTGACCGAACCACTATAAATCCGGTGTGTTCTTTTCTTATTATCGCTTCCGCATTTATTTTTCTTCCGCACTTTTTGTGGTGATTTTGGATTAGGTTTTTGTCTTTGTTTAAAAGATTCTTCTTTTCTAAATCACCTCTCTCTTAATTAGCTTTGGTAATAAGTTCATAAGGGATTAACATCCCCATTGTACTTTCAAGTGGTATCAGAGCGGTTTTCATAAAATAAGTTTTTAAAAGCTTTTGAATTTCGATCCATGGCTAATATTTCTAATCGTATTTTTGCGGAAGGATATTCAATCACTAGACCACCATTGTTTGAAAATATTACATTTGATTTTTGGAAAATTCGCATGTCTACTTTTTTGCAATCGATTGATTTTCGTATGTGGCATATGATTTTAACTGGTTATTCATCACCATCACGTATTGTTAATGGAATTAAAACTGATATTCCTTTTAATCAATGGAATAGGGATGAACGAATGGATGCTCAATTAAATACAAAGTTTTTAAATTGTTTTTTCTGTGCTTTAAATTCTGATGACTTTATGTTAATATCCACGTGCACTACCGGTAAGGAAGTTTGGGATAAATTGCACACCATATACGAAGGCACTAGTGAAATCAAGCAATCCAAGTTGAATATTTTAATGCATGATTTTGAAATGTTTTCTATGAAACCTTTTGAAACGATTTTTGACATGTATACAAGGTTCATTCAAATTACTACATCATTGCATGCCTTAGGAAAAGATTTTTCAAATTTTGAAAAAGTTAACAAAATTCTTCGATGTCTACTGGATAAATTTGACTCTAAAGTTGTTGCTATTTGTGAGTCTAAAGATTTGAATGATTATTCTATTGATAATTTGATTGGCTCACTCATTGCCTACGAGCAAGGGTTGAGTCAAAGACTTTTGGATGCAGGTGAGACGATCGTTCTAAAAGCCGAAGATACGGAAAGAGGAAGCTTAGTTGGTGATGATAGAAAGGAATTGTCAAACAAATCACAAAGCTCACCAATGCATAAGCAAAAGTGGAAAAAAGGTAAAATTGGTAAGGATGTTAATATTTCCTCTGACGTTATTTGTTTTAAATGTAGGAAACCTGGACATATGAAAAATGAGTGCCCTAATTTAAGAATTCTCCCTGCAAAAGAAAAGGGTAAGGCAAAGTTAAATTTAAACTGGGGAAATAATGAAAAGCAAAAAATCTCATGGGCAGATCTGGTCTCTGAAGCATCGGACCAGGAGAGAAATAATGGTTAAGAGCCTTTCGTATTTTTTTTGTGTTGTGTTTTTGTGTTTCTTTTTTGTTGTGTTTTTGTTTTTATGTTTTTTCATTTTTATTTTGCATTTTTTTTTTGTTTATTCTTTGAAATTTTTTTTTTCTTTCGTAAAATTTTTTCTCTGATCTACACACACATTCACTTTTCTAGAAATGAAAAATTTACTTCCTAATTTTTCTTGAAATCTTTAGTAAGTTGTGATTGACTTCTCTAAAAACAATCAAATGAAGGAAACTCATGTTTTTGACTTTCAATCTCTGTTTCCTAAAAGAGGTTTTTCTACTTTTGATTTAAAATCTTTTTCATCTTTTAAATTGGTTTTTGAAACTAAATTTTTTATCTCCCTATATTTTATTTATCGCATAGGAATCTTTTGCAAGTTGTTGAATCTAATTCAAAATTTTCTTAATCAAGAAATTCGCTTTATCAATAGTATGGGTTTACTTTTGGTATTTAAGATTTCAGAAAGGTAGCATAATCAAAAAAAAAATTGGCCAATGATGCCAAAAATAAAAGAAGCGCAAAGCGCCAAAATTGAAAAATATAGAATACACAATGTGTATCAAAAGATGCGCAGTGCGCCAACCAATTGTCAAGAGGCATAAAATGAGCCCACTAAATTTTAATGCTTACCATTCTTATACTTCTTAAAGCTTAAGAAAACCCTTGATTTTTTTATGCTTGAGTTTCAAAATCTTGATTCATGATTCAACAAATCGTGCATTAATCTTCTATTAGATATATTTTATGAAAGGAGTTTTGAAAAATTATTGTTTCTTTCTCTAATTTATTCCTTGATTTAGATATTGAATTAAAAAGTTTTTTAGCCTTTTTAAAAAACTTGAGTTTGGATTATCAATTCTTGATTTTCTAACCTTTACTGGGCTATGTGTTGTCAATCCAATTCTATTAAGTTTTTTGATTTAAACCCAGAGGTAACTTTCTCATTTTAAGAACATTTGTTTTTTCACTTGATCAGGGAATGTTTTTTGTTCGTTTTGTTTTTTGTTTGTGCCTCCTCTCTTTTTGATAATGTCAAAGGGGGAGAACGTTGTATCTTTTTTCTTTTCAAAAATTTTAAAACAACAAAAAAATTTTCATTCCTATTTTTTAAAATTGTTATTCTAGTGAGGGGGAGATTAGGAGAAAATTACTCTTTTTGAAAATTCAATTTGAAATGTTTTGCCATCATCAAAAAGGGGGAGATTGTTGCGGATCTATGGTTTATGATTTTGATGATAGCAAACATTTCTTATTTCTCTACGATTGCCTTATGTGCTAACATTTCAGGTTCTCACGATCGGACTGCAATTTGGAATCAGCTCAAGATTGGGTAGACTAGGTCTGAGTCAGTTTGTAATCTTTTTCCTTTCTTAAGTCTGTTGTATTTGGTGTGGGACAAGTTGGATTGTAATTTAGAAGATCTCCTGTTGTTCCCTATAAGTTTTCTATTTTTGGTAATATCGGCCAAGACGATATTTATATCGGCCTGGACGATCTGTCCAAAATCAGAAACCCTATTTAGGGCATCCTCATTAAGGCAGCCGTCAACAGATCGGCCTGGACGATACCTGGATCGGCCAGGACGATAATCTCAATTCAGAAAGAATCAGCCGCCATAATCAGTTTAGGAATTCTTTGTTTTAGGAAATCGGCCCGGACGATATTATTATCGTCCAGGACGATCTAACTCAATCATGCCTAAATTGATCTGGTATCTTTGAAAAGCATTAATGGTTGATTGATACGATCACATCGTCCGGGATGATCGAATGATCGGCCAGGACGATGGCCTGGACGATCTTCATCGGATAGCTTGTATTCAGGGCTATGATCAAGACGATTGAAATCGGTTTTAAACTAATCAGCAAGGACGATCGTGAGATCGGCCTGGACGATGTAACCAATTTTCTTCTGATCGTCTCAAATCGTCCCGGGCTAATGAGCTTAATTTGTACTGATCGGCCAAAACGATATGTCTATCGTCCTGGACTATAATGTCGGCAACTTGCATTAATGAGCTCGTTTTGAGAGCTTCTATTTAAGATTTGGCATGACACTTTGTAAGTGTCTTTGGCAGCCATTGTAGCTTCGTTCTTGTGAGGGAAACTTGAAGAGAGAGCTTGAAAGGGAGAGAGGAAAGGGTGGAGTTTGAGAGAGGGAGAAGATCCTGTGAGGGGGGACTCAAGGGAGTGTGGAGGGGGTTCCACACGGTTGCTCCGGCAAACTCGCACCTTAGTACCATCGGATTCAAGGCTTGTCTCGAGGTAAGTTCACCAAAGAAGAAGTCTCTTTGGTGTCAAAGGACCCGGCAACTCCGCCGCATCGGGAGAGGTGGAAGTGATTTTGTAAGGGCTTCTCCGCCTAGCTGTGGGGGCTAAAGGAGAGTCACTTTGTGTTAGTGCAATACTTGGAGGGTGCCTCCAAGGAGTGGACGTAGGTCAAGGTTTGACCGAACCACTATAAATCCGGTGTGTTCTTTTCTTATTATCGCTTCCGCATTTATTTTTCTTCCGCACTTTTTGTGGTGATTTTGGTTTAGGTTTTTGTCTTTGTTTAAAAGATTCTTCTTTTCCAAATCACCTCTCTCTTAATTAGCTTTGGGAATAAGTTCATAAGGGCTTAACATCCCCATCGAACTTTCAGAGAATAAAATTGTGTGAGAGTCTAACCCTTAAGGGTAGTAGAAAAAACTTGGCAAAGAAGTATGTTATATATGCATGATAGTTATATAATGATTAATATGTTCATAGAGATCATATGACCCAACATAAGGGGCAATAACAGGTAACTTGAACCCTATTAGAATAAGGTATTAAAGAATTTCATATGTTAAAGGAGATGACTCTTGTAAACTGTATTACAAATTGTATGGATTCCTTTCCCTTGTGAGTAAAAGTTTGAGATGCATCAAGAAGGGGATGAATTGGTACTTTAAAAATATTCCTAAATAAGAGTACTAACTTTTTATAGTTTTTTCATACTTTTGAAACAGGTAATTTGATTTCACAACAGGAAAGCTGACAAATTAACTATGATTTGAAAACAATGATGATGAAGTTTTAAATTGCATAATAGAACATTTATCTATTATTTTCACCAAGCAGTTTCAACAAAGAATTAAATGCAAAAAGTAAAATGCTGCATAAGAAAAAGCACACAAGCGATTTTTATAGTGGTTCAGTCAACCTTTTCCTACGTCCACTCCCAGGAGTCATCCACTCCAATTATTACACTAACACAAAGTTACTCTCCTTTTTTCTCCCTCAGCAAGGTGGAGAAGCCTTTACAATATCTCTTCCACCAACCCCGTGCGGTAGAGGACCAAATCTCATTTCACTCGCCGAGAACTTTGACTCCTTTTTCTCCCTCCTGGAGAAGGCAGAGAATCTCAACTCATTTTTCTCCCTCTTGGAGAAGGAATAGAACATTGAGGATTTGTCTAACAAGCCTCTTTTCTTAAAGAGCTTCCAAAAGACTCACCAAGGCTACATAAGGAGCAAGGATGCAACTAGTTCAGAGCAACTGTGTGATCCCCTCATATTACTTCTCCTTCATGCTCAAGCTCACCTTCTCCTTCCTCTAACAATCCCTGATTTTCTTTAAAGGCTCCCTCTTAGAGTCTCTCCTTTAGTTATGTTTCTCTCTCAGTATTATTAGAAAAAGGATTAAATCATGGCTTTTATAATAGGCTTCAAAAACTCCAAAAATTCAAGTTAGCCGTCATTGTTCTTAAAGCACGATCCAAATTTGTATAGTATGATCAGTTCAAAATAAGTCACATACAATACGATGTAACTAGTAATTCAAATGAAATATTCAAATTTGTGAGCATATCATAAAGTACAATCCAAACATTGTCTAGTACTATCTATTTAATTTTCTTTATTTGTACGAGATGATTCTTGGGATGATTGAAAGCTATCTCTATCACTCATCTCATAATGTTTTTATCATACAGTATGGTTAGTTATTTTTAGGTAGATTATCTAGTAGGATAAAAATATTATACATTATGATTAGTTCAAAATTCATAGCTTCGTTTAGTATAATCTTTGGGATGACCAAAATCGCCTCTATCAGTTGTTTAGTACGATCAACATCATACAATACAATTAGTTCAAAAATCATGATTTCGTTTGATACGACCTCTAGGACGACCTGAATTCATCTTTGTCAGTCATTTAGTATGATCAACATTGTATAGTACGATCGACTATCATTAATTAAACCATGATTTAATTAACTAATTATGGGGTTAATTTTAGTAAGATTTTAAATTATCATACAATATGAATGGTTTCGTACAATATGATTAGTCGAAAACAAATTTTTAAATATCTTACTTAATTTTTTTGGTGGCTATGGTTTTGAAAATAAAACGAATCATACAATATATTTTTAAAAAAAGAACATTTATTCCAAAAGAAACCAAAAGATACATCAAAGTCCAACAAGCCACAAACCTGAGGCAGCCAAAACACAAAGAAAATGCTATAAAGGGTACACTCAAACAAGGAGAAAAATGCACAACGGCCATTAGGCTCAACAAAGGCACAGACTACGAACCACTCCAAATTCGGGTACGGACCATCCAGAGGAGTGAAAGAACCAAAACCACAAAAAGCCAGCCAATCGCCATAACCGCTAAAAAGAATCACCACCTAAGGTTGCCAACTAGCCATGGATTAGAGCGATGAGCCCGAGCCACATCATTGCCCAGAAACCACTAGCCACCAAAAGCATAACCAGAAAAGGCAACAAGAATTTGCATATAAGGAGAGAAACAAAAACACCAACGAAGCAGCCAAGATCTCAATTATTTCAGACCACGTCTACCCCTCCCATGGGAGGCAGCAGAAACAACCGGGCGGTCATTTTGAAAAGAAATCTTAATAGCAAGTTCATCCTCCCCATTAGCCTCCGAAGAGGAGTCAGATGAGCATTGAAGCCAATCAAGTTGTAGCCTGACAACCTCCCCTGAATTGGTACCCACATGATCAACCAAAGCCTAAAGAGAAATTAGATTAGCCATTTTCAACAAAATGGCTAGAAACTTGGTGAATAGGTGAAATAGGAGAAGCATCAACACTGGTAGAACCCACAAACAGCAGGCCAACACCAGATTCAACCACACGGTCAGGACAAAATTCATTAGGCTTGTGAGATGAATCCGAAAAATCCATAGCCACACTAGGTCCAACATACCAAAGCAAACTGAACGGGGCAGACCCAGAACCCAAATTGGGACAGGAATTATCAACACAACCTAATCACCCACCTGTACTAGCATAATCCTGAGAGTCCAGAGCAGCAGGCAACACCCCACCCACCACACCCTTAGAAACAAGCATATTAGAAATAGCAGCAACCTCATCAACAGAAACCAAATCAACCACAACTAACGGGACATTGTCACAGACAGCAACCCGATTATCCATAGACTCAATATTCACATTGATAATATCTAAAGAACTATCCACCTGCATAGTATGAGCAACCTCCACCGAAGGAAAAATGGGATCCTCATTAACCAACTGAGCCACAGGCATCACACACAAAGCAGAAGCCGAACAAGTGGGTTTAACATAATTAAATTATTCAGAGTCCATAAGAGAAGAAGAAATAACTGATATAGGATTAATCAAATCCTTGTTAGAAACCTTAGATGAAACCAGAATATCAGCCACTGGACTACAATTACCAGAAAAATGCCCAAATGTTTTACACCAAGAATAAAAAGGAGGGAAATCCTCCAAAACCACTTGCTGAACATATCCAGAAAACTCAGGGCCTAACCACTCTATCGAGATAGGATTTAGTAACATCCAATTCAACCAACACACGATCTATGGATGGCTTGGACCCAATGGAGGTAGCATTATCAATTTTAAGGGGTTTTCTACAGATCAAACCCAAGCCACGAAGAATGCGGGTAGAGAAGAGATGGGGGCACAATTGAGGGAAAGATACCCAAATGGGGACAATCAACGACTCGACCTTAATATCCACAAGAGGCGACCACTTGGTAAGCTTCATGTAATAGTTATAAACTAAATAAGATCCATAGCAGAAAAGCCGACAATAATCATGATCATTTTTTAGCTTAATGAGGATATGTGTCGGGTCTAGCAAAGTTACTGAAAATTCACCATTCAACTTAAGATTAAAGAAAAATTGGTGGATAGAGTCCAAGGATGGTCGTTTTGAGGGGGGAAAATGAATCAAACAGTATGATATATATCGTACAGTCTGATTAGTTCACAGTGTTGCAACCCATGACCCCGAGTTTGAGATTTTGATGATGCCAAATAATGAGTATTTTGGAACAACTTTTCATTGAATACTATTTTATTTGCTATTGTCCTTGAGTACTAACATTTTAGGAAGATCACAAGTGACTCAGGGCAAAAGGAAGACTCAAGAATGGGTAGATTAGGAGTATGAGTCAAACATTGTATTTTTCTATTTATTTTATTTTATTTTATTGAGTCTGGCCACAAAATGCATAAGAGTAAGAGCAACCATGCACACACACAAGGGGAGAGTTTGTTTTTAAATGCAAAATGTCATAAAAATTCTTCTATGGAGATCGTACTGTACGATTTTAATTCGTACCGTACGATCAGAGCTATGTGGACGATTCTGTGAATAGATCGTACTGTACGAATATATTCGTACTGTACGATATGTTCAGATCCAAAACCCTAACCGTAGTTTAATTTAAGTAAGTGATTTTGCGCCGTTCGTACTGTACGAACGTGTTCGTACTGTACGATCTATTTTTAATACTTACTTAAATTAACCCGTAATTAGTGCATGTAATCCAGGCCTAATTAATTTTTGAACATCGTACTGTACGAACCTGATCGTACCATACGATGAACAGAGATGAAATATGATCGTCCCGGAAATCGTCCTGGACGATCTCTTTGTTTTTGTCACATTGTACCGTACGATAGTAATCGTACCATACGATGAACAGAGATAACATCTGATCATCCAGACCATCATCCTGTATGAATAGTGTTTTGTGGATCGTACCGTACGATATTATATCGTACAGTACGAATTGTTTTTGAACTGTTCGTACATCTTCGTACCAGGACAACGTCTGTTTATATATATCGTATTGTACGATGTTTCATCGTGCTGTACGAACAGTAACGGCTACTTTTAAAATCAGGGGTTTTTGGAGCCCGTTTTAGATGTCAATCAAGTCCTTTTTCAGTAAGAATCACAAAGGGGGTGAACGTGGTTAGAGAGGGATTCCAAGGGAGAGAGCTCTAGAGAAATTCTTGAGGGTTGATAGAGGAAGGAGGAGGTGAGCGTTGTGAGGGAGAAGAGGTGTGAGGGAGATCACACGGTTGCTCCAAGCTTGCTGCATCTTGCTCCTCCTGTGGCCCTAGAAGGATTTGAGGGAGGATCTCCAAGGGAAAGACTCATCTATATCCGTTACCTCGAGGTTCTCTGCCTTCTCCAGGAGGGAGAAAAACGAGAAGGTTCTCTTCCATCGCGAGGAGGGCAAAAATAGAGTTTGGCACTCCGCCACGCCGGGTTGGTGAAAGGGAGGTTTGTAAAGGCTTCTCCGCCTTGCCGAGGGGGGCAAAAGAAGAACTATTTTGATAGTGAAAATCCCGGAGCGGAGGACTCTGGGGAGTGGACGTAGGTCATATTTTGACCGAACCACTATAAAAATTCTTGGTGTGTTTTTTCCTTATCGTCATTTACTTTTTACTTGCATTTAATTTTCATAACTATTGCATGATGAAATTTGTGGAAGAAAAATTGCTTAAAATTTTGTTGTAGAATTTCAAAAAAAAAAAAAAATAGAACTATTGTTTAGGGTTTTTTTTTATTAACAAAAAGATTTTCATAATTCACCCCCCCCCCCCCCCCCCTCTTGTCATTTAGTAATTTCACACAGAGCATGAGTTTCCAATTAGCTGTTGAGTCAATCTTTAAATCAATTGATAGTACAGCACAATTTTAAATTAAATTGTATGATTAGTTTAGAAAATTTTAATTGAAAAAAAATTCTTACTCTCCCTGTGTGTGTGCATGGTCACCCAATTGCATACACTCTAATGTGACCTGACTCAATAAAATAGAAAATTAAATAAAATAAAAATACTGACTCTTTGACTTGACATCCTAACCTACCTAATCTTGAGTCATTAGTCATCTTAAGATTAATTTTTTTAAGCCTCTAATTCATATTTGTATTGAGATTCATGCCTGGTTTAGTGAAATTTTGGTGACATATCACCTATAAAGACAAAATTTATCAACATGATCTCAAGCTAACTTAGGTTTCACTTGGGACAATTTTTTTCTATTGTTTTGTTGTTATGAAAATTTTTATACAAGAAAGTTACTTTAAAAAAAAAATTGCCTCAAACGAAACCTCAATTTGATCTAGACTAACTCAATTCAAGTTAGATTCAAATCAAACTAAATTAGCTTATTAGTCACTTTGTTAAGTTCGACTCAAACCAAATTTTTGCGCCAAAAAAAAAAAAAAATCAATCTTAAATCATAGATTTTGCTAATTAGTATCATATGCTTCACATAAAATTCATTCCTCTTTGATTCTTTTAGAAGATAGAAAAGTTTATCTTTCTCTAAACAAAGTAAGTAAAAAATAACAATAACAAAAAAAAAAAAAAAAAAGACTTGATGTGGATTAATAGCAACAAAAGTCCATAATGGCAGCTTCTAGTATTGTTACCAAACTCATCAGCCTTTGAATACTGAGCTTTCAAAGGAAAATGCTTCCTACCGGAGCAAGTCTTTCATATTTTCTACAGACCTTCCAATTTTTTAGCTTAGAAATTATGGGAAGGTAATAACTAATATTAGAAATAGTGCTGAGGGATTAAGAGTTTGTAATCATAAAAGAATTAGATAGAAGATAAAGAGATTAAACGGGATGATAAGAGAATAAATAATTATGTTGAAGAGATGTTAAATTAATGGCTTAATGAATGTATATAAACTTAATTAAAATAAAATAAAATAGAACCTTTGCCCATTTTTGCATATTTAATGAGAACAAACGATGAATGGATTTTAAAATAAATAAAAAAATTGCTCAAGGGTATATTTGTAAGTGTTAGCTTTTTTTTTTTTTTTTTTTTAAAGAAGCCAAAGCTAATGAATTAAAATAAGAAAAGAAACTACAAGCATGATTCCTCCTTCAAAATTTTAAAGAATGAAGGAGGAATCTTATTATGTAAGCAATCTATCCACTCAAAGCTACTACAAAGAGCATAGTTAGCACAATAATTTGCTAACTTATTGCAATCTCTGCTTATTCCATTAAAAAAGACAAAATTAAAGCTTAATAGAAATTCCATACCATCGTCTTTGAACCTTCCTGTTTTCCAAGCATTTTTGAAGTAGGATATGATATTTGAATTGTCCCCTTCTATGATAATTCCTTTGTATTTGAACATCCAATCTTTTATTTCCTCCTTTAGAGAATGAATGGCAAGCATCTCCAATTGAGCTATATCATAATGTTGAAGAGATTTCCCATAAGCAAATAAGAATCTTCCATAACTATCACGAAATACAGCAGCAATTCCAGCTTTGTATGAGGATAAAAGAGATGCATCAACGTTAACTTTTAGCCAATAGGGTGGAGGAGGATGCCAAGTTTTAGACTGTCTTGCCGACTGATTAACATTCCAAAAGCCCAAATTGAATTGATTAAATTTCAGAGAAACCATGGATTTGCAAATAGCATTAGAAGCTAAGTAAGTTGAATTGTCTTCAACTCCATCATGAATAAACTTGTTTCTACTTTTCCAAGCAAGAAACACTATATTACAATATAAGCTCACCATTATTCCTTTCTTCGTAATGTTGGATTCAATCCAGTTAATACACTGATTCTTTACCTCAAATGATGGAATGTAGAAACCCCAATTGTTGGATCTAGTAATTAGGATGTTAAGCCTAACTAAATGTCCCAAGGCTAACCAAGAGGGGGGGTGAATTGGTAATTTAAAAAATTATACTTCTACTCTTGAATTTTAGAAAACCTTTTTAATTATTAATGCAAGTTAAATTTAAAGTTTAAAAATAAACTTTTCAATCAGAGTAATTAACTTGCAATGAAATTAAATGCGGAAGAGAAATAAGAAAGAGCACACCAGATTTATAGTGGTTCGGCCAAAACTTGACCTACGTCCACTCCCCGGAGGCACCCTTCGAGTATTGCACTAATACCACAAAGTGACTCTCCTTTTGCCCCCACAGCAAGGCGGAGAAGCCTGTACAAAATCACTTTCACCTTCCCCGGTGCGGCGGAGTAGCCGGGTTCTTTGACACCAAAGAGATCTTCTTCTCGCCAAAACTTCCCTCAAGACGACCCTTGAATCCAATGGTACTGAAGTGCAAGTTCGCCGGAGCAACCGTGTGAATATCCCCTTCACACTCCCTTGAAATCCCCTCCAAGGATCTTCTCCCTCTCAAACTCCACCCTTTCCTCTCTCCCTTTCAAGTTCTCTCTTCTAGTTTTCTCCCAAAGAACGAAGACACAATGGTTGTCAAAGATACACTTTGTCATCCTTTTACACTCTCCAAGTGTCGGCAGAGAACCGGACCAATGTTGTTGAAATTCACTTGAGAGCCTTCAAAGGAGATGGGAAGAAACAAAGAGATCTTCTTCTTCAAGTAATCTTGTGAATCCCTCACAAATCCCTCACTTGATCTCTCACTCTTCACTCTTACATTCTCTCCCAAACTCTCACACTCAATGACCCCTCTCAAGAGAAAACAACTTCAAAGGCACTTGTAATAGTTTCTAGGACGCCTTATATAGAAAGGACATGAAAAACCGTCCAAAAAACTGCTAAAAATATGTTTTTCTGCGCACCGAATCGTCCCGTACGAACCATTTGTTCATCTGTACGAACCAATTTTGTCCTGGACGAAATTGGTTCGTCCGGTACGAACAGTTATATCAAAAGTTGGTTCCGAAAACTGCAGAACATTGCCAGAAACTGCCATAGTCGGTTCCCATCGTCCTGGACGAACTGGACTTCGTCTGGACGAAAATTTTACAGATAACCCATCGTCTTGGGATGAAAAATGATTTCGTCTGGACGATCAGTCCTTAGAAAAATTTTCCAGTTCAGTTCCTGTCTGTTCTATTACTCTTACAAGGAGATAACTGATCTGATCGTCCCGTACGAACAATGTTTGTCCCGTACGATCAGTACAAAAACTTTTTCAAGATCTCCTTTAAGTGTGTGTATATTTATTCACTCAATTACAATCACTCCCTCTCAAATTTAATTCAAATAAAAAGTACAAGCTTCAAATTCACAGAGTATCTCATGCTGAATCTGATTTGAAGTCTTCGTAGTCTGGGGTTCGATTTTCCTGAAATATTAGTACACACAAGAGCAAAAACAAATCTTCCAAAAAATGTTAGGAGATAACAACACATAAAACAATAATATTTGGAATCATCAAAACTATACAAGTTGCAATAATGTAAAATATGCAAATAGCAACTTTCCTAACAATCTCCCCCTTTTTGATGATGGCAAAATAATTATTGCTTGTATAATTTGAAATTCTAAGAGTCTCCTAAACTCCCCCTGAATTAATGAACATATGAAAATAAGGAGGCATTAAAATTATTTTTGTTTTCAAAATTTTTAGAAATATAAAATAAAGAAAACAAACACACATACACTAAACAAAATAAACACACAACGATACGAATACACAAGACACAACAAACAATTTCTCCCCCTTTTTGACAACATCAAAAAGTGAAGAAGAAAAAGACTAGAAATGTAAGCAGACATATGAAAATCATTTAAAATTTTAACCTTTAAAGTTTTTGACATAAGTTATGCAAATAAAATTAAAACATTAGCCAAATCATAAAATTCATAGAATTTAAGAAGAGATATAACATAGAAACTAAAAAGAATTAATCAACACATGAGTATATTTAGACATTTAAGATAGAGAAAATTATTGTAAAAATTATGATATAAAAATTTTATATTTCATATTTCAATATGTAATATAAATGTACATAAGATCAATTTTGAATTAAGAGATTAAAAAATTAAGGAAAGAAATAACTACCACATGTGGCGCTTTGCGCATCTTTTTCAATTTTGTGGCACATTTTTGTGCATATTTTCACTTGTTGGGCTTATTTTGTGCCTATTTTTTTTACATTGCAAATCTTTGCTCATTTCTTTTGATTTTTGTACATTTGTATAATTTTCAAGAGTAATTGTATTCTTTCCAAAATCAATAATCTAAAACTTCAAATCTTTCTAAGTGCATAAATATTAATTGATAAGTGAAATATAAAATAAGAAAACATCACAATTGTAATAATAATATTAAAATTAATGTAGTCTAAATAAGAGACATGAAATTGACAATCTTAATAATATCAAGTTATAAACACAACTTAAATTTAGAAAAATTAGATTTTTTAATGAATTCAATTTTATGTTGCAGTTCAAAGTATAGCACTTGTAAGATCAAAAATTTAAGGGTTTTTCATATAGGCTAACGAACATTTCAAACACAGAACAAAAATACTTAAACATCCAAAAGAAATCTAAAGTAATAAAAGAATAGAAAAACACTAAACAAAATACAAGTACATAAACTATAAAAATCTTCATATCACATTCCAAATGTCTCACAACAAGAAACATGGAATCCGATATGAAAATATCTCAAAATCATACAAAACATACAAAAAATTTAAAAATAGAAAAACACATAAAACAAACAAAAATAAAAACTCAACAAATAAAAAACATACACACAAAAACACATAAACAAAGGGTTTAAACATCATTTTGCTCCTGGTCTGATGATTCAGAAGCTAGATCTGCCCAAGAGATTTTTTGTTTTTCATTATTTTCTCATTTTATAATTTGCTTAGCTTTGCCCTTTTCTTTAGTAGGAAGAGTTCTCAAATTAGGGCACTGACTTTTTAGATGTCCAGATTTCCTACATCCAAAGCAAATAATACTTGAAAAAATCTGAACATTCTTACCATTTTTACCTTTATTCCACTTTTGTTGATGCTTATGCTTGTGCTTTAGTGGACTTTTCAATTTGCTTGTTAAGTCATCGCTTTCCTCACCAACTAAGCAACTTTTCTCCATGTCTTCTGCTTTTAGCATTATTGTTTCACCTGCATCCAAAAGTCTTTGACCCAAATATGCTCGTAGGCAATGAGTGAGCCAATCAAATTATCAATAGAATATTCATTCAAATTTTTTGATTCGCAAATAGCAACAACTTTGGCATCAAACTTGTCAAGTAAACAACGTATAATTTTATTGACTATTTCAAAGTTTGAAAATTCTTTACCTAAAGCATGCAATGATGTTACAATTTGAATAAACCTAGTATACATGTCTAAGATCGTCTCATAAGGTTTCATGCTAAAGAGTTCATAGTCATGCATCAAAAAATTCAACTTAGATTGCTTGACTTCACTAGTACCTTCATATGTAATGCATAAACTGTCCCAAATTTCCTTGCCAGTAGTACATGTAGAGATTCTCATATAATCTTCCAAATTTAAAGTACAGAACAAATAATTCATACATTTAGCATTTAATTCAGCATAATTTTGTTCTACTCTACTCCATTCAGAAAAAGGGGTATCAGTTTTGATTCCATCTATAATATTTGACGGTATAGAATAACCATTTTGAATCATATGCCACATTCGATAATCTATTGATTGCAAGAAAGTAGACATTCAAATTTTTCAAAAATCAAAAGAAATATTTTCAAATAAAGGTGGTCTAACAATTGAATATCCTTCTAATGTTTTACGGTTTCTAAAATTAGACATACTCGTTTTTCAAAAAGTAGTCAAAACTTATGATTTTGAAACCTTGCTCTGATACCACTTGTTGGAACTAGTAATTAGGATGTTAAGCCTAACTAAATGTCCCAAGGCTAACCAAGAGGGGGGGTGAATTGGTAATTTAAAAAATTATACTTCTACTCTTGAATTTTAGAAAACCTTTTTAATTATTAATGCAAGTTAAATTTAAAGTTTAAAAATAAACTTTTCAATCAGAGTAATTAACTTGCAATGAAATTAAATGCGGAAGAGAAATAAGAAAGAGCACACCAGATTTATAGTGGTTCGGCCAAAACTTGACCTACGTCCACTCCCCGGAGGCACCCTTCGAGTATTGCACTAATACCACAAAGTGACTCTCCTTTTTCCCCCACAGCAAGGCGGAGAAGCCTGTACAAAATCACTTTCACCTTCCCCGGTGCGGCGGAGTAGCCGGGTTCTTTGACACCAAAGAGATCTTCTTCTCGCCAAAACTTCCCTCAAGACGACCCTTGAATCCGATGGTACTGAAGTGCAAGTTCGCCGGAGCAACCGTGTGAATATCTCCTTCACACTCCCTTGAAATCCCCTCCAAGGATCTTCTCCCTCTCAAACTCCACCCTTTCCTCTCTCCCTTTCAAGTTCTCTCTTCTAGTTTTCTCCCAAAGAACGAAGACACAATGGTTGTCAAAGATACACTTTGTCGTCCTTTTACACTCTCCAAGTGTCGGCAGAGAACCGGACCAATGTTGTTGAAATTCACTTGAGAGCCTTCAAAGGAGATGGGAAGAAACAAAGAGATCTTCTTCTTCAAGTAATCTTGTGAATCCCTCACAAACCCCTCACTTGATCTCTCACTCTTCACTCTTACAATCTCTCCCAAACTCTCACACTCAATGACCCCTCTCAAGAGAAAACAACTTCAAAGGCACTTGTAATAGTTTCTAGGACTCCTTATATAGAAAGGACATGAAAAATCGTCCAAAAAACTACTAAAAATATGTTTTTCTGCGCACCGGATCGTCCCGTACAAACCATTTGTTCATCTGTACGAACTAATTTTGTCCTGGACGAAATTGGTTCGTCCCGGGACAAAAAATTTCGTCCGGTACGAACAGTTATATCAAAAGTTGGTTCCGAAAACTGCAGAACATTGCCAGAAACTGCCATAGTCGGTTCCCATCGTCCTGGACGAAAATTTTACAGAGAACCCATCGTCCTGGGACGAAAAATGATTTCGTCTGGACGATCAGTCCTTAGAAAAATTTTCCAGTTCAGTTCCTGTCTGTTTTATTGCTCTTACAAGGAGATAACTGATCTGATCGTCCCGTACGAACAATGTTCGTCCCGTACGATCAGTACAAAAACTTTTTCAAGATCTCCTTTAAGTGTGTGTATATTTATTCACTCAATTACAATCACTCCCTCTCAAATTTAATTCAAATAAAAAGTACAAGCTTCAAATTCACAGAGTATCTCATGCTGAATCTGATTTGAAGTCTTCGTAGTCTGGGGTTCGATTTTCCTGAAATATTAGTACACACAAGAGCAAAAACAAATCTTCCAAAAAATGTTAGGAGATAACAACACATAAAACAATAATATTTGGAATCATCAAAACTATACAAGTTGCAATAATGTAAAATATGCAAATAGCAACTTTCCTAACACCAATTATTTAGAATCTGTATTATTTCCCTCAATTTACTGCAGCCACAGATTATGTGTTCTACATCTTCTCTAGCATCACATCCCCTGGGACAATTTGAATTCTGGATTAATCCTCTGTAGAAAAGAAATTGGAGAGTTGGAATGGCATTTCTGTTCAATCTCCACCAGAAAAACTCCACCCTATTGTTTAGATTAGCTTTTTTTGATCCATTTCCATTTTAAATCATCTTCTAATTGTTCAACTTCGGCTTTACAGATTAATCCTGGAATTGTCAATCCAGAATTATGTTTTATCAATTCCAGATTTTCTTCTAAGCTTTCATGTTTGATATCAATTTGTTTTATCAAATTGATTAGATCATTGCCAAAGTATTTGCTTAATTCTGGATCATTCCACTGGTTATTCATAATGAGATCTTTGGCCCGAACCGAGCTGCCATCATGTGGAGTAACAAATGTTGGCCATTTTTTTATAGATTTGTCCATAATCCATGTGTCTTCAAAAGCATCTACTGATTCTCCATTAGCTATCTTCCATCTTACAATTGGTTTTAGCATTTTAAACCCTTCTTTCAGTAGTTTAAAAGATGTGGATATACAACCACTTGAATATCCTTTTTCCAGTTTTTCACCATATTTTGAAGCCATGATCGTATGTAACAAGGAATGCTTATTATTTATGAATATCCATGCTATTCTAGATCTCAAAGCCGGAGTTTTAGAAATGTTAGAGTGTAAACCACGTCCTCGAATTTCTACTGGTTTACACAAATCTGGCCAGCTTATGTAATGCAATCCTTTTCTGCCATTCTTCTTGTTCCAGATGAAATTCTTACAAATTCTATCAAGTTCTTCCAGCAACATTTTTGGCATTAAAGAATGAGTAGCATGATAAGAAGGAAGAGCTAATAAAACTGATTTTACCAAAGTAATCTTCCCAGGAATAGATAAGTTTTTATTCCCCCATTGATTGAGTTTCCTCATGGATTTGTCAATGATGAATTGGAAATCATCCCTTCTAAGTCTTCTTATTGCCAACTTTATCCCAAGATAATTGTACTCCTTCACTTGTTTAAAACCCATGATATTTGATATTCTTCTTTTTACATGCTTCCCAAATAAACACATTGATTTTCCATAATTAATTTTTTGTCCTGTCCATTCACAAAACTTGTGAAGAATTTGCTTTACTTCCACCACTTCTTTTCTATTAGCTTTAGAAAACATGACCACATCATCAGCATATAATAAATGGGAAATTCTAGGACCATTCGAATTTACCTTGATACCACATGAGCTTTGATGAAATGCATTGGATAGGAGTTGAGAGCATAGAATAAAAAGGATGGGGGATAAATGACATCCTTGTCAAAAACCACTTCTAGCTAAAATCCAATTTGTGCACTTTCCATTGATGATGATAGAGAATTTGGGATCTTCTACACAATCCATGATTAGTTTAGAAAATCTGAGAGGAAAGTTGAAGTACTCTAATACCTTCTTAAGAGAAGGCCAATCCATGGAATCGTAAGCTTGTTCCATATCCACTTTGAATGAAACAAAACCTTTGGAAGCTTTAGAAACCCGGAGCTTATGAAAAGCTTCTTGAGCCACTAAGATATGATCGGATAGAGATCTCCCTTTGATGAAAGACGCTTGCTCCATAGAAATAAGATTTGGAATTACCAAGTTTATTATATTCAAAATTATTCTTGCCACCACTTTGTAGACCGTATTGCATAGACTTATAGGTCTATAGTTAGAAGGAAAAATGGGGTTATCCATCTTTGGAATTAAAACAATAAGCGTTTCTTTCCAATCCTTATCAATTTCTCCATGTTTGAAAAAGAAGTTAATAGCTTTCCAGAGATCTTCTTTGATTATTCCCCAATAGACTTTTAAGAATGAATGGGATATACCATCATTGCCCGGGGAAGTATTCCCTTCTAGCTGCTGTACAACCTCTTCCACTTCATTCATAGATAAATCTAATTCAAGACCGTTCTTTTCACAAGCATTCAAAGAAATGAAGTTTGTTGGCCATCCTTCCAGATTGCTTTTTCTAGCTTCCCATTTCTTTTGAAAGAACCGCGTAAAGACCTCCTCTATTTGGCATTGTTCT
Organism: Dendrobium huoshanense; assembly: GCA_016618105.1. Classification (NCBI taxonomy): domain Eukaryota; kingdom Viridiplantae; phylum Streptophyta; class Magnoliopsida; order Asparagales; family Orchidaceae; genus Dendrobium; species Dendrobium huoshanense. Next base: position 27,067,416 of record CM028355.1, read on the forward strand.
TCAACTAACCTTCCTTCTTCATCTTTGATCATGATAATTCTATTAGCATTCCTTCTTGCACTTGCATAAGAATGAAAAAATTTTGAATTTCCATCCCCTTCAGATAACCATTTGACTTTGGCCCTTTGCTTCCACCACATATTAAGCCTAGCCATAGTAGCATTAAGTTACAAAACTTTGGTTTTGAGGTTCCATTGATCTTGCTCCGATAGACTCCCTTAAGAAGTATATTTTTCTTGCATTACCGTGATTTCCTGGATGAGTGCATCTTTCAAATAATTCAACTCTTTGTGTTTAGCTTTGCTCCAAAAGAATACTTATTTTAAGGATCTTTTAAATTTTTTGGTGATAACTTGAGATAAGCTTCCTTGATAATTCTTGTTCCATTCCTTCCTTACTATTCCATAGGAAGCTTGGTATGAAGCCCAACAATTTTCAAATTTGATCAACATGTTAGGAATAGTGTTGAAGTTCTTGAATTGTAAAAGAATTGGGCAATGATCCGATGCTATTCTTGCCAAGTGTCTTTCTATCAATTGAATTGGAGAACTCAATGCGATGGTGTTAACAAAACACCTATCCAATCTTTCAAGGATTCTAGCCATTCCAATTTTGTTATTGCACCAAGTGAATTTAGGACATAAAAACCCAATTTCATGTAAATCATTATTGATTAAGCATTCCTCCATTTCCCTTGATCCTTGGGAATATATGAATCTTCTTCCTCCCAATTTATCTTCCTTTCTCAATAAGTAATTAAAATCTCCACCAATGATCATTGGTTGATCACTCTTGGAGTACATATCTAGCATATTCCACAATTCCTTCCTTTTTTGCACATCTGTACTCCCATAGATTGTAGCTACCTTCCACTTCTCATTATTAATAACATTCAGATCTCAGATCACCATCTATGAGGATGAATCTTCCACCATAAACAAAGTTGTATCTGTATTCCATAGAAGTATAATTCCTCTTAAAAGCCCATTGGATGGGACATAAAAATAGTCCAAATTGCTTCCAATCATTTCATCAACAATACTTCTATCAATTTCAGAAAGTTTAGTTTCAACTAAACCAATAAAACAAACACCATTGTTTTTTTACAAACTCTTTCAAATAGAGGGAAGCATTCCTCTTCCTTGCTCCCCTACAATTCCAAAATGCAATTGTATACATTTAAAAAAGATTGAGAGGATTGCTCCCCGTAGTACCTTTCCCTTCCATCTCCAATCTCCGACTTCTAGTTGAAGATTTGATTGGTCCCAATTCCTTTAGCTGCCTGGATTTTTTCTTCTTGCTGTTTACTGCAGATTCCACATTCACAATGATTCCATTACCATCTTTTTCTGTTGATTCAGCATAATTATCTTCTGGTTCATGGATAATAACTTTCTTCTCATGTACTTTACTAATTTCTATAGCAATTCTACCACCGTTCATGTCAATTTCTGAAATAGTTTGGTTTATTTCTCCTTCCTCCATGTCTACTAATGCTTGAAACTTATTTTGTTCAACCAACGTTCCAGAGTTTACTATAGAATCTCCTTCTTTAGCAATTGTTTCAGCAACTTCTTGATTTTCCTTGTTCTGTTTAGCACTAGTGTTTACTTCTGGAGCTTTATTCCCAGTGGCAACATAATGTTTTGGTAGATTTATAAAACTTCTCTTTTCAAAATGATTTGCAGATTTGTTATTCCAATTTTTTCTAACAATTTTTCTCCCATGATTCACTATCATCCAAGGACCATATTCTTCCTTTTCAACAGATATTTCTCCAGCCTCCTCATTCTTATATGTATTGTATTTAAAAGTATCTTTCACTGGTTGATTTGATATCTTCATGTGGATGTTGTTTGGATAGATCTCTTTTAAATGGCCAATTTTTCCACAATCAAAGCATAGATTGGGAAGTCTTTCATACTCAATTTTCTGAAAAAAAATCTGTTTTCTTCTCCCTCAACCCAAACTCCTATCGGAAGTTTGGCATCTAGATCAATTCGGACACAAACACGTCTGAATTCCCTTCTTGACCATTGGAACATATTACCATCTATTAGGTAAGGTTTTCCTACAATTGAAGCTACGCAACATATATTCAATTCGTCCCAACAAAATAGAGGTAAATTCAGTAATCTGATCCATATAGGAGCTGAGAGTCCTTTTAGAGAATTAGGATCAAACCTTTGAGTCCATCTATCCATTCCAACTATATTGCCATTCACGAACCAAGGTCCATTGGTGAGAACTGCTTCCATATGTTCTTCTTCAAAAAAAGAACATAAGATCCATCCTTTTCCCAAAACAGTGATATGAAATTTTCCATATTGTTCCCATTGTCTCCTCAATTCATAGCTAATTGAAGAGAGGGGGCATCTCCTCCGAAATGTTTTACTACCAGTGATTTGTTCAACTTTTTGGAATTTTCAGCAGCTTTCTCCACATGAATTTTCACATTTTTGCCATCTTCAGCTATGCAATTACCAAAGTCCAAATCTGAGACTTTTATGTTTTTACTTTTAGACCATACATTCAAATAAGAACCTGAATTAGTTCTTTTGGGCAATTCTTCATACATCTCATGACAGTTTGCAAGATCCCCGTCAGAACATACACGGACTTCATCCAGATCTGATTTATTCTTATTTACAAGCTCTGTTTCTCCTTCCTTCATATCAGACAGAACCATATTTTTAACTTCCATAGCTTCCTTCAACAGATTGATGAAATTACCTTTATCATCATTATGCAGCACTTCTTCCATGATATTATTTTCTGATACAACTCTAGTCACCATAGAGTTATTCTTCTCATTAAAAACCTTTGATGGCCATACTGTCTTCTCCAGAGTTTCTTCCATGATTTTTCCTTTCCCCTTGCCAAGGATTTCAATAACTTGTTTCTTCATCAATTGACCTCCTTCATTAATGATTAATGGCTTGTTCACCATCGAAGCTGTTTTCAATCCCATGCATGAACACCAACGATCTTTTGTCTCCAAACGCCGGTGGTGACGATGAAACATCACGAGATACTCCATAACTTGCTCATCCAGTTGAACGTCGATCCTCCATGCCGGCGACGGCCGATGAAGGCCGGCGACCGTTCGTCGTCATTGAGCCGACGACGAAGCCGCGAAAATAGCACTTTCAAAATAATAGAATTTTGAAAACTCAGACTCTCTCTCTGTCTACGTTCTCTTCCTATGTGTTAGCTTTTCAAACCTTGAAAGTGTTCAGCTTTTGCTCATTTTTCTCTCTAATACATTTCACTTATATTTTTCTCTCTTTGAATATTTAAAATTTGAAATTATTTTGCAATAATTTCAAATTTGAAATTATTTTGCAATAATTTTAAATTTAATGCTATTTATCTTTAGATAGGCATTCATCTAAGAGTCTATCATACAATTGAACAAATAGTTTTTTATTAACTTCATAATAGATAATACTTAGTCGATCGTTATTGTTTTGATATTTAATATGAAAGCAATCATTACAAGTACATTAAAAGATAAAAATAGTATTTCTTAGACTTCGTTTGGGACGACTTTTTTATTGCTTTCTAAAAAGGTGTTTTAGTACAAATTTTTTTAAATTTGTACTAAAACACCGTTTTAGAAAGCAATAAAAAAGTCGTCCCAAACTAACCCTTAGTCTTCACTAATTTTGTGCAAGCTCTCTAATTGCTTTCTAATAAATTACTAGTTTTCTTGTCAATAGTAGAAAATTTCAAATTGATTGTCCTATAAAACAATGCATCATTAATTATGAAATCCAAATGACAAAATTTTAACAAATATATTAATATTTGTTAATCAAAATTGAGAATAAGTCACATGAATTTAAATATGAACATACAGATTCTTACATTGTATTTATCTCATCAAATTTATTATCCAGACATCGAAACGACGCATCTCTTATAGAGTAGAATAGCATAGTTAAATAATGATGTAAAACTCTAATGTCTCACCCCTATATGAAAGCTGAAACATCCATATTATATAATGATTAATCTTTTCCAAAAAAACATTTTAAAAGTGTTGGCATATATATATATAAGTTAATTATTGTAGTTATGGATGATTAATATGCATAATCAGAAAATTAAATAAATGAGTAGGAAATTTTATTGGGCTTGCCTCGTTAGAAAATCTTCACTTGTGATAGCCATTTGTTATGGTCAGAATTTCAAAAGTGTTGATGTGAAAAATGACAAGAAGTGGTTACAAACAAGTCTATGAAAAGATGGGGTGGACTGAATAATCTTCAGTCAAGGCTCAATTAGAGGAAATCGAGATAAGCCTTTTTTTTTAGGAAAAATTATTAGGTGCGGAGTGCAGACGGGGAGAGCACCGTCTGCACAGACACAGGATACCAAGCGGTACCTAGTGGTACCCAGCGGTACCGAACGGTACCTAGCTGGATTTTATACTAGTGTGCGGACGGTTCTCCCCGTCTGCACTCCGCACCTAATAATCTCTCGTTTTTTAGGGTGTAGAAAAGAGTTTTTTTTTTTTTTTTCTTTTTTTCTTTGATTGGGATAGAAGAGAGTTGATTGTGCAAGACGATTTGATAAGATAGTGTAGGACAAAATGTCTAATTGATACAAGCAGAGCTAAAAAAATTTTATTTGTGATAACAAAATTAATAATTTTTAAAATGCTGTTAATTTTTCTCGAGCAATATTTTTGACTTTTTATTTATATTAATATTTTGATCTTTCAAGAATATTAATATTTATTTTTAATAAATTTTTAAATTTTATATTATATTTTATATCAGTTATATTACATATAAATCTATAATTACCATATTTAACATTAAATATTATATTAGTTCTATTAAAAAAGAAATTTATTACATACATATAAATATTCTTTATGTATATTTGTATTTTTTAGTGATGCAAACTTCACGTTTTTCTAACATTGCATTTCTGAATAAACTTAATAATTGCAAATTTATGTAATATGAACAAAGTTTACACTAAAGTCCTCATTTTTTATTATTCTTCAAAAATATTTACATGATCAGAAAAAAAAAAAATATAGGATTAATGTTGATTATTGGTTATTTTTTAGGGATTTGATGATAATTTAAGTAAAACATAATTAAAATTTAAGCATGGATTGACACTATGGCCCAACATATAAGAGCTCACAGTGAAGTGCCCTATGCACTATCATTCTGTTTTTAATATTTAACCTGCACTAATGTAGGTTTTCATTGATAGGCAAGTGGGGGCATGTGCCCTCATGGCCCCCATGTAGCTCCGCCAGTCTCAATGCCATGAATCCAACATAGTTAAGGGATTTAAATTTCGATTATTAAATTGATTGAAAGAACTCCAAATAAATTTATAGATCAAATTTAGGGCCACGGTGTGTCCACCACTCGCTATATCTTATCATGCTCCTTCTAACATGACGAAGCGAGGGAACGAGAAAGGTTAGCCCAATGAACTTGTTCAACCCTCAAATATGCTCCATTCAAAAGATCTTCGTTCGTGCCATTATAATCCTATTTGGAATCCATTAAAAAAAGCTAAAATTTTAGATCAATTCAACTCTTTTGAGTGCTTTGAAACGCGTAATTTAGGCCAAATTTCATATTTGATTGGCCAAAATTTATGCTTAAAAAAAATACATTTAACCCGATCGAATCAAGTATGAATTTTCTATATGTTTCAAATAATCCTTTGTTACACGGTGATAGAGAAGGGATTGAATGAATTCTTCTAGCAGAGAAGTTTGTTTGGTTACTATTTATTTTATTTGGCTTTTGCGTTTACTTTTCTGGTCATTGATCATTAATTTATTCGTAAGTGTCATTAGTGTGAAGTAAGTCTTCTACTTTGCATAATTCCTAATTTCGCAGTTATAGGATTGAGGCTTATTAAAAAAAATTATGTTTTTTTAATTCTTGATGTTGATTTAACGAAAAAATAATCAACCAAAGGGTTGTTGGAATTGACATTATGATATTATCGAACTTTATACGTGAAAAAAAAAAATTATAGTAGTTGTCTAATAAATTTACATGAATATTTCACACATGTAAATAAGCGGCGAAAAAACTTCTACCAAATTAGAGGGCACAAAAAACTTTTTTTACAAAAAAAAAATAAAATAAAATAAAAATCTTGAATGGTGATAAAACACTACCCTTTGTCCAATTGAAGAAAAATATATTAGTTTTAATTTGAAATTATGCAGATTCACATCTCCCCAAAAAGAAAGATGATAATTATATACTCGCATATATCTTGACAGATGTCTAACAAGTAGTTGGTGGGTTACAAAAAAGAAACTAGAGATTAGTGGGACCAACAGGTGAACATGCCTAATGATCAACAAAAGGAGCTTGTCTAGGACTCATAAGAGAACTCGCGCAATAATAAAAAAGCGCTACTTGCATGGGCTTATAAAAGGAGGTCATCCCTCATAAAGGGCAATCAATGGTCATCACAAATCAAGTGACTTTCCACTCGCCACGTAAGAGTCAGCTACCAGGGTAACTCACTCTCATCCAAAGTGGGCATCCTTACTCATGCTCAACAAGCTATATTACGGGAAAGCGACAGGTTATAGGGACCTTAGCTCATCTTTCCACCACTATCCAATATAAAGCCCTTCTTGTAACAATGAATCATTCATTCTCTCTTATAAGGGGGTATGAGGCCCTCAACACAAATCACTGGCAACCCCAGCAAACCTACCAATTATAACCTCTCTCAGCCTTGTACTCACCTATGTATTATCCCAAGTGTACTCGCCTGAACCTACTTAGCACTAATAGATTTGTGCAGAGAAAGAAATATCAAAGACATTCAGTGCCACCCCCTTTAGCCAGATAGTAGACGATAAGTGTTTAGGGTAGTCTATGTTGCAAACCTGGATTCAATGATTATAATTTTGATGATAGCAAATATTTATGACATTTCTGTTTATCTACTATTACCTATCTACTAACATTTTAGGTCCAAAAGGTCAATTGCAAATCAAGCCAACGCAAGATTGGGTAGATTAAGTTTGAGTCAGTCTGTAAATGTACTTCTAGTATTTTTACCTTTTCTTGAGTCAAATGTAATAAAGTGAATCATAATGTTAAGTAACATTTACACACACACACACACACTCTAAGGGGGAGAATCTCTATAAGTTTAAGGGTTTCCTATTTTTTATCACATCATATAGGACAATCCAAAATTGTCATGGATGATCTATTAAAAATAGAAACTCTAATTAGGGATCATGTATTAAGATAGCCAAATTAAGAAATTTGTCCTGAATGATATTTACATAGTTCTTGACGATAGGCTCAAATTAGAAAAAACAACCGCCAAACACATTTAGGCAAGCTTTTATTTTAAGGATTTTATTCTAATCGTGGAAGATGATCCCATATCGTCCTGGATGATTCATTACAATCATAACTAAATTAGTCAAGTGATTAAGAAAATTAATTAATATTTGATATATCGATCATATCGTATTGGACGATCGCATGATCAACCAAGACAATCAGTTAGAAAAACCTTAGTTTTCTCCTAAGTCACCTGGACGACCAGAACGATTTGTTGGACGATCAGTTGAATTTCTTCATCGTCCATGAGCTTATTCTAGATGACCAGAATGATGTGCTGAATGATAATCTATGATTTTGAACTAATCGTACATGATGATACAATCATCATCCTAGATTATACATTATATTTCTTAATAATCCAACATGTAACTTCCGAACGACCAGAACGATGTGCTGGAAGATATGTATGGTTTTGGACTAATCGTACAAGACAATGTCCATATCGTCCTGGATGATCAGAACAAATAAGGCTTCTAATCGTCCAGCCCTCCCAGATCATCCTGCTGAAAGGGCTAAAAATACAATAATCATACAGGACGATCTGTCGATCATCCAAATGATCATTGACGGTAAGTTGCAAATAAGGGTAAATTTTAAGCCATTTTATATAAGATATCTTTTTATTCAAGAAGTGATCTTTTACTATTATCATGATCTAAGATAGCAAAGAGAAGGAGTGGGAGAGCCTAGAGAGAGAGAGAGAGAGAGAGAGAGAGAGAGAGAGAGAGAGAGAGAGAGAGAGAGAGAGAGAGAGAGGATATTGTGAAGGATTCACAAAGGTTTCTCTAATCAAGAATCTGAGTCATCTTCTCCAATTGTTATCTTTAGTTCCTTGGTGTCTTTGTAAAGATCTTCTTTATCAATTGACTAAGGTTCTCTACCTTCTTCAGGAGGAAGTAAAAGGAGGTCGGGTTCTTTGCCTCACCAGGATCAGTGGAAAGAAGTTTATAAATGCTTCTCTGCCTTACTATGGGAGCAAAAGAAGAGTCACTATATTTTTATGAAATACCCGGAGGAGAGGCTCTGGGAGTGGACATAGGTCAAGTTGACCAAACCACTATAAAATCTGGTATGCTCTTTCTTATTATTTTTCTATATTTTAATTTCCGCACTTTACTTACTTGTGTATGATCTTATTGTAAAATTTTTTAAAATATTGCAAGAAGATCGTGATTTTTATTTAAGAAATTTTAAAACTACCAATTCACCCCCCCCCCCCCCCCTCTTGGTTAGCCTCGAGCTAGTTCATAAGGGCTTAACAACCCTAACAAACTTTTAAGTGGTATCAGTGTGGGATTCATAAAATCTAATTTTTGAAAACTTTTGAATTTTTATACATCGCTAATTTCGGTAACAAAAATACTGTGGAAGGGTATTCCATAACCCTACCACCATTATTTGATAATATACCTTTTGATTTATGGAAAACTTGCATGTCCACATTTTTACAATCTATAGACTATCACATATGGATGCTTGTTAAAAAAAAAGTTACTCTCCACCAACTCGTGAAATTAATGGTATCAAAAATGAACTCCCATTTTCTAAATGGAATTTTGATGATAGGGATTTAACACAACTTAATGCAAAATGCTTAAATTATTTTTTCTGTGAACTGAAATTTGAAGATTACATGCTTCTCTCAACTTGTTCTACTGGTAAAGAAATATGTGATAGATTATATGTTACTTATGAAGGCACAAGTGAAGTTAAGAAATCTAGGTTGAATATTTTACTTCATAACTACGAACAATTTCGCATGAAACCTAGATATCTGAAATATATACTATGTTTACACAAATTTTTACCTCCCTGCATGCCTTAGGAATAGAGCTCACTAACTATGATAAAGTTAATAAAATATTAAGATGTTTACCTCATTCCTTTGATACTAAGATAATTACAATCACTGAATCCAAGGATTTGAATACTTATTCTATTGATAACTTACTTGGGTCACTTATTGCTTACGAGCAAGGAGTGAACCAAAGACAACTTGATGCAGGTGAGATAAAGAGAGAGAAAATTGTGGCACTGAAGGCTAACGTTACGGATACTAACTCCTTTGGTTCTGAAAGTGATAACGTTACCCTAATTACTAGGCAATTTAAAAATATTTCTAGAAAGAAACAAAAGCACCATCAGAAATGGAACATGTTGTCATTCTGACCAAGATGAGGTATGCAAACTATCATATGATCAATTGCTTGAAGTTTTTGAGAAAATTCATTCATCTTATAGAAAACTTAAGAAATTGTATGCTAGCCTGAAATTAGAATTTTTAAACTTACAAAAAGAGCATGAAGTTTGCTTAAAGATTATTCTACACTTGATAGCAATCATATGTCATTATTTGATGAATTTGATGAGTTAAATAAAAACCATTCTAATTTAATCATTGAGCATGATTCATTGAAAGCATCCTATACTAAACCTGAAAATGATTTTAAAACATTTATAGATGAATCTGAGAGAAAGGAGCACTATTTGAAAGTTAACAATACTATTTTAAAAAGTGTTAACTCATTTTTAAAGCTGAATTAAAAGCACATCAGAAAAATAAGATTCCACCCACACCTGAATAATTTTTCAATACGAATTTGAAGCCAAAAGTTTTGAAACCTAGGAAGAGGCACTATAACCTGAATAGATTAGTAAACCCTTTTCCTAGTGTTAGATATTTTTCATGTGACATGCTAGGACACATCTTCCACACTTGCACTATTCACCATAGTACATATTGAGTGTCGAGACCAAAATTGCATGATTCACAGCATAACACACATGCATTGCATTCTTCTTTCCATAAGAAGGGACCCAAACTTATTTGGGTTTCTAAATATGACATTTTATGATTTTATAGGTGTGCTCTCACATAAGACCTGGTGAGAGCGTATGATACCTAGACAGTGGATGCTTACAATACATGATTGGAGATGCTAATAAATTCATTTCTCTTGAGGCCAGGGCTGGAGGAAAGGTCACTCTTTGAGATAATACCACCAGAAAAATAGTTGATGTAGGTATAATTAAAAACTCCAAGAACTTTTGATTGAAATTATTTTGCTTGTATATGGATTGAAAAACAACTTGCTCAGCATCAGTCAACTCTGTGATAAAGGGTTCAGTATAAAATTTTATTCAAATATATGCATCATTAGTTTGAATAACAATATTATTTCGTAGGGAAATAATATAAATAATATTTACATATTTGATTTAAATAATATTGAATGTGCTAGTTCATTTTGCTTAAAAACTATTGATGATGAGTCTGGATGTGGCATAAGAGGATATTCCATGCTAACATGAAAACTCTTAGGAGACTAACCCAAAAGGACTTAGCTAGAGGTGTCTCCAAGCTTAATTTCACTAAGGAACATCTGTGTGATGCCTGTCAACTAGGGAAACATGTCCAATCCTTTTTCCATTCTATTAAGGACATTAGCACCTCTAGACTTTTAGAAGTCCTTCACATGAATTTGTTTGGACCCATTAGCACTACCAGCTTAGGGGGAAAGGTTTATGGATTTGTGATTGTTGATGACTACTCAAGATTCACTTGGATTAGATTTTTTTCACATAAAAGTGAGTCTTTTGATGAATTTAAATCCTTCTCCACTTAGATTCAGAAAAAGCTAGGTTGTGAGATCTTAACCATTCATAGTGACCATGGTGGAGAGTTTAAAAATGTGAGATTTGGAACTTTTTATGAGGATCAAGGGATTAGACATAACTTCTATGCTCCTAGGATCCCTCAGAAGAATGGGATAGCTAAGAGGAAGAATAGGACCTTAGTAGAAGCCGCTAGAGCCATGCTTGGTAAGTATTCACTTCCAAAATACTTTTGGGCTGAAGTGGTAAATGCAGTTTATTATGTGATGAATATGGTGATTATTAGATCCAAACTGAATAAGACACCTATGAGATCATTAAATAAAGGACACCCAACATTTCTCACCTTCATTTCTTTGGCTATAAGTTTTCATTCTTAACAATAGGAAATCACTCTTAGAAAAATTTGACACAAAATCTAATGGATTTTTCTTAGGATATTCAAGTATGGGGAAATCCTTTAGAGTGTTTAATAAGAGGACATTAGTGGTGGAGGAGACTACTCATGTAGTGTTTGATGAATCTGATCCTAAGAAGTCTAGTGTTAAGGAAGAAAATGAAATATGAGAGATTACCCAAGGAGTGGAAACTATAAATATGGAGGAAATGGTAGAACCACAAAACACTAATGTAGTAGGTGAGATTAACCAAGGAGTAGAACCTACAAATCTGAAGGAAAGCGTAGAACATCAACACACTTTGCCTAGATATTAGAGATATTCTTCGAGTCATCCTGAAAAAATTGATCTTAGGAGACCCTTCTAAAGGTGTTAGAATTAAGCATGAACTTAGGAAGGAAGTAAACCACTCTGCCTTTATCTCAATGTGTGAAGCCACCAACATCAATGAAATCCTTTCTAATGAATTTTGGATCCTAGCTATGCAAGAAGAATTTAATCAACTTGTGAGGAATGATGTTTGGGAGTTAGTAGGAAGACCTGAGGATCAAAGTGTAGTAGGAACCAAATGGGTTTTTAAGAATAAAATGAATTATTCTAGTGTGGTGTTTAGGAATAAGGTAAGATTTGTGGCTAAGGGGTACAACAAAATAGAAGGGATTAATTTTGAGGAGATCTTTGCCCATGTAGCTAGATTAGAAGTCATCAGAGTGCAATTAGCCTTTGTCTGTTATAAGGGATTTTAGTTTTTTTCAAATAGATGTCAATAGTGTCTTTTTAAATAGGGTAATAAAAGAATATGTGCTTGTAGAGTATGTCCTAGGTTTTGAGAGTTCCCAATTTCTAAATCATGTTTATAAATTAAAAAAGGCCTTATATGGATTAAAACATGCATCCATAGCATTGTATGAGAGGCTTAGCGCATTTCTACAAGAGAGAGAGAGAGTGTTTGTTAAGGGGAGCATAGACACCACCCTTTTTCTGAGGAAAGTAGGAGATGTGTTACGCATTATTTAGATCTATAATTATGATATACTTTTTGGATCTTCTGATAAAAAATTATGTGATAATTTTTCTAAGACAATGAGTAAGGCATTTGAGATGTGTATGATGGGGGAATTATCCTATTTTTTAGGGTTTAGCATAAGACAAATGGATAATGGAACATTTCTCAATCAATTAAAGTATATTAAGAACATCTTGAAGAAATATGAAATGGATAAAGCCAGTCTAATAGACACTCCCTTGAGCTCCAATGTTCAGTTAGATAAGGACTCAAATGGAAAATTTATTAATCAAAAGAAGTACAGAGGAATATTGGATCACTACTTTACTTGATTTCTAGTCGACCTGATATAGTGTTTAGTATTTGTCTTTGTGTTAGATTTCTAGCTGATCCTAAAGAATCCCACCTGACTGCAGTTAAGAGAACCTCTAGATATCTCTTAGGGACCCAAAACTTAAGAATCTGGTATCCTAAGAACAACACTTCTTTTGAAATTATTGGATATTCTGATTCTAACTTTATAAGGTGTAGAGTGGATAAAAAGAACACTTTTGGAATTGCCAATTCATAAGACAGTCCTTAGTCTCCTAGTCTAGTAGAAAATAAAACTCTGTTGCACTTTCCACTCTTGAAGCTGAGTACATTGCCTTAGGAATTTGTGTGGCCCAAGTCCTTTGGTTGAAGCAAAAAATTTTGGATTTAAGATTACTTGTTGGCATAATTTTAATTCTATGTGATAATACGAGTGTCATTTGCATCTCAAAAAATCATATCCAACATTTTAGAACCAAATACATTTATATAAGGCATCACTTTATTAGGGATCATGTTACTAAAGAAGACATTAAGTTACACTATGTAGCAACTAAAAATCAACTGGCTGACATCTTTACTAAACCACAAGCCTTTGACACATTCAGCATCTTAAGGACCAGATTGGGCGTGATTGATATAAATGTATAAACTTGATGATTATTAACTCCGAACTTTATGTTTTCTAATCTTTCTTTTATTTCTAACTTTTTTTATTTTGTTTTGTTTTAATTATTATTATTTTATTTATTTGTTATTATTTTTCGTGTTTTCATTTCTAATATTTTTATTTTTCTTTCAGTTTTTTTCAGTCACTCTTGAAATGATATTTTATGCCTTATTTTTGTTTTTAAAAATTTGTAATCAATGATTGACATCCCTAAATAAGTTAAAGGGAGAAACATCGTTGATTGTTTTCCTTCCTCTAACTCCATTTAGTTGTTTAATTTTCTTTTCTAAATAAAAGTCTATCTCAAATTAACAACTCGACTTTGTAATTCAGATCTTTTTTATCTTGTTCTAGTAATTTATCTTATATAAATCATGTTCAAAGTCATTAAAACACTTTCAAGCTTTCTTAATATTATTGTTGCATTTATTATATGAATTTGATTCTTCTTTTCGGTTTACTCTTTGTTATCTTAAAGAGTTTGTTTTTCTTCTCTAATATCTAGAAGATATTCTCACAACTGAGAGTATTTTAAAGTTTTGAAAGGGTGCTAGCTTGCAAAAATATCTAGTGACATAAAATGAGCCAAAAAAAAAACTGAAAAGATGCACAATGATCGTAAAAAATTTGAAAGATACACAAAGTGTATCAAAAATCAAAAGATGCGTAAAGTGTGCCTACGAATTGACAAGAGGCACAAAATGAGCTCATAAGAAGGCATGCTTCCTTCTCTTTCTAACCTTTAAATCTTAGAAGAATTCATATGTAAGTTGAAATTTTTAAAGACTTGATTTCAAAACTCATAATTGTTACTAATTACTTTGCTATATTATTCTATAATATATATTTTTTGAAACAAAGGTGAACGGATCACTTTGTCTTATCCGATTACTTTTTTTCTAGTTAGATCTTTGTTTTAAAAAAAAGGGTTTGCCCTGTAAGAATTTTGAGCTGGGGTTAACAGGATCAGTTGTTCTGCTATATTTTGAATCTTAATGATGTTAACTCATTTCTTACAAATTTTTGATCCAATCACATGAAAAATTTATAATATTCATTATTTGATAAAAAAATTATTTTTTTGTTCTTTTTGTCATTTTTTACCTTCCTCTCGTTGCCTTATGTTTAATTTTTACTTGGTTTTTACATTTTGGGGCACCTTCTGATCACCTCCTACCATCATCAAATTTTTTTTTACATAATCCTGGAAGATACTTCTATCATCCTGGACGATATCATCATATTAGTCTTCATCATTAATCTAACGACTAATCTGACTCAATAATTTTAGATCGTCCTGAACGATCCACATCTTCCTAGACAATCTGATCGAATCTTGCTTAATTATTTATGATCATCCTAGTTGATACACATGTTCGTCCTGGATGATCACGTGGAAAAAAGGGTTAATTTTTTTAAATTTGGTCGGCAAGATACAATATTATCGATCTTCCTGGATGATCCACCTAACTGTCTAGGATGATCCATTTCGTTAACAGTCATCCAACATGACTCCTCGGGATAATTGTTTGAGTCTAATCATCCTGGAAGATGTTTGATCGCCCTGGATGATAGGACCACCTTTTTTATCAATCATCCAGAACATCATAATTGTACATGATCATCCTGGATGATCCTGCAATTATCCTGGATGTTGTGGCAAACTCTTTATAAATAGCTGAATTC
Source organism: Dendrobium huoshanense (assembly GCA_016618105.1). Lineage (NCBI taxonomy): Eukaryota > Viridiplantae > Streptophyta > Magnoliopsida > Asparagales > Orchidaceae > Dendrobium > Dendrobium huoshanense. The sequence goes on from CM028355.1 coordinate 27,082,476, forward strand.
AAACATTATTTCTCACCCTCAAATCCTCCCATTTCTTTCCTTCTCACTCATACTTTCAATCTTTTTCAATGGGTAGTCGGAAGAGATTTAGGATGGTGACCGACACTTCCTCGAGGGCATCTTCCGACCCTCATTTCTCTTAGGCGGCTGACCAATATGCCTATCTTCGATACGAAACCACTGGGATCACACCTTCGAGGATTCTCAATCCTTGAACACTTACTTACCAGGTACTGAATATGTTCGCTCACACCTCCCTCACTTTCATTTTGACACTAGCATTCCCATTCAACTCTGAACTCCTATATGAGTTCTTTGCTAGTCTTAGGATCAACTCCAGCTACACAACCCTACAGTCCTATGTGAACAAACACCTAGTAGAGATCACCTATCATGATTGCCATGAACTCCTCCAACTTTTTACTACTAGAGATAATATTCACGTCTTCTCTTCAGATCCTGATTACGACTAGGGTCATGCCAGCCAACTACTGAGGAACACAAATGTCTTATACCATAATGGGCCATCAAGCACATTAGTCAAATATTCTAGGACAATCCAACATGTTCTTAGAACCTCAATAATCTCAACGGCTGGTGACTATGTTTACATCACTCCCTTACTCTCAATCACTACCTTTTACATAATGGGCCATAGGGATTTCAATGCCACTGATCTTCTTATTTTATACATTAAGCACTTGACAAGTATTAGGAATCTAGGGCACAAAAGAAACCCAACCTTGCCTTAGGACACATCATAACTTTTGTCCTAAAAACCAAATACAATCTTCAATATCCTGTCCCACTAAATTATCAGCTTATCTACTACACCAATAGCTCCTTCCATGTTTTTCATAACACTTGTCTCCATCTGGGACAGGAGGAGGCTGAGGAAGCTTAGGAGAAAGTTGCTCTTGCACCTGTTCTTATGACTATTATGATCTGCCAGCAATAACAGCTAGATTAGTTGGTAGAGAGAATCGACTAGTGGGAGGTTAAGTTTGACTCTTATGTTATTTCACAGGAGCAGTAGCATGAGATGGATGTTGCTAGAATTACTGGATATGTGGCACACCAACAGCAGCAGCATAACCAGGATATGACCTTGTTTAGAGTATAGTTTGCTTCTGTCCACAGTCTTTTTCAGCCACCATCACCTCCTCCTTCGCTTGATCAGGGTCCCTCGTACTTGTAAAATGTTTTTATATTTTTTGTGTGATGTTTTTTCTTGTATTACAATTAGTTTTTTTTTATTATGTTTTCCGCTTTGTATTTTGTTTCTATTTAATCCTCCATTTTTTTCATATCAAAAGGGGGAGTAGTGTTTGTGTTAGTGTTAGTGTTGCTTTGTTGTATTATTGTTATTTTTTTGTACTACTATTATTAGTATTATTTTCTCGTATGGTTGTTTTTTATACCACATGCTAATTTTAGTAAAATTTTACTGCTTGGTTCATACTATTCTCCTTTACTTTATGCTTCACTAATATGCTTGAGTTAAATTTCCTAACAAATATTTGTCCTCATCAAAATGAGAGAGATTATTGCAAATCTGGATTCAGGGATTATAATTTTGATGATAGAAAATATTTCTGGCATTTTTTCTCTCTATTATTACGCTATCTACTAATATTACAGGTCTATAAGGTCAATTGCAAATCAAGCTAACTCAAGATTGAGTAGATTGGGACTTAGTCAGTCTGTAAGTGTACTTCCAATATTTTTACATTTTCTTGAGTCAAATGTAATAAAGTGGATCTTGATGCTAAGTAACCTTGTACACACACACACAGGGAAAGAATTTCTATAAGTTTAAGGGTTTTTTTATTTTTTATCATATCGTATAGGACGATCTAAAATCAACCTAGACGATCTGTTAAAATTAGAAACCCTAATTAGGGCTCCTGTGTTAAGATAGCTGAATTATGCAAATCATCCTAGACAATATTTATAACGTCCTGGATGATAAGCTCAATTTAGAAAATCACAGCCACCAAACTCATTTAGGCAAGATTTTATTTTATGGATTTTATTCTAATTGTATAGGACGATCCCATATCAACTGGACAATTCATTATAATTGTGTCTAAATTAGTCAGGTGATTAAGGAAATTAATTAAGGTTTGATTGATCGATCATATTATCCTGGACGATCAGTTAAAACAACCTTAATTTTCTCCTAAGTCACCTGAATGACCAGAATAATTTGATGGACGATCAATTGAATTTCTTCATCGTCCAGGTGAAACTCCTGGATGACTAGAACTATATGTTGGATGATAATCTTTGATTTTGAACTAATCGTATAAGACGACCCAAACATCATCTTGGATGATACGTTATATTTCTTCATCCTCCAACATGTATCTTCAAGACGAATAGAATGATGTGTTGGATGATATATATATAGTTTTGAATTAATCATACAGGATGATGTACATATCATCCTGTACGATCATAACAAATAAAGCTTTTAATTGTCCAGCCCTCCCAAATCGTCCTAGTTGAAAGGGCAAAAAATACACTACTCTATCGATCGTCCTGGATGATCTATTGATCATCCTGAATGTTCTTTGATGACAAGTTGTAAATAAGGGAAAATTTTAATCCCTTATGTATAAGATCTCTTGTTTATTAAAGAAGTGATCTTTTATTGTTACCCTTATCTAAGAGAGCTAAGAGAAAGAGAGGGAGAGGTTGCAAGAGAGAGAAAGAGCAGAGAGAGAGAGAGAGAGAGAGAGAAAGAAAGATATATAGAGAGAGAGAGAAGATCTTGTGAGGGTGAGTTTGTGAGGGATTCACAAAGGTTACTCCAAGCTAGGATCCGAGTCATCTTCTCCAATCGTCGTCCATGGTTCCTTGGTGGCTCTACGAAGGTCTTCTTCAGTAATCAATCAAGGTTCTATGCCTGCTTCAGGAGGAAGCAAAAGGAGGCCGGGTTCTCTGCCTCACTAGGGTCGGTGGAAAGGTGCTTGTAAAGGCTTCTCCATCTTGTTGTGGGAGAAAATGGAGAGTCACTATGTTTTAGTGCAATACCCGGAAGAGAGGCTCTAGGGAGTGGACTTAAGTCAAGTTGACCGAACCACTATAAAATTTGGTTTTCTCTTTCTTATTTTTTTCCACAGTTTAATTTTCGTACTTTATTTTCTTGTGGATAATCATATGGTTCAATGTTTTAAAATATTTCAAAAAGATCGTGGTTTTTGCTTAAGAAATTTTAAAACTACCAATTCACCCCCCACCCCCCTCTTAGTTAGCATTGGGCTAGTTCATAAGATCTTAACAACCCTAACGAACTTTCAGTATGTACTAATAGTCATTTAAATAAATGTAATTTTTTTTCTTCTATTTTATATAACCTTTTCATTAGTAGATTTTAAACTACATTTGATAATGTTGGTTTACAATTGTCTGATTTTAATGATGAATGATAGTGTTCATCAAAATTTAGGCATTGGTCGACAACTGAGTCATAGGATATTAGTTGATGAGTTCATGATGAATTTTCTAAATCCGTAATGATCTTCTAGTGACTCTATCAGTAGTTAAAGCTTCTTAATTATCTACAATTATGGACGAGACCCAATTTTTAATGTAAAAATGAGAAGTGAGGTTTATTCTAGATTTTTAAACCAATAATATGGTCCTTATCTAAACTATCCTATAGTAGTCCTCATTCTTATCAAAAATAATGAATGCACTAGATTACTCTTGCCCCACCACCACGATGGGTGTTTTTATGCAAATTGATGATAAGTGGCCCAACAGTGGTGGGGAAAAGACTATCAATGATATAGTCTTCAATTAGTGAACATAAAGCAACATCTAAAAGCATTGGATAACATAAATGTAATTGAGCTAACAACTTAAAAACTTTACTATTGGATTATTCATAATAACATTTAGGGTGTATGACATATTTTTTTCATTACAAGAAAATGTCAACAATTGATGATGATCTTGATATGAAGTTGTTTATCTCGATGAGCAAACTAGGGTTATTGATGGTCTACATGACAATGAATTCGACAAGTCAAGCAAAAAAAATTTGAAGTCACTTAAATTTGGTAATGGAATTCCACAATTTATATGTTGCAATGTTCTACTTCTGTGTTATAATCTAACGACACATACATAATTATATGTTTGTTCCCTATAAAACTGGAATCACTTCAAAAATTATGATCTTTAATTTATTTTCTAAATAACTTGTATGCACCTATCATGAATCAAATATAGATATGGATTCCTCTCGATTAGAGGAATTTTATTATAGTTGACCACCTGCTAGCTCGCCACTCACTCACATGCATAGGTATGCTAATTTACCTGTTTGATTTTTTTAATTATCATTTTGTTTATACTAAAATTTACATTAATAATGAAAAATATTAAAAAAATGTAAAAATCATAAAAGCTTCATAAAAATATATATCTATTTTATGCTCTAAACTCTATGAATACTCAATGGGGGTTTTAATATACATAATTTAATGTTTCATGCATTATTTTGCCCTAAGAAAGTTATCCAAAATCTGAATTACAAATGTATGTGGAGCTTCATCATCCACTACTTCAAGGATTCAATTTTCTTCTAAGTAAAAAAAAAAAAAAATCAATACATTGAGATTTGTGACCATAATCTGTGCACTTTCCCAAATACATGCCCTCAGATTTGTGTTGTAGATGAAGGTAGTAGTATATTATCAACAGGTTAAGGTGAAGGTAATGATGAATCCGAAATCATTAAACAAAACCCAGGTAGTATTATAAGTGTTAAGTTACAACACTCTTCTATATTTTTTCACTTTCCCTAAAAACATTTTTAAGAAAAACCTTATTTATTTTTATTTAGAAAATAATTTATCCTCAATTTCAACATATGAAACGATCACACACACACAAACATATATATATATATATATATATATATATATATATATATATATATATATATATATATATATATATATATATATTGTGTGTGTATGTGTGTGTGTGAGCGCGCACGCGCGTGCGTGCGCGTGTGTGTTATGATCTAATTATTAAGGCTAAAAAGTTCTTAAATTGAATCCTAGTAAATTTATCTTATACCTTTTCTGAATTTGAAAATTTATTGTTTCTAGAAATGTAAAAATTTATCAAAGTATTTTAGAGGAGATCCTATATATGTGTAAAGATAAAACAAAAAAGCCTTTATGATTTTAAGAATGGATTCTAGTTAACATTTCCTACATTGAATCACAACAATAGAGGGTTTTATTATGGGGTTAAAAAATCAAGCTTTTTTGACATGCTTATTATTAGGCAAAAGTGGTCTTGGTGATCTACATGTAAACATTAAACTTTAGGGTTATTGTTTTCTTAACCCTTCATAGTTATGTCAAATCCAAATTTAAAATTAATACCACTACAAGAAATTCATTGATTACCGGCGGTCTAGACCGGCGGTTGTCCAGCCGCCGGTAGTAACGGCGGCTTAACCAGCAGTCTGACCGCCGGTAATTGCCAACGGCCTACCCGGCCGTTATGCAAGGATAAGCCACCAGGAATAGCGGCGGTCCAGAAACCGTCAGTTTAATGGCTGGTATTTAAAATTACTGGTGCTTTACCGGAGGCTATAACCGCTGGTGTTAAGTGATTTTATTATCGGCGGTTTGGGCCACCGGAACACCACCGAAAAAAGCCCTAAAAATCAACCATCCCGAGCCTCCCATTTCATTCCATATCTCTCTCTCTCTCTCTCTCTCTCTCTCTCTCTCTCTCTCTCTCTCTCTCTCTCTCTCTCTCTCTCTCTCTCTCTCTCTCTCTCTCTCTCTCTCTCTCTCTCTCTCTCTCTCTCTCTCTCTCCTGCACTGCGCTCGTCGCCTCTCCTCCGCCCATCCTCTCACGACCGAGAAGATTTAGGCCTCCGACGAGGTCCCTCTGGCTGTCGATGAGGTCCTTCCGTCCGCCGACGAGCTCCCCACTGCAATCCCGAAGGGCTCTCACCTGTCCGGTGCTCGTCACCTCCCTTGATCGGAGGTTTGTGTTTTTAATTTTTCGGCGCCATTTTTTGTTATTCCAGTTGGATTACATCAAGGAACAACTCTAATTAAGCCATATTTTTTTGCTTTAGTCATGGATTTTCTCACTACACATTTGCAAGAAGATGTACCTTTTGGTATGCTTTTTGTTTATGATATTTTACTTGTTGATGTTTGTGATTTGGGTTAGATTTCATCAAGGATCAGTTTTAAGTAAATATCTTTTTGCTTTAGTCATGGATGTTCTCACTAGACATTTGCGAGAGTATGTAGCCAATGTCTTTTTGCTTTAGTCATGGATTTTCTAAGTAGACATTTGCGAGAGGATGTACCTAGTTGTATGCTTTTTGTTGATGATATTCTACAAGCTGATAAGACTAGAGAGGGAGTTGAAGGTAAACTCGAATTATGGAGGTCAACTATAGAGTCTAAATGTTTTTGCTTGAGTAGATCTAAAATTGAATATATGGAGTGTAATTTTAGTAGCAATAGACCTAGTGAGGGGTTTTTAACTTTGGGAGACCAAGTAATTAAAAAAAGTACACGTTTTAGATATCTTGGATATTTTTTTTAGAGTGATGGTGAAATAGAAGGGGATATTATCAGCACAATAAAAGAGAAGCATAATACTAAGTTAAGTGTTGCAGAGATGAGGGTAATTAGGTGGATAAGTGGCTTTACCCCTAGAGATAGAATACGGAATGAGCGTATACATGAAAATGTTGGAGTACCTCCAGTGAATGATGAGATTAGAGAGTGTCACCTTAGATGGTTTGGTCACATAAAACGACATCCTTCAGATGACCTGGTTAGGAAAGTAGACGTATTAGTCATGGATGTTCTCACTAAACATTTGCAAGAGGATGTACCTTGGTGTATGCTTTTTTGTTGATGATATTCTTCTTGTTGATAAGACTAGAGAGGGAGTTGAAGGTAAACTCGAATTATGGAGGTCAACTATAGAGTCTAAAGGTTTTCTCTTGAGTAGTTCTAAAACTGAAAGCATACAACTAAACTAACAGAGGTTGGGTCAGCAGCAGTCCCCGAGTGAGTAGGGTCAGGATTAGTCAGATCCACCTGCTTTTGTACCACCACCCTTCCCTGGCTATTTCCCTCCTCCATCGACGAGTCCTCACTTTCCCTCTCCAGATCAGGCACAAGTAGCACCATTATATCCATATTACCCCACAAGCATCACAGACAGCATGTCCATCCACTGGTCCTTACCCTCCTTACCCCCACTCATATTATTACCTATATCCGGTGTAGCTAGAACATGGCGGACAATCTAGACCAGTAGAGATTGATGCTGGGGATCATGCAGCTGCAACAGATAAGCTTCAATACATTGATCCTGAGGGCGATAAGTAAGTTCAGTTTATATTATTAAGTTTATTATATTTTGATATATTATATGTTATTGAAAAAAAAATTAACCTATAGCTTCAATCCTTCAAGGCCACCTACTCATAAGATCTGGGATATTATAAAGAACAAATATGATGCTCCTTACTTATCATGGAATAAGATCCCAAAGGAGATTAGGGATATGTGGTTTGGAAAATTTCAGGTATACTTATTTGATACGAATTCAAATATTTGGTTTAATTTGTATTAATATTTTTGGTTATGCCTAAATTTTTACATAAAGAATTTAGGTGGTTGCCTAAACATAGCACGAGGATCAGAATAAATTTTGAGAGGTGAGGAGCGACCCATCTCAAGGACATGTTCACGGACATTAGAAAGTCTGGGTAGCATCCAATATGGATTGGAGAGGGCGTATGGGCTGATCTGAGTAGAGCTTGGGCAACCCTTGAGTTCACAAAAATAAGAGAGCAGAATAAGCAGAACATAGCATCTGACTATGGGGGTTTAGGAAGCTCTCTTCATACTTGTGGATCTGTTCCTCATACGAAATATAGACGATGATTGGTAAGAGCTTTAAATTAGTTTATTAAATATATTTATGTTATTATAACTATATCTTATATTTTCAGAAAGATTTTCTTGGTCGGGAGCCAACACTGTTGGAGTTGTATATGATAACTCATCAATATAAAGCTGACCATCAGTGGGTTGATGAAAAGGCTAAGAAGGCTCATGTGAGTATAATTTTTTGGAGTTTAGGAATATAAATTTATTATAATAAAACTAATTGTAATATCAATATATTTTATGGTATTTATTCTCGACAGGATGATTTTGTGCGAGCTCGGGAAAGTAGTCAATCCACTGGTGAGGGACCATCTTCAGGATCGACCCAGATTTTTGAGTATCATACATGGTCAGATGTTGTTGGAGGAAGACAGAGGGGGAGGGTATATGGCTTGGGTTCGCAAGGATATGCTTATGAGGGCATTTCATCCACCTCAGCATTATATGATACAAGTGGAGCTGAAGAAACTGTAAGCTAGAGGGTTGCATAGCTGACTAGATAGATTGAAGAGATGAGAAAGGTTCAAAATAAAATGCAAGCAGAGCTGCGATCCTACAGAGATGAAAATCAAAGGAAGACAGAGCAACCACATGCATCTCCAGACAATGAGGATACAAACGAGGATTAACACTTTTTTATGTTTGATTAACTTATGATGATCTGATTGTAAACTTATTTGGTTGAACTTATTGAACTTAGAACTTATGAACTTGTGAACTTGGTTGAACTTGTGAACTTAGAAGTTTGGTTTCATTTATTATTTTGTTTGGTTTAACTTATGAATATATTTGTGATACTTGTTGTGATTGACTATAGTGGTGTGTTGCCCAAAATTGTTGTTATTGCTTTTTGTGCATGTTTAGAGTTTAGGGTGAAAATCCCTCAAATAGAGGGGAGGCTGTCAAATTTTTTTTTCAGATGCTATAGATTTCTGGCAGCTTACTGGTGGTTTAGCCACCGAAAACATCGATACCGGACAGCTAATTGACGCCGCCTAAAATCAACTATAACCATCGGTATTTACCGATGATTTACCGACGGTGTCCGGCGGTAGTTTGGCGACATGCCGGCGGTCCACACCGTTGGCAATTTCTTCGGTTGTGATTGTTGTTTAGCCGCCAGTACTGTTCCCGGCAGTCGAACGATGGTATTTTTACCGGCGGTTGGATGGCCGAAGAGCCGCCGGTAAAAACACCAGCGATAATCGACGCTACAAACTGTCGGTACACCATCGGTAAAAAAAACCGCCGGAAAAACACCACCGGTAATTATTTCTGGCACCATTTTTTCCGACTGTTTGAAAACCTCCGAAAAGCCGCCGGTTTTTTACACAACTGCCTGAAAACATGAGTTAACAGTCGGCAAAAATCGCCAGTAATGAATGATTTTCCTGTAGTGTACCATTATCTTCACCCAACCAATATGATGGATTCAATCATATTGGTTATACAACTAACAAGAATGCAATTAGAGTAAAGTGTGTAATTTGGCATGATCAATGTCATTGAATTTATTATCACTAAAATGCTCTAAGCTATATTGATGGAAGATACATTTTCCTAATGTCTTATTGGTATGTTTAGTTCTTGTATCTTATGAGAATTACCTTCCTATGATAATAGAAGGTCTACTAATCTAATTAATACATGGGTTATGATCCACGAAAGGACCATGGAATCCTAAAAAAGAAAGTTTACATTGTACATAGTTGAGAAGAAAACCTAAACATTCTCCATGGTAGCAGAGGACTTTTTGAGGTCATTGAGGTATCACTGTGAAATTCAGATCATATTTAAGACAGTTGTGATAAGCATATGAGGTCATGGTGAAAGAGTGGGAGAGGGCAGCTTCTTGATAAATTTTCATCTAAAATTTCTAAATTGAGCTATATTTATTTTATTCATTGTAATTTCACTCGATGTTCTATTATATTTTGCAATAAAAATAAGTATTACATTTTGTCAATAGACTTGTCTTTAGAGGTAAAACCTTTTTCTATTGATCTTTCCTCTATGTGTCTTCACCAAAATCACTTTTAATTTACCAATGAGTGCTTTCACAATACCTTATTAGACAAGAAGCCCATATATGTTGGCTCACCATATGCCAACATTTTTTAACACATCAAATTTCTTGATCTCAAACATCACTATTGATCTATAAATTTACTCTAATTCTAGATTGTTCTAATTATATGTACCAAAATAATAATAATCTATGAATGCATCACTAGGATCATGAAGATGTACCTGGTGAAAATGAATATTAAAAAAAATATAGCATAAAAGACAGCTTGATTTACATGCATGGAGTGACTTCAATGAAGTATGTGTGCATATTGGTGATAAAAACTTGATACTTTAACAAAGAAATCATGATCTTGTTGTACAAAATATGAGCAATCATCAATCATTTCTCTATTTCCAAGATTGCAAACATATTTAAAAAAAAAAAGGAAGAAGAAGAAGAAACCCCCAAGAATCTCACAACTAAAGATTAGTTCCCACAACTCCTTTTCCCTTCATTACTATGATTGAGAGGTTATGTTAGAAACGAAAAGTAATCTTTGATTTGCTTGCTAGACACCTTAAATAACACATATGTATATAGTCAATGAACCTCACCTAAGAAAAAAAAAATCATGAAGCACAAAAATTGATAAAATTAAGTCTGGAATTTTAAAACCAATTACAAATCCGAGATAATATTAAGACAATCCTAATTTATAAGGAAATCCTACAATGGTTGCAAATCCTATTTACTAACCCTGTGGGAGGAAATTTTTGAAATTTTGAGATAGTTTAATACTTCGGCCTTTCTTGTTCTTCTAAATTTTCCTTAATAAAATTAGATGGAACTACCAATGGTTTATCATTATTACATGAATTAACCCCTTCAATAATCAAGATCTTCTTTTGAAAAATTAATATGACAATAAATCTTTAAAATCTCATTGTCATCTACTACAATGCTATTTGAATTAAAATTTAAGTTGATCTTCCAAAAACATGTAATAACTTTTATAATTAAACCCTAATGTTTCATAAAAATAGCTTTCTCATTATTCATTTGAGATAGTTTTTTTACTGCTTTCTAAAACAACTTTCTAGTACAAAAATTTTCAGCTCAAATAATGTTTACACTAAAAAGCTATTTTAGAAAGCAATAAGAAAGCTGTCCCAAATGAATCTTTAGTAAGCAACTTTCTTCTTCAAATGTGAATAGCTCGAGCTATTCTTGTAAAATTATTACAGTCAAAATAGAGCAAACTAACCCACCAATCCTTAGATATTGAAGAAGCTTAAAAAGCAAAATGCCAGCTAACATCACCTCCATATCATAGCAAGTAATTATAGAAAACTATTTCTTCATCCTTTTCTATAAAAATAGATTTAAGATGTTTTAAACTATAACAATTTAGTATCACTTATACAATCTCCTAACACTTTTAACTCATGATTATCAATACTAAAACCAGATTTCCATATCCTTAGATCCTATTTTAATAGTTCAAAAACTTTGTACTATACACATACGCACTTATAGCTCCACAACAACAACAAATATAAATAGAAGTCGGACAAAAGAGTGGGACACTGTGTTCTAGGAGGTGGGCAAGCTCATAATTCACAGCACTAAAAGCACTGTTCAGCTGCTTGGCTGTGAGCTAAAGACACAGACAAGTATGAGTATTCTTTTAATTGACAAACAACTATTGCCACTAAATGCTTCCATCCTCCTTGGATTTTGCTAAGAGCACTGTTGCTTTTATTTTGTGCTATCAGTGTCCCCATCTACATCAGGAAGAATTATTCTATGCGGAATGCGGAGGGTGTCCGGAGAACAATAAAAATGTGCCATGTCACCTCATTGGTGGGTACTCAGCTCAGTACCTGCACTCGGTACCGCTGGGTACTGCTAGGTACCCAATGCTTAACCGGACGGTTCTCCCATCCGGTATCCGTACAGAATAAAAGCTCCTACATCAGAGGGACTCCTCATCTATCACATCCTTGCTTAGCCTCCCAACAAATCAAAGGTAGAGAGGACATTCATTATTAGAAGGTGTTCATGGAATGAATGTTCAGCTTGTTGGTTTCTTTTATTGCACATGTTTTCTAAGGTTGCTTTTGGTCATTAGCCCAGCCTGGCTGATTGGAATTTGTGGGGTATGTAATTTATTCATTTCAAAATTAACTATCTTCATCTGCACGGTTAGGTGGAGGCCTTAATTATGAGTTAAGTTCAAAGGACAGACTCAAATTTGAATATTTTTATCAAAGTTCGAGCTTAATTTTACGAGTTTGAACCGGCTCGTTTATAATTAAAGAGAGAAAATGATTATGATTCAAGTAGTAATTATTATAATAAAACTATAAAAAATGAGAAATTAAAAATAAATAATAAAGAATAATAAAGAGAAAGTGAGATGTAATTTTAAATATTCTTAATAGCTTTATATTCGAGCTCCTAAATTTTAATATATTTTATGTGTATTTTATAGTAATATATTTTTAAATGAGTAGGCTCGTGAGCTAATGTCAATTCGAGAAGCTCAAACTTGGTTCGTTAGCTCATCATGCTTGGCTCGCTAGCCATTTATCGAGCCGAGCTCCATCTGGCTCATGAGTTAGCTTGACTAACTTGCACATCAAATCAATTACTCCCCTATCATCACCATTATTTGTATTTGTTTTTTTTTAATTTGTTTGAGGTCAAGCGATAGGTAAAAGAGGGTGAAAATCAATCTGACAGCTCAAAAGCAACAATGGTTTTTATTTTACTCTTCAAAGTAAATATCAAAAGCTAAAATTATTTTCAATAATTCATTAAAAAAACAAAAATAAAAACCTTAATTGCAATAATAATTCATTCATTGGCCATTGGTAGCTATCAAATCCCTTTATTTTAACACTATTTTTTTTCTTAATATAAGTATTTTCCCTATCATCATTTATTGATTTTATAATTTATTTTTATCAGTAAATTTATATTTTTAAGATTTATGCTATGATAATAAAAAATTATAGTTTATAAGAAAAATGAAGAATAAATATATAATGAGAAAATTAATAGACTATCTATTGCTTTATTGCTTCAAACAGAGATCCTTATCTTAATGGGATATATTTTGATTTCATGATAGAAATTTTCTTCATTCACTGTGGATTCTCTATGCAAAGAGCATTTGGTTATTCCTTCTTCTTCCATCTATCCTGCAGCAGACTTTTTTTTTTAATTGAATCACTGAACAAAGTTTATGCTTTAGTTATTATTTGATATTGGGCAGCTTGACTTATGTTATTAGGGCATGATCATTAATCTACAAATTTAGCTTTGACTTGGGCTTCGTTTGGGACAACATTTTTACTGTTTTTTAAAGCAGTTTTTTAATACAAAAATATCTTCAACTAGAACTATTTTTGTAATAAAATTTTGATTTAAAAAACATTATAAAAGCCGCCTCAAATGAAGTCTTAGTTATAACAGCTAATTTTCTTGTACGGTGCGGGGATTTTAATTGTTGATTCTAATTGTTATAATCAACTCATAAATCATAAATAGTTTATTTGTCTCTAAGACTTCATTTGTTTATTTGTCTCTAACAACTCATAGAAGATATATGTCTCTAATTCTTTCACCATGTTTTGAATTTTTATATGTTAATAATGTTTATTATATCCCTAGCATTAAAAAAAAAATTTATTTATCATATAACTGATAAAGAATATTGGAAGATTTTTACTAATGATAAAACTTCTAGTAAGCTTACTATATAAGGGATGAAATAGAAAGTTCTTTATATAATATATGTTGGAAGTTGTTATATTGATAGAACACTTAAACAAGACATTATTGATTTATGGCATGATAGATTATTATATTTAAATTATGACAAGCTTAAGAATAAGTGAATAGAAAATTTAATTACTAGCCTTCATAAGTGAAGATGTTAGCATGACAAGATGCACATGCTCTCATTCAATGAGAGTGTGATCAAATTTGTAGAACATTATAATAGGTTCACTTTTAATTTGCTAGCTAAACTCACCTCACACCATGTTGGTGTAAAATATGGAATTATTTTTATTTGGACTTTTAAGATATATTTGAATTTATTTCATAAAGAATAAATCGAAAGACTTTCAAACATTTTATTGACTAAAAAACTTTTGTTGAGAATTTATTAAAAATGCTTTTTATTTGAAAAGTAATGGTGAAGACAAATAGTTCTTCTAGGATTGCATCAATTATTTGATAACGTATAGAATTTGTAGACAAATTATCTATTGGATTCAAATTTGACCATGAAAGACATCTTGACTTTACTATTAAAATTAGATAAGATAATGGATAAAGAATGAAAGAGGTTGATAAATATAAAAAAGAAATCTGAAATTTATCTACAATCAATGTATTATAAGATCTGGTTCAAAATATCTCAAAATACCTCTCAATCTTTTATTTATATTGTCAAAAAGTGTACAAGACATGCTAAGCCTAAAAAAGCAATAAATTAGTATAATATTTAATTGTTACCTATCATTGGACTATGTAGAGTAGATATTTGTGTCCTATTATATATGATGTGGATTTGAAATACTCCTAGTAAGTACCTTTGGTGAGTTCTTCTAATGAGTATCTTTGATAAATGCCTTTGGTTGATGCCTCTGACATGTATCTTTGAAGAGTACCCCACTAGCAAGGGTATAAGTTGTTCTAGTAAAAATCCTATATATGGGTTTATATATTTAAGCTTCTCTCAATTTTTAGGGTGAGTGATCACTTGAAGTCCTAAGATTCTCCTTATGAGACAAGTGCTCTTGGGGCAAGCGCCAAGCATGTGCTAGTCAAACTATTTAGAGAGGAGCATCTCCCCTTGGTGAGCTCCTTCAAGATGCATATAAAAATATGAAAAATGGATAAATTTACTATCCTATTTTATTCTCATGTTCAAAATGGTTTATAATTTCAATATTAACATTTGAGTTGAGTGATCTACCTCTAATACCTATAAGTAGGAATAAAAGACTATGCTCAAGTTATGTATTTATTTATTTCTCTTTTTGCTCTTATTACCATGGCTTCTTCTCAATTAAGGACTATAGAGACAATCCTTCCCACACTTAATGATGTTGATAATTGTAAATGACAATGAGAAATATTTCACAAGATGAAGGCAAATGAGACTGAGGTAATGAGGCAACAATCAAGCCAAACTACTAAGGTAAAGAAGTTAGAAGGGTTAATAGCAAAGTTAAAGTTATGAAGTTGACCTCCAACTCTGATGTTGGTGAGGGATAAGTTGAGCTAACGGATTTGGGAGAAATGACTAGTTTAGTAACCCTAACTCAACCTCCTATAGCAAGGGGGGGGGGGGGGGGGGGGGGGGGGGGGGGGGCTTTGTATCATCAGCTTCAAATGAGCCTTGAATCCATCTGACCATGACTAAGTATCTAGGCATCAACTGAACAGATTAGATGTGACAATGCTTACCATTCAAGTTATTGATCTTTTTGTTATATCATCAAATATTATTGTATAACTCTTTGTGATTCCTATTAGTTCTTAGATATATAGTTTTTGGTTCCTAATTATTCATTCCACGTGATAGGCATGACTCTAAATATGCTATCAAATTACATTGTTGGACAAAAGATAGTGACTTCCCCAGGGATGGTCATTGTTGTTAGAGTGGGTGTGGTTGTTGAGGTGTTACTCCTTATTATGTTTATGTAGAAGATCCTGGTATGATAAATAAGTAGTGCTCTACTTCATTTCCTCCTTCTACACATGACATTACTCTACCTCCACTAGAGTAACCAAGTGTTATGATACCTATGCCTTCACTTCTGCCAATAGATGTGTTGGAATTATTATGAATCTTGGAGGAGAAAATCACTCAAATCAAGGTTGTAAATAAGGAAGGAAAAAAAAGATTTCCATCTTGTGGAAAAGGTGAGCTCTTATATTGTTATGATTGAAGACATCTCCATGATGTATCCAAAGATGCTAGATCTAATAGTAGAGATGTTGGTGAACCCCAAGCTCGTGGAGTCAACAAAGTCGAGTCAGTTCATACCTAGGTAAGGATTTGTATTGAAACATTTAATTTTGAGTATAGCTCTTCCTTATAATATTTTCTTAGACACCATACTAAAACCTTTTTTTGGGGGCCAACAAGATGAACTACCCTTGTTTATAAATATTGAACAAATAGTATAAAATGTTTATGTTTGTTATTTATTGTGTTCATGTTTTATTCCAAGTTATATTAGTGATGAATTTAGTTATTTCATGGCTTACCGTCCATACATGTGGCAGAAATTTGATCATTTATAGTTGAAATGAGATTTATCTTGAAATTTGAGCTTTCCTACTCTATAAATATTCCTTCATCTCTCACTGATGATTTTACTGCTTACATTTCCCTCTCATTTCTTTCCCTTACTTGTCTCAGCTAATTTAATTGTAATTTCATTTGTAGATGTTAGATTTGAGAAAAGTATAAACCCTTTATAGACACAGAGGGTACTTTATCTACCAAGTGTCATTGCTCATCAACATGGTCTTTCTTAGAATTGCTCACTCTCAACAAGGGCATAGTTGGGGAGAAGCTTTAGCTTACTATCATAATACTTTATCAGATTGGTAATTGATTGATATGAGTGAAAAGGATAATCACTACCTCTGTCACTCTTACATAATTTTCCTTACAAATGATTTAATCAATCCAATTCTTAGCAATCAAATCAAAATCATCATATAATGCTATCTAGGCCCTTCCAGTCAACCTTTTGTCAAGTCACTATTACAAATCTAGACTCAAGTAGTGTGATTTTGATGATAATAAACATTATTGTTTCATTACTGCTATCTCATATCAATTGGTTTATTACATATCTATTTTTCCCTGCTCACTAACATTTTCATGTCGACGGTTCACTTACAACTTCATTCATCTCAAGATTGCATAGACTAGGGTTGAGTTTGTTTATAATTTCAACTTCAATGTACTTTTACCTTTCTTAAGTCAAGTCACGTATATGGAGGATACTAAGCTGAGTAATCTTGCACACATACAATCAAGAGAGTGAGTTGATGAGTTAGAAAATTTTCTATTTTTTTAACTAATCGTACATTATGATTTATATCGTAGTAGATGATTAGTTAACTAGAAAACCCTAATTAGGGCATCCCTTATTATTTGATATTGATTAAACTAATCATATTGGATGATCCTAATCATATTAATGATCAATTATAATCACAATTTTTAGCCTCCAATCACAATTTAGGAAATATTTAAATTTGAGTCTAATCAAACTATACGATCCATATCATATTATACGATATATGACAATCATGCCTAAATTAATTATGTGATTAAGTGTTCAATTATGGTTAAATTATTTAATCATATTGTACAAGATGAATGAAGTCAATCGTACCGTACGACCCGATGAATGGGATGATAATTAATCATCACCCATCATCCAAGATGAAATACCATAGTTTTTCAACTAATCATACAGGACGACTTGCATACTCGTATTGTACGAATCGAGCTCTACATGGGATGATAATTAATCATCGACTATTGTATATGATGATCAGTACAAACCTTTTGAACTTATCATACAGGATAATACAATTCATACTATTTAGAAGTATTATTTGGTTCTAATCATACATTATGATTACATGATAATACTGGACTATCTTAGATGATAGATTGAAATTTAGTGCTTTTTTAGAGGATCTCTATTTAGACACTTATATGGATTTGTGAGAGATCTTTTGCTGCAGAGTGTGTTTAAGAGAGAGCTTAATGAAGAAGTTAAGGACAGCTTTGGGAGAGAAGAGAGGAAGAGCTTGTGTGAGGGGGAGTTGTGAGGGATTCAGAAGGTTGCTCCAAGATAAGTTCCTACATGTCTTCTTCAAGTTTCTTCTTAATTCTTTTATGGCTACAGGGAGATATTCTACACCATAAAATCATGGTTCTCTCCAACTTTAGAAAGGAGTTAATGGATGCGTGGTTCTCTACCATCTTTGAGAGGGAGTAAAAGGATACTTAGTTCATTGCCATCTCCATAAGGGAGAAAAAGGATTTCAGGCTATATGCGTTCACCAAGATGGTGAAAAAGATTCAAGGTCCTTTATCATATTAGAATGGTGGAAGATATTTTATAAGGGCTTCTCCACCTAACTATGGAGGCTAAAGGAGAGACACTAAAAGGTTTAGTGTAATACCTGGAGCAGAGGCCTTCAGGAAGTGGATGTAGGTCATATTTAATCAAACTACTAAAAATACTGGTGTATTTATTCTTTTTACATTTTTGCATTTTAATTTCCACACTTTTCTATTATTTACTATGTGGTTAAAAACTCTAATTTATTTTGTTATTGTGAATTTATTCATCTCCATAATTCTTGTTTAAATTATCTAATTTTATTATTTGAAAAAATATAAAAATATGTTTTTTTATTAATAAATTTTTTAAATTATAAATTCAGCCCCTCCCCTATAAATTTTTTTAACTTATCTTGATGAAGTTAAGGAGAGCTTTGGGAGAGAAGAGAGGAAGAGCTTGTGTGAGGGGGAGTTATGAGGGATTCAGAAGGCTGCACCAAGATAAGTTCCTACATGTCTTCTTCAAGTTTCTTCTTAATTCTTTTATGGCTACAGGGAGATATTCTACACCATAAAATCATGGTTCTCTCCAACTCTAGAAGGGAGTAAATGGATGTGTGGTTCTCTACCATCTTCTAGAGGGAGTAAAAGGATACTTAGTTCATTGCCATCTCCATAAGGGAGAAAAAGGATTTCAGGCTATATGCCTTCACCAAGAGGCTAGGTGAAAAAGATTCAAGGTCCTCTATCACATTAGAGTGGTGGAAGCTATTTTATAAGGGCTTCTCCACCTAACTATGGAGGCTAAAGGAGAGACACTAAAAGGTTTAGTGTAATACCTGAAGCGGAGGCCTTCAGGGAGTAGATGTAGGTCATATTTAATCAAACTACTAAAAACTCTGGTGTATTTATTCTTTTTACATTTTTGTATTTTAATTTCCACACTTTTCTATGATTTACTATGTGGTTAAAAACTCTAATTTATTTTGTTATTGTGAATTTATTCATCTCCATATTTCTTGTTGAAATTATCGAATTTTATTATTTGAAAAAATATAAAAATATGTTTTTTTATTAATAAAGTTTTTAAATTATAAATTCAGCCCCTCCCCTATAAATTTTTTTAACTTATCTTGAACAAGTTAAGGAGAGCTTTGGGAGAGAAGAGAGGAAGAGATTGTGTGAGGGGGAGTTATAAGGGATTCAGAAGGTTGCTCAAAGATAAGTTCCTACCTATCTTCTTCAAGTTTCTTCTTAATTCTTTTATGGCTACAGGGAGATATTCTACACCATAAAATCATGGTTCTCTCCAACTCTAGAAGGGAGTAAATGGATGCGTGGTTCTCTACCATCTTCGAGAGGGAGTAAAAGGATACTTAGTTCATTGCCATCTCCATAAGGGAGAAAAAGGATTTCAGGCTATATGCCTTCACCAAGAGGGTGAAAAAGATTCAAGGTCCTCTATCACATTGGAAAGGTGGAAGATATTTTATATGGGCTTCTCCACCTAACTATGGAGGCTAAAGGAGAGACTCTAAAAGGTTTAGTGTAATACCAGGAGCGGAGGCCTTTAGAGAGTGGATGTAAGTCATATTTAATCAAACTACTAAAAACTCTTGTGTATTTATTCTTTTTACATTTTTGCATTTTAATTTCCATACTTTTCTATGATTTACTATGTGGTTAAAAACTCTAATTTATTTTGTTAATGTGAATTTATTCATCTCTGTATTTCTTGTTGAAATTGCCTAATTTTATTATTTGAAAAATATAAAAATATGTTTTTATTAAGAAATTTTTAAATTATAAATTCAGCCCCTCCCCTATAAATTTTTTAAACTTATCTTGAAGAAGTTATGGAGAGCTTTGGGAGAGAAGAGAGGAAGAGCTTGTGTGAGGGGGAGTTGTGAGGGATTCAGAAGGTTGCTCCAAGATAAGTTCCTACCTGTCTTCTTCAAGTTTCTTCTTAATTCTTTTATGGCTACAGGGAGATATTCTACACCATAAAATCATGGTTCTCTCCAACTCTAGAAGGGAGTAAATGGATGCGTGGTTCTCTACCAACTTCGAGAGGGAGTAAAATGATACATAGTTCATTGCCATCTCCATAAGGGAGAAAAAGGATTTCAGGCTATATGCCTTCACCAAGAGGGTGAAAAAGATTCAAGGTCCTCTCTCACATTGGATTGGTGGAAGATATTTTATAAGGGCTTCTCCACCTAACTATGGAGGCTAAAAGAGACACACTAAAAGGTTTAGTGTAATACCTGGAGCGGAGGCCTTCAGGGAGTTGATGTAGGTCATATTTAATCAAACTACTAAAGACTCTGGTGTATTTATTCTTTTTACATTTTCGCAATTTAATTTCCACACTTTTCTATGATTTACTATGTGGTTAAAAACTCTAATTTATTTTGTTATTGTGAATTTTTTATTCTCCATATTTCTTGTTGAAATTGTCTAATTTTATTATTTGAAAAAAATATAAAAATATTTGTTTTTATTAATAAAAATTTTAAATTATAAATTCAGCCCCTCCCCCTCGCCTCTTGGTTAGCCTCAAGCTGGGTGGGTCTTAGAGGTTTCATAACCTACATGAACTTTTAAGTGGTTCCAGAGTTGGATTCAAAAAACTAAGTTTTAGAAAACTTTTGAAATGCGATCCATGGCTACGTTGGTAATCGTAATACTATGAAAAGGTATTCAATCACATGAAAACCTTAATTTAATAATATTCCTTTTGATTTTTAGAAACTTTGCAAGTCAATTTTCTTACGATCTATTGATTATCGCATGTGGATGTTAGTTTATGAAGGATATTCTACACCTTCTCCTCTTTTAAATGGCACTAAAAATGAACTACCTTTTCTAAATGGAGTATAGAAGATAAAGAATTAGCCTAACTGAATGAAAAATGCTTAAATTGTATTTTTTATGCATTAAAATTTTAAGATTACATGTGTGTATCTATTTAAATAACTGGTAAAGAAATTTAGGATAAACTTTACATAACCGATGAGGGAACTAAAGAGGTAAAGTAATTTAGGTTAAACATTTTGCTTCATGAGTATGAACTATTTTGCATGAAAACTAGTGAATCAATTTCTAAAATATATATTAGGTCCACTCAAATTGTCACTTCCATGCATGCATTATCTAGAGAACTTATAAATATTAAAAAAAGTTAACAAGATTCTTTATTGTCTTCCAAATTCCTATGATACAAAAATCACTGCTATTACTGAATCTAAGGATCTAAATATTTATTCAATTGATAACTTACTTGGATCATTCATTGCTTACAAACAAGGAGTGAGTCGAAGGCAACTTGATGTAGGTGATAAAAGAAAAGAAAAAATTATAGCCTTAAAGGCTGATGATTCTGATAGTGATAATTCTATTCCTGAATATGATGATGACATTGCATTGATGATAAGGTAATTTAAAAGCTTTCTAAAGGAAGAGCAAATGCATCGTCAGCAATGGAATAAACGTAAACCTAATAAAAATTCTAAGGTTTATTTTGAATGCAGGAAGCCTGAGCACATTAGGACTGATTCCCTAAATATTAAAGCTCACCCAATCAAGGAAAATGGTGTAGAAAAAGTCAAGTTCAGGAAGAGCAAGCAATGGACTCAAAAGGCATTTTGGGAAGACTACTTCAAACTCATCTGAGATAGAAGGTGAAGAGGAGGTAACCAACTTTTACTTAATGGCTAATAACCATCTTGATCATTCTGATCAAAAGAAGGCATGTGCGCTTTCCTATGACGAACTGTTTGAAGTTTCTAAAAAAAAATAAAATTAATATAAGAAGCTAAGGAAAATGTATGCATGCCTTAATCCTGATTTTTTAACTCTACAAAATGAACATGAATGACTTAGAAAAGACCACTCTACTTTGAATAACAATTATATGGTCTTGAATGCTGAATTTGATGCATTGAACAAGAAGCATCTTGATTTAACTACTGAACATGATTCCTTAAAAACATCTCATGTTAATTTAGAAAATTTAGTTAAAGAATTAAAAGTATATTTAGATGAAGTTCATGATAGGGAGCATGCATTAAAATTTGAAAACTCAATTCTTGAAAGAGTAAACAAATTTTTGCAAGTTGAAGTAACAACTTTTAAAGAAAATAAACCTTCTCCTACACTTGCCAAATTTCACAAATCATTGCAACATCATGCATCATCTAAATCTAGGAAGAGGAACCATAACCTAAATTGACTTGTAAATTAATTACCAGGAGTTAGATTATTTTCTTGTGGCATGCTAGGACATATCTCCCACACTTGCACTATCCACTATTGAACACATTTCGTGTGAATAGTAAAATTGTATAAATCATAGTATAGCATGCAGGCATCTTATTCTTCAAATCATAAGGTGGAACCCAAACTTTATTGGGGTCCTAAATTTAACCCTTGATGTTTTTTTGGCGCTACTCTCACAAAAGGCCCTGTGAGAGCATGTGGTACTTGGATATTGGATGTTCAAGGCATGTGATTGGAGATGTAAAATAATTCATTACGCTTGAGCCAGAGCAAGGGGCAAGGTAACACTTAGAGATAACACTACTAGGAAGGTGGTGGAGTCAGGTATAATTGAAAACTCAAAAAAATTTATCATTGGAAATATTTTACTAGTAGATAGCTTAAAACATAATTTACTCAACATTAGCCAACTCTATGATAAAGGCTTCATAAAAAAATTCTTGTCTATCAACTGCATTATAAGCTTGAATGGAAATACTATTTTGCAAGGAAAAAGAATTAATAATATTTACATGCTTGTTATAAATTGCATTGAATATGCTACTCCTCTTTGCTTAAAAATTATAGCTTATGTATCCTTGTTATGGAATAGGAGACTATGACATGAAAGCATGAAAAATCTTAAAAAAAATCATTAGAAAAAGACTTAGTGAGAGGAATACTCAAACTAGATTTCACCAAGGACCACCTGCGTGATACCTATCAGTTAGGAAAGCAAGTCAAATTCTCCTTCCACTCAATTAAGGACATTAACACTAGTAAACCCTTAGAAGTCCTTCACATGGATCTCTTTGGACCCATTAGCACTGCAAGCCTAGGAGGGAAAGTCTTTGGGTATGTAATTACTGATGATTACTCAAGACTTACTTGGGTTAGATTCTTGTTTTATAAAAGTGAATCATTTGAGGAATTTAAGAAATTCTCCACTTAAATTCAAGGAAGCTAGGTTGATAAATTTTAATAATTTATAGTGATCATTGTGGAGAGTTTGAGAATGAGAAATTTGAATCCTACTATAAGGAGAAATGGATTGATCACAATTTTTCAACCCCTCACTAGAATGGGGTAGTAGAGAGAAAGAATAGGACCATGGTAGAAGCCACTAGAGTCATGTTAGTTGAATACTCATTTCCTAAATACTTTTGGGCAGAAGCAATAAATATAACAAGTTATGTTCAAAATAGGGTTAATTTTATCCAAGCTAAACAAGATATCCTATGAAATCATTAAGGGAGGACACCCAACCACTCTCACGTTCATATCTTTGGATGTAAGGTGTTCATTTTAAATAATGAAAAATCTCTGCTAGGAAGGTTTGACCCTAAATCTAATGAAGGAATCTTTTTTTATACTCAAATTTTAGAAAATCATTTAGAGTTTTTGGTAAAAGGATATTGATGGTAGAGAAAACCACTCAAAGTTTTTGATGAATCCGATACTTTTGGAGGGTCCAGGGTAGAAGAAAGAAGTAGTTGAAGTCACCCAAGAAGAAAAATCTACAAATTTAGATGAATTTTAGATGTTAGCCATGGAAGAAGAACTAAATCAATTTGCTAGAAATAATGTTTGGGAGCTAGTTGAATGACCTAAGAATAAGAGTGTTGTTGGAACAAAATGAGTTTTTAAAAATAAAATGAATGAGTATGATGTAGTGGTTAAAATAAATTATGACTAATGGCTAAGAGGTACAATCAGATAGAAAAGATTAACTTTGAAGATACTTTTGCCCCTTTAACTATACAAGAAGTAATATGGGTGCTACTAGCTTTTGCCTGCTTTAAGAGATTCAAATTGTATCAAATAGATGTTAAAAGTGCCTTTCTAAATGGGGTAATAAAAGAAGATATGTATATTGAACAACCCCCAGGCTTTAAAAATTCACAGTTTCCTAATCTTGTGTTCAAATTAAAAAAATATATTATATGGACTAAAATAAGCACCAAGAGCATTATATGAAAGGTTAAGCACATTCCTATTGGATAGAACCTTTGTTAAGGGGAGTGTAGACTGCTCTCTTTTACTTTAAAAAGTAGGAGAACTACTCATTGTCTAGATATATGTTGATGATATTTTGTGTGGATCTTTTGATAAAAAGCTATGTGATGAAATTTTTTAAAATAATGAGTATGGAGTTTGAGATGAGAATAATAGGAGAACTGAACTACTTTTTTGGATTTAGCATAAGGTAGAAGGATGATGGATTTTTCCTTAGTCAATCAAAATACATTAAGTACATTCTCAAAAAATATGAAATGGATAAATCTAAGATAATTAACACTCTTATAAGCTCTACAATTTAGTTGGATAAGGACTCAAGTGGAAAATCAATTGATCAAAAGAAATATAGAAAAATAATTGGATCACTTCTTTAATTAACTGATGGCAAAACTAATAATATATTTAGTATTTATCTTTGTGCTAAATTTTAGGTTGATCCAAAAGAATCCCACATGACTGTTGTTAAGAAAATTCTTAGATATTTCTTAAGAATCCAAAACTTAGGAATCTGATATCTTAAGTACAACACTTCCTTTAAGATCATAGGATATGTTGATTAAGTCTTTGTTAGATGTTGGGTTAATATAAAAAGTAATTCTGGAACCTACCAATTTATAGAACAATATTTAATCTCTTGATCCAGTAGAAAATAGAACTCAGTAGCCATATCCACTACATAAGCTAAATACATAGCCTTAAAAAGTTGTGTGGCACAGGTCCTTTAGTTAAAGTAATAAATCTTGGATTTAAGAATACCTATAGGCATCATTCCAATCTTATGTGATAACACTAGTGCCATATATATTTCAAAGAATCCAATCCAATGCTCCAGGATCAAACACATAGATATAAGACACCTTTTCATTAGGGATCATGTCACTAAGCGAGATATAGAGCTACATCATGTAACCACTAAAAATTAGCTTGTATATATCTTTACAAAACCATTAGCTTTTGAAACCATTAGCACCTTAAGAACTAGATTAGTTGTCATAGATATTCATGCTTGAAAACATGAAATCATGTTGTTGTTTTCTTCTTTTTTTTGTCCTTTAAGTGATTTTTTTGTTTTTGTTATTTTGTTGTGCTTATTTATTTTAAAAAATTAAGAATCTAATAACTACTTACCTCAGTAGTCGATCTCTTCTTCAAAATAAAAATCTTACCTATTTTGCAAGCAATGATTGACACCTCTAAAAATAGTTAAGGGAAGAAAAATTGAAGATTATCTTCCATCAATTAACTCCTTTTGGGGTGTAATTTCTTTTTTTAATCAAAATCTATTTCAAATTAAAAATTGGACCAAGAAATAGATATTTGTTTCATCTTCCTATAGTTATCTATCTCATTTGAATGTTTTTACAAATCAATGAAACTATTTCAAATTTTCTTAATCAAGTTATTTGGCTATATTAGATTGATCAAGTTTTAGTTGGTGATTTACTCCTCTTTTTTTAAGAGAGTGAGTTATTATTCTATTACATTTAGAATATAATCATGTAATTGAGAGTCTTTAAAGATAAGGAAAGGAAGCAAAGTTGCAAAAGTGAAAAAGAGGCCGAAAATGAGCACAAAAGCTGAAAAAGATGTGTAATGGTCATTAAAAATTTAAAGATGCACAAAGTGTATCAAAAATTAAAAGATGTATAAAGTGCGCCAAACACTGATAAAAAAAGTATAAAATGAGCTCATAATGAGTTATCTTCCCTTCCTATCAAATCTTTAAATCTTAGATAAATTTGTATGCAAATTGATATTGTCCACACCTAAATTTAAAAATCATGATTTCTTATTGATCACTTTGCAAAGCTATTCTATTAGATATATTTCTGAAAATAAGTTTAAAAATATCATATTTTCTTTCTAATTTATTTTTCTTAATTATATTTTTAATTAAAAAGGACTTTAACCCGTAAGGAGCCTGAGCTAGGGTTGAAAATTTTTTAATTTCTAATATTTTTGGTTCTTAGTGTTGAAAATACATATCTTATTGGGTATTCTGCTCTACTCATAAGGTAAAATTTTCATTTAGTGCATGTGATCATTTCTAAGGAAAAGAAAACCTTTAATTTTTTTTGTGGTTGTTTTGTCTTATTTTTTAATTTATTTTATGTTATTCTTGTTTTGTTTTTTTTTTTTTTTTTTTTGTTTGTTTGTTTTGTTTTGGACTCTTCCTAATCATCACATTCCATCCTTTAGTTTCTCAAATTTTTGTTCATATCATCCAATATGATTCATATCATACTATACGATCTGAATAAAATATCAAATCTCTGATTATAACATAACTAATGGCTAATATTGATCAATTATTGGTGATTTTACTATACGATTTATACTTCATACTGTATGATCCACATGGTAGGAACCATTAGATGAATTGAATTCAGTCATTGTGATCTTTAATAACACAATGTACAGTGCGATCCACCTATTCGACTATACAAACTCATAAGTCAATGATTGTATAGGGTGACTCTTTGAGAAAAATGCTCTCTCTCTAATCATTTAGTATGATGGTTGATCATATTGTATGATAGGACCAAGTTTTTTCTTGGTTTGGGGAACAATTAGCTTCCATCCACTGCTTCTTCTAACAACCACCACCTCCTCCTCCGCATGATTAGGATTCTTCTAACAACCAATTTGACTCATGGCATACTTGGACCACCATCTCAGGCACTTGTCTTGCTCAACTTCAGGAAAGTGCTTATTCACAGGACCCTCAGCGCATCTCGTCATGACCATTCAACTCGAGCTTATCACTTCTTATGATAACATCTCACTCCCTTCTCTCTCTTCTCATGTGATTTGAGATCTCTCATGTGAGTCATCGCTAACATTAGCAAACATGTTGGTCATATGTCTCCTCATCTCAACACTCATCTATAAAATAGCCCAAACCTATTTGCCTATCCAACACTATTGAGCTCACTCAATACTACTTGTCAGAGATCTTCCAATCTCACTTACTTTCAACCAATTAGAGGATTACAGAGGTCTAGGGTAGTCTATATAGCATTGTATGGGTGTTCTTTATAGTGTTATTTTTTTTCTCTTTTTGTGTAACCATTTTGATAGCCCTCGAAACTCTTGAATAAGAGGTGATGAGGAGCAGTTTCATATTTTTGATTGATTCTAGTCGATCCCATATTGATTTGAGACTCATAGTTTTCTTGAGCTTTTTATAGATTCTCTCCTCCTCCATTTCTCTTTCTACGCTAGCTCTAGTCTAACACAGGTTTTTTTTTTCAATAGCTCACTAGGTAAGTTTACTAGAAAAGTCAAGTGTCACCCACAGACATATTGGATCCAACTCTTGTAATGGGAAAGCTTACATGAGTAAAAGACGTGAGAAATTATAGTGGTTGTGGTTTGTAATTTTTGCAAGGAAAACCTAACCTAATAACCCTTAAAAATTGATTCTTAAGTACTTGGGAGATCAAACTATTTCAGTTGCCTACATGGTTCTAAATTTTATTTTAACATATGATTCTTTAAATTACTAAAAATATATAATCCAGTATTTTAAGTTAATTTCAAATTAAATTTAAGAAGTCAATCAAATGTAAGTTACCTGTTGAATCTTAAAAAAAAAACTTCTAATAATTTGATCATATAAAATCATAAAGCTAATATATTTAAGAGAACAAATCTTTTCAAAGTTGGATGGTTGAAGTGGAGGAATGCATCAGGCTTACCGTGCGATAGAAAAGTCCCCGTTAAATTTAAGAAAAAATTCTATAAGATGGTGGTGAGACCTGCAATGCTTTATGGTGCCAAATATTGGCCATTAAAAGAGAAGCATAATACTAAGTTAAGTGTTGCAGAGATGAGGATGCTTAGGTGGATGAGTGGCTTGACCCTTAGAGATATGATACGAAATGAGCATATACGTGAAAAAGTTGGAGTAGCTCTAGTGGAAGATAATATTAGAAAGAGTCGCTTTAGATGGTTTGGTCACATTAAACGGAGGCCTTCCGATGACCCAGTTAGAAAAGTTGAGGTATTAGATTTGACTTATGTTAAGAAAGGTAGAGGTAGACCTAAAAAGATTTGGTTAGAAAATATTAAAAATGATTTTTTTTAGATTTAAATGAAAATTTAACTTTTAATGGGATAGAATGACGAAAAAGGATTTATGTAGTCACTCTCATAATTAGACCTGTCAATTTCGGGTCACGGGTTGGGTTCGGGTCGAACCCGAAACTGACCCGGCACTATTCGGGTTCAGGTCGACCCGACCCATTTTTTAAAATGGGCCGATTTTCTGGACCCGAACCCGACCCGCTTCGGGTTCGGGTCAACCCGACCCGACCCGCGAATATAATAATGCATGCAGCGGCTGGCGGCAGCGGAAGCCGGTGAAAGGATCTGATGACGCCCGACGCCGGCGAAAGCAGCTCGAGGCGTTCGAACGGCTCGGTGATGCATGCGGGACGTGAGCTCGGGAGGCGTGCTGGCGTGCGAGATGTGAGGCTGTGAGCTCGGAAGTCGGGATGAGTGCGGCGTGCGGACAGCTGAATGAGCGCGAAACTGTCCTCGTCGTGTCGCCAGTCAGCGACTCGCCACCTCGGGACGCTACGTGCTGACGCGGTCGGGCAGCCAGGGCAGCGGGCAGGCGGGGCGGGCACGGGGCAGATTGGGCAGCCGGGGCGAGTGGGTCAGCTGGGGAAGCAGGTCAGGCGGGCAGAGCTTTATTCCGGGTCATTTCGGGTTATTTCCGGGTTCCCGGGTCAACCCAAACCCAACCCAATTTTTTAAACGGGTCAGTTTTCCGAACCCGATCCCGACCCGGTTAGGGTTCGGGTCAACTCAAACCCGAAATTTTCGGGTCGGATCCAATATTGACAGGTTTACTCATAATTGGACAAATCTAGATGTTGTTGTTGCTGCTGCTAATGCTTTGTTTTTAACTTATCAAAACGCACCCGGCCCGACAGGCTATGGCTATGGTTGATCAGCAAGGGGGGTTAGATTCTCGGACGGAGAAGCCTATTGATTTTTTACCACTTGCGTACAAAGACAGTGAACTGTCAATACTCTGTCACTGTGTCTCGCCTTCCTCATCGCCTCCTGTATAAATGGAGTGCTTCGCATTTGTCTTTCTCGCTCTCTCTGAACCTGCTACCATACAGGAAACGCGGTTCGCTAGGGCTTCCAGATCTCGCCGGCGACTGGCCTCTACCTGCTGTTCCGGACAGCCATGTCTGTCGGCAGATACATGGCCTTCTCCCCGTCGCCATCCACCGCGCCTCACTCGCCTCATATCTCCGGTCTCCGCACCGCAACCGCCATCGTCGAGCAGGAGAAGTATGCTTTCATCCGCGTTCAATAACGCCTTTGTTGTTTTCTTTGATTTTTCGTTTTTGGATCGGCGCACTTGTTTGGATCTGGCGTATTTCTCGGGATTTTTAGTATGTGGACTTTGTACTTAATATATCATCTTAATTTTGTGCAAAGACCTTGGATCGTGGCTTTGAACGATGGTTTACTGTTGTTGATGTTGATTGTTGATACTTGCTTTTCGCTCAGATTTATTTCGATTTTTATGCAAATTTCATTGATGTAAGCGGGCAAAACATTTGCAGGTATCTGTCGGAATTGTTGGCAGAGCGCAACAAACTCGGTCCTTTTATGCCAGTGCTTCCGCACTGCTACCGTTTAATAAACCAGGGTGAAATTTTGAATCCAATAACGCATCTGTTATGCTTACTGCTGATTTTTATATATGCATATTATTTGATGATTAATGCCTCTCAGAGCTCCCTAAGTCTGCAGGAATAGCCGACCAAGATTGTAAAAATTTAGTCGGATTGCTTTGCTTTCTTGTTCGACCCGCATTTGTATTGTAGCCTTGGTTGACCACGGGTTTAGGCGAACTTCTAAGCTCGAGGCTCAGGAGTACCACCCTTTTGTGATCTAGTTGTTTCATATTTTTGCGGTTTCAACGTTTCTGTTTTTTTTTTTGGTGGGTGATCTTTTCTGTGTCTTCTATCTGTTTTATTGTGTGAGACCAACTGAGCTAACTTATGTTAACCTTATCTCGCTCTTTTTCCTGGGTGATGGTAATTGTGGTAGTTTTTTTTTTTTTAACTTATCGGGCAGACAGTTTCTATAATGCTTAACATTTAGAAGCTCAAGTTGACGGTAAACTATAGAATGATCTGGATAATTGCTTTCATCCATATATTTATGTAGGGATGCAGGGAAATAAAAAATGAAGGTTGGCGGTTGGAATGATGGTGCATGAAAATGAAAGCTTGAAAATGATGTTTAAACACAGAAAAAGAGAGATAGGGAAAGTATCTTAAGAATTTTGAGGATAACTATCCTTCAAAAAGACATAAATAAGCTTCCTTAAATGCACTCACACAAAGGGGGAAAGTGAGGAATCAAGGGGTGGTTGCCTACTTGAACAAGGGGAATCTAATATCTCATTTCATTGTTATGCTTAAAATAGAAAATTAGGCCCTTATATAATAGGAACTTGCCTCAAGTATATTTTTCAGGAAGGACCCTAATAATAACAGAAATGAGAAAAGATACCTGGAACTAGGTAAATATATGATGTCCATATGAAAGCCCAAATGCATAAAATTTGCATAAAATCTAATGCATATGGTCTAGAAGATAAAGACAGAAACTTAAAATATGTGTCTTGTCATGCTGCATATCAAAAGATGATGTTTCACTAATTTGGAAGCCATGTGCTGCATCAACGAGCCTATTTATAATGCATATTTTGTGTTGGATCTCCATTCATTCTTAGAGAGAGTAGAAGTTTGTTTTATGGTTTTGCTGTTCTATTTGTTTTTAAAAGTTAGAATTCCATCCCAAATATTTTGTTAATTGAAAGTGGGGCATAGGGCCAGTCACAAAAAAGCAGGCATGGGGTTAGTTTTGGAACAAATATGGAGGGTACAATGCCAGCTACAAATCAAATTTCAGGAGCTTTTGCACATTTTGTTTAGATGGAAGATATCTAACTCTGATATATCATTAAAAATTAATCATGATTGGGCATGAATCTCAAGGCAAAATGAGTTGGAAACTTTCGAATTAATTACGGGATCATTTGAATTTTGATTTCAGCAAATTTATAGTCAAACTTAACATCTCGAAAAGAAGAACCCAACAACACCAAATTCGACATAGCTCGAGCCCAAATGGATCCAAATCGAAGACCCAGAGCACATTTGGAATATTCAAACCATAAATTGGACAACCAAACGATTTTCAAACATGACATGTTATAGTCAAATCGAGTGGCTTGTTGAGATTAAGCCAACGAGCTTAAGATCGCTAAATTCTGATATCTTTAAGACACTCAGATACTCAATAAAAAGTCTACAATCAAGGAAGTCGATATCGGCTGTCCACCTTTCCATGGCTGTCGCCAGACTTCCGCCCGACCACCAGCTGTCGTCGAACTTCCACTGACCACCAGCTTGAAAGCACGAGATGCGCCAAGAGGGGGGTGGGGGTGAATTGATATTTTTTGAAATAAAAAACAAAACCTAAACAGGAGTTCTAATTTTTTTGTAGTTTTCAAAAAAATACTTTAACTAATTCGAAGAGGAAGCTAATGATTAAACATGATTGTAATAGCGGTGATAAAATTCTAAATCACACAGCAAGGTTCTACAGCAATATTCTCACCAAGAAGTTATAGTAATTATAGGATGCAAAAGAAAATAAAAAGCAGTAAATGAAAAAAGCACACTAGGATATTTATAGTGGTTTTGTCACTTGTCCTACGTCCACCCCCGGAGTCCTCTACTCCGAGAATTTCACTATTCAAAAGTAATTCTCCTTTTGCCCGCACAGCAAGACGGAGAAGCCCTTACACAAGCTCACTTTCACCTTCACTGGTGTGGCGGAGTTCCAAACGCTATGTCACCCTCCTGGTGACGGCAGCAGACCTTCTCATTTTTCTCCCTGATGGAGAAGGCAGAGTACCTTTGAGAACACAAACCTTAAAGGCTCTCCCCCTTCGTGAGCTCTCACAAGATTTTCTCTGGCCACAGGAGGAGCAAGCGTGCAGCAGGCTTGGAGCAACCATGTGATCCCTCACACTCCTCCCTCACAAACTCACCTTCTCATTCCTCTCACAAACCCAAAAATCTTATCAAGTAGCTCCCTCTAAAGAGTTCTCACTTCCTTGTCCCGTTCCCCTCTCTTTCAAAAAGAGACAACACAATACTTAAATATCAGGCTTTAAGAAACCTTAAATTTTCAATTTAATCGTTTATGTTCGTACAATATGTTCCAAGTTCATATAGTACGATCAGTTCAAAATAGCTTTCGTTCTAGTACAAAGGAGTAGAAGCAGACAATAATTCTGAACTACATCTTACAGTACGATACAAATATCGTCCAATACGATGTGGTAAATTTCTTCTGTTCGCACAGGATGAACACTAGATGAGAGAAATTCGTCTCTGTTTATCGCCTGGTACGATCCAAATCGTACAGTACGATTTGTTCAAAATTTCAGATCGTTCTATACGATATATACAACCTCCAGTACAATTAGTTCAAAAATTAAGGTATCGTTCGGTACGATCTATGGGACAACAAAAAACAGTCTCCGTTTATCATACAGTACAAACTTGGTCGTACAGTACGATTACTAATCATTAATTAAACCTTGATTTTAATTGACTAATCATGGGGGTTAATTTGAGCAAGTATTTAAATAATCATACAATACGATATGATCTTACAGTACGATCACTTCACAATTTAACGATTTAAAAACTTGCTTAAATGAATCTGACTGCTAAGGTTTCGGATTGAAAATGAATCATATAGTACGATGACTATCGTACAATACGATTAGTTTACAGAATATAGCCGTTTGTGCCTCAATATATCGTACATTATGATTTAAAATCGTACAGTATGATCTACAGAAAAATTAATAATTTTTCCCTAAAAAAAACTCCCTCCCTTTGTGTGTGCGCGATTACTCAGTTTGCTTGCACATTTTGTGGCCATAATCAAGAGAAGGAAAAAAATACAAAGTTACAGACTTCACATTCTATTCTACACAGTCTCGAATCTTGTGTTGTCTTGAGCAATATGTGATTTCCCTGAAATGTTAGTACTCACATACAAGAGCAACATTCAAAATATTCAATGAATAATGAGATAATTCAATCGATATTATTTGTCACCATCAAAATCTCAGGCTAGGGGTCATGAACTGCAATAATCTCCTCCTTTTTGATGATGTCTAATAATATTGTCGATAAGCAAGTTAGGATAATAATTTTCATTTTTTTAAATTAAACATAAAAACATGAATAGATAAGCAAAAATCCATTTCATTTGAAGTTAGAAACTAAACACATGATAAACATGATATGCAAACAAGAAGGCATATTAACTAAAGTAGACAAGCTTCTCCCCTTTTTGACATTACCAAAAAGAGGAGAACAAAATAAAAAACATAAAAAAATATGACAGTGACATAGTCAATAAGGAGGATCTTGATCAGGTGGTGGTGGATGTGGTTGAAACTTGAAAGTAGTGGTGGATGGACGTGAACTGTTGATCAATTGAAGATTTTTTTTTTTTCAAAACCATCGCATGTCTCCTCGTGCTGTTGGTGTTGTTTTTGGATATTAGAGTCAAGTCGGGTTTGGAGTTCGTTGAGTTGTTCGATTATATCGTTGTGATGATAAGCATGTGTAGGTTCTCGTTGTGGTGCATGTCTTCTTGGTAGAGCAGGTTCTCCTGGTGGAGCAGGTTCTCCTGGTGAAACAGCCTCTCCTTCATCAAAGTCCAGCTCATCACATGCTTGGCCTCGATGAACCAGGATATGGAAGGAGGCGGAAGGAGGCATCCGTATAGAAACTAGAGATATTATCGGGTTCACCAGGATATATTAACTTGTATTTGTAGTGAAGAATATATCATATGAGATGACCGAGGGTTAAATTGAGTTTTTTACGGGTGCTAGGAAGACGAACTAGGGTCATGTTTTGGATATAGTTAAGAATTAAGTCTGCTTCATCAAATCTAATATTTGACATGATTAGGTTTGTGAAAACATACATGATTGAGGTTATGCGTATCCTGTCTCCAGCTTTGGGTATGATTGATGTCCAAAGAATATGTTGGATAATGCGAGCATTTTGAGTCAAGGACAGGATAAGTGGTTGGTGTTGGTTCAAACAAACATTCCTAAGAACTAGATTGATGACATTCCAGTCAAATTTGTTTGTTATAAAAGAGTGGGCTTGAGGTCCTTCAGTAGAAAGCCCGATGTATTGAGCGAGGTCTACTTTGGTGATTTCTACATTTTGACGGCAGACAAAAGAGGTAACGGTCAAGCTTTCTACATTTATCTTTAGATTGACCATGAACTCAAAAAAGAGCTCAGAATTGAAAGGAAATGCCAGGGTGAGAAGGAATTGTAAGATAGTGGAAGCAAAAAGGCTTATCACCTTAATGTTTAATGCTGTTTGATTTAGCATACGAGAAGGGGTTACCTTGCATGCCTTGAACTTATGGTACGCTTCCTCAACCTTAGCGGATAAAAAGCAATCGTCGTGACAACGAGAGAAAGAGGAGCTTCCCAGGATGAGTTTAAAGCCAAACACCAAAAATCAGGAGCACTACTGTCACTTCCACCATAGCTGTGGACACACTGCTAAAGCATGTAGACTTCTCAAAGATTAAATTGAGAGATTAATTCGAAAAGGATATCTCCAACAATTCATTCAAAACCCACATACTCGAAATGAGGTTGATGCCGTTTTTTTTTTTTGGGAGGGGGGGGGGGGCATAATCAACAACAACAAAGACAACCGAAGAACAACTGTCAAATGATTGGTGAGATTAAAATCATCGTCGGGGGTCATTATTATCTAACAAAATCTTATTTGCAGTAGATAAAGAACCAACGCCAAAGTAGTCTCATATTGATCGCTCCATTACTTTTGATGACTCTGATTTGAAGGGAGTAAAGACACCTCATCAAGATCTACTCGTGATTAATGTGGGGATAAGTGACCCGTGTTACAATGTCAAAAGGATTTTAGTGGACAATGGGAGCTCTATGGACGTCTTGTTCTATACTACTTTTCTCAACTTGGGTCTCGCAAGAGAAAAACTTTAGTCTGTCGCAGGACTCTTATATGGATTTGATAATCGACCCGTACGAGTAGAAGAAACAATTAGCATCCCAGTCATACTTGATATCTTTCGAAGGCTTCTCTAGTCGAGCTTTGAAATTGTCGCCTCCATCCCTAACCTTAAACTAAAGTTTTATACCCCAGTAAGGATCAGTATAGTACATAGAGATCAGTAAATAACGCAATCCTGCCATCTTAAGCTAGTTTAACCATGCCTATCTATTACTCAGCATCGAAATCTACGATGAAGATGTTTCCCAACTAACTTCTCCTGCCAAGGATCGTTAGATGTCGAATCTTGGACTAAATATCAAGTGAGCTATAAGGTTTAAAAGAATCCAGGAGATCCACCTCGATACAACAACAACCAGTGTTCTCAATGTTATTAGTAACTTTTATTAAAACTATTTGTTACTTAGTCTCTATGTTTTATGAATTGACTAATATGTATTCTCTATATCCCTAAGTTGCATCAGGGAATTGTAGTATTATTTTACATATTACTATGAAACTTTGTTTGTTCATTTGTATTGTCTTCTTCTCCAAGTAAGATCATAACGACAATTTCATTTAAGCTGTGAACTCCAAACTTTAAATCATTGATTTGAAAAATATGTAATTTTTATTATGTCTCAATCATTGGTTGATCAATCCCAGTGGGATTTGATCCGACTTCTTCCACATAGGCTAATGTCATAAAGTATTACTTTGATTAGTAACTTCAGATAAGTCAAACATCCTAGGAGGATGTCAATCAAATCTTAAAGTTCTTGATTCGAGAAATATACAATTTTTATTGCGTCTCAATCATTGTATGATCAATCACAGGATGATCAATCCTAGGGGGATTCAATCCGTCGTTATCAACATAGGTTAAAGTCATCAAATAATGGCTTGACTAACAACCTTGGATATGTCAAACATCTTAGGAGGATGTTAATAAAATCTTAAAGTCTTTGATTACAGAAATATACAATCTTTATTCCGTCTCAATCACTGGATGATCAATCTAGGGGATTCGATTCGATCTCTTCCACATAGGTTAAAAAACATTAAATAATGCTTTGACTATTAATCTTAGATAGGTCAAACATCCTAAAAGGATGTCAACCAAATCTTAAAGTCCTTGATTCAAGAAATATGTAATTTTTATTGTGTCTCAATCACTGGATGATCAATCATAGGAGGATTCGATTCGGTCTATTTCATATAGGTTAATGTTGTCAAGCAATGCTTTGACTAACAAACTCAGATAGGTCAAATATCATAAGTGGATGTCTATCACATTCTCTCAGGTTGAGTGAGTTCACTAAAATATTTTTTCACCATTCAACTAAAAAGAAAATTCATAAAACAAATTTATATATAAAAGATCACATACATTATATAAGAACATCAACTTCTAATACATAAAACAATCACTAAGAAAAATAAAGTGATACAACCAATAATAAAGAAACACTACATAATCTCAACAATCTCATCGTCACTGGAAAAGACTTTTTGAAGTTTGCTTTCAATATCATCATCATTGCCTCAATTTGAAGGGGGATCATCAAAAACCTGACTAGGTGTTAACTCTTTATCTTTCACTTTGGTTTTGTGTTGTACCAGACAAACACCTTTCAAAAAACCTTGAATAAAGCCTTCTTCAATACACTCCTGCTTTAGAGCCTTCACTTCTATAGCATATATATGATTGTAAACCTCCTAAACGTGATCCTGAATTATGTTTTTGAATGTTATAGACTTCTTAAAACCTTTTATGGCTTTGGAGAACCTGATCTAGATTGGGCCTTTGATAGAGCAGTTTCTTTCTCAATTATGAGACTTTGAAATCTCTTGCTTTTAACTTCGAGAGCTATTATCTTCTCTTCAGAGATCTGTTGATACTTTAAATGCTAGTTGATCATCGCTTGCGCATCCACCAAATCAATATGGAGTTGATCTATCTGCTGATTCTACAAAGAATTAGAAGTCTTCATAGTAGCCAATTCAGCTCTACATTCTGCTAATTATTCTTCCTTTGTCTTCATCCCCTTGATCTTGCTATCATATTTTCGCTTATACTCACATTGAAGATATTTGACCTTCACAAATTCATCATTCCAATTATTCAAGGTTTGAGTTAACTTAATTTCAAGATCCATGTGCCGCAACAACTGAAACAATAAAATGATATTTTTAAGGGACATCCTTATAAATGTAAAAAAAGAGAACAAGAAGAAGTGAATACTTACCCGATCGTAGCTTGTCGATGTCCAATACACTGATGTTTTAAAACATTTTCCGAAACATCTATGGAGAACAATTGTGACCTTTGTCAGCTCCTGCTAAAATCTTCTCCACCTTCATCTTAGACGAAGTCTGTGAATCGGCATCATGTACTAATCATTTAGGAGGAACTTTTGAAGTATGGGTAGATACTTTCTGAACTTTGGATGACTTCTTCAACATAATTGCATGAGACCTTCCCGCTTGATTAGATAATAATCGAGCTTTGAACAAATATTCTTCCTTTACATACTTGCCTAGATAGCGTACCGAATAATGAAGAGTGTCAACATTTGGAATCTTAAGCATTTTCAAGATATCTTTTACTCAAATATGAAAGGGAATAGGTAAATCCTTCAGTTTCTCCTATTTATCCAAAAGATGCAAGTTGTTTTGCACGAAGAAAAATTCACTAGCCTAACTCTTTGGCATATCTCTGGTGCGAATGTCTAGCCCTTTAGATATGAAAGTAATACGACCCTGTGCATCACAAGTGAAACGACCCATCCAAGAAAAGGGCTTTAGAGTCAACACTGCTCCACAATCTCTAAAAAAGACAATCGATCCCATTGCAATCAATATAGATATGTATTAGAACTGGGATAAACTTATTCCACATGTGACTGATATATCAATCAACTTCGGAGGTGATGGAAATCGAAGCCCAACTCATAAACTGAACTCATAAACAGTCAAATATATTGGAGAAAGAGAATAAGCTCGATCGGACTTTTCATGCACCTTCATCACAAGATCATTAGAGAAATGAAACTTTTCTAAAGATGATTAAAGAATCACCGGTAACTATGGAAACTAGATCGTCAGTTTTGATCATCTTGTGGGATTTCTTCACACTGTCATTCTGGGCAGTAGGATGTTGATCTCTTTTAGCCAAGGATTTTTTAGGGAAGTGTGGTCACCTATTTGGATATTTGCATTAAAGAAATGACACATAATTTTAATAGGGGATGTCGCCTATCAAAAGCAATGGAAAGCCTCTAAAGTGAGAAGAAATATGGGGGAAAAAGAAAGGAGGCTAAAGTCTCTACCTTCTACATAGAGAGGGACACTTGTACCTGATAGGAGATGCCACCTATTCAATATAGTGGAATGCCTCAATTGTAAGAAAGTTAGAGTAAGAGAGGAGAAGAAGAAGAGATGAACTTTCCTGCCTACCCTGGGGGATATTTATAGGAGCAAATGGGGGGAGGGGAGAAAGGGCTTCTAGAAAATTTTCAAAATTGTTTGAAATTTTTTAGAATTTTTTGGAATTTTCAATTTTTTTTATTATTAATTTTCAAAAATAAAAAAATAGTAATAAAAAAAAAATTATATATATACTAGTATAAATGCACGTGCACATGGTGCATGTTTATAAAATTTTAAAAACTAAGAAAATGATATTGTAAATTTTAAAAATAATT
Organism: Dendrobium huoshanense; assembly: GCA_016618105.1. Lineage (NCBI taxonomy): Eukaryota > Viridiplantae > Streptophyta > Magnoliopsida > Asparagales > Orchidaceae > Dendrobium > Dendrobium huoshanense. The sequence goes on from CM028355.1 coordinate 27,121,703, forward strand.
TATGATGTTATATGATGATACTAAATATTTTATGAATATTACATGTAATATTTGTATATTTACATATGATTTATAGGCATATAAATTCATATTATTTTTCATATACTCATTATAGGTGTGTTAGATGAAAAGTAAAAAAAGTCTGTTAATGTCTAATGCATAGTGTCCTAATCCATTGATATTTTTGACATCAGTATCATATCCAATAGAATATTACATTAGTGATTAAAAAAAAAGTTGGACATAGAGCATTATCTACAAGAGTATAAACTTATGAGGAAAGCAACAATGAATGAATATATTGAGAAAGAGTAATGATTATATATAGAAGCTCATTGGATGTAAGCATTTAATACATATAGATAGAATCAAGCTTTTGAGAAATAATTAAAATAATAGAATTGTTATCAGAAGTGTAAAATTCAGTGTACAATTCAGTTGATTACTTAATGCATCCATAAATAGATAAACAACCTGGGACACATTGATCCTTAGAGAATAAGAATGATATATATGGAGCAAAATCTTTCCTTGGAGATCAGTTATCAAATTGATATCTAAAATAAATAGAGAATGGGAAGGATGTCGATCAAATTTGTTGATCTTTTGAAAAGTACACAGCAATATCTCAATAAAATGAAAGTACTTCAAGGAATAAAAAGTTCAAGGTGAAAGAAATGAATATAAGAAAAATAATTTCTTACTAAAATATGTACATGCTAAATCATATATAAAAAAATACTTGATTGGTGTAATATATCAATTAAAATAGCATAGATAAATTGTCCGTATGCACTCTACCCTCCTTCCAAATGCTGATCCTTCCACTTGAACATTTATATATAAAAATAGACATATATGAACAAAATGTTCACCTTTAACAATATATCATTATTATCATTTTTCATAGATTTCTTTTCTCCTATTATTCTGAACATTTATATATATGAAGAGATTGATTCTTACCTACAAAACAACAGTGGCCGCACTAAATAGAAAATGGGAAAGGAAGCTGATTTGATCAAGCATGGATGATATTTCCCAGTCCTCTAAATAGAGATAATTTCCATTTCCTGCCTTATTCGAGCAAATCATAAGCTTTGCACTGTGCTTTAGTAAAGGAAAAACCAACCTACTACATTTAAAGCCAAGAGGTTTACAACCTTAGCAGCTGCTTATTACTTGAATAGGAAAAGTTGTATTCCCAAAATTTGCTTCAGCACTTAGAAGATAGATAGCAGTTGGTGCGATGAGGCCTTATGTAAAAGAAGAGTTTGGCAAATATTAATATCATATAAATTACAAATATATTGATCGAAATATTGATGAGTTTCTAAAAATGTTTATCAAATTAGCCAATTAAGAAAAAATGAACAACTAAGCGATGAAAATTTGGGTATTGCTTATGGAGAAGTTGTAATTCCTTGCGAAGAAACTCATCTCTAAGGCTAGCTTTTTGAGCTCGGACCGTTACCAGTTTCTCATGATATTGAGTATTAATCGCACTTATGTTTCGTTTGGGACAATTTTTTTATTGCTTCTTAAAACACAATTTGAGCACAAAATTTAATTTGTTAATAAAAACACTATTTTAAAAGGCAATAAAAAAGTCGTCTCAAATGAAGCTTCAGTCTCTCCAACAACGTAATAAGACAATCATAAAGATAAAATTCAATGCAGGATGAATTTTCCGTTGCAAAAAAAAAAAGAAAAAAAAAAGTGATCAAATTTACATCTCTATGCCGAGTATTTTACTTGTCATCATCTTCTTGTTGTTCTTTGGTCAATTTCATAGTGTCTTCTAGGAATTTCTCTTCAAGACCCTCAAATGTCTAGGGATGATTGATCTTGTCATAGCCAACTTCTTTATATCTATAAAATCTCTGACCATTTGTTTCTCCAATCCAATGTTTCTCCAATCCAATTTTGGAGTCTGGTCTTTGATCTTTGTATGGAAATCAAGAAGAATCGCTTCTTTGACATAAATCTTTAGAAGTTATGTGGTCGCATAGTCTTATATATTTTTATGCAGATCGAGAAAAATCGCTTCCTTGACTTTATATTTTGTAAATCCGAATCAAGCTTGAAGTTATGTGGTCTCTTAGTCTTGTCAATCTTTCTAAAAGTAATAGATATCCTACAGAATATGAAGAAAGATAAATTAATAATATGATCATGCTTGTACTTGAAAAAAGATGAGACCAACGAGAAGATAACTTGATATTATGATAAAATAAGGTATGAAAGATGGTATTTGATGATTTTGCGGCATTTCTTTGAGATTTTTTTTAACATAATTAGAATTTTGGATTTAATTGCTCCTCCCGGTAGTATTGATGCAACTATACATTGTTTGTTGATTTTGTAGATATTTTTTGTCATATTAAATAGAAAGATTGTAAATTAATACTTTTGCTTCCGCTAATTTGGCTTCTACTCACTAAAGATATATGTTTCAACTTTCGATTTTGCTTTCATTTATTAAAAAAAAAATTACAAATGATCATGAAATCAAAGTAAATGACTAATCGGATCTAAGCCTAGCAAAATAGTATAGGAAAAAAGGATTTTATTTTGTACCTAACATGGTCTGAAGCTTGAAGACTCTCTGATCTACAAGCTTGAGCGATTCAGGAAGCTGGGTTTGCACGATATATTGAGGAGCTCTAGTGAAGAGTGAGGTTGATAGTGAGCTCAACTTCACAAGCGAGACTGGGACGAAATGGGGGTTGGTTTGCATTTGAAGGGGAAATTTATATAAGACGAAGAGAATATGAAGTGTCATTTTATAATATAATTAAAGTGCCATTTTGGAATACAGAAGGTATATCAAGTCAATGCAACGCTTTGTAAATTAGAAATGCTCGACAATGAAAACGGATAATAAGAGTGCTTAATTTTTTTTTAACCGCTTTCAATGAAAACGTACAGTTGTCAGTTATTAAGTAATTTTTTGTGGCCAGCAAATTAAATTTATTTTAAAATTATGGTTGTAAATAAATGAATAAATAAATGTTTTATAGGAAGTGATAAATGATAGAATTTGAAGAGTCATATATGAACATTATAGATTAATTTGAAATTTATAAATGAACAATCAAGATTTGTTATGAGTGGAATCCTAAGCTACTTTATATAGTTGTATATATATATATATATATATATATATATATATATATATATATATATATATATATTAAATTGTAGTTGGTCGGCTGTAGCTGTCGCACGACGCCAAAACAACATCACGAGGACTGCGAGGGCAGCAACGGGCAGCGTGTGGCAGTGGCGGAGAGCACGCAATGACAACGACGACGGCTAGTCGGCCGGCAACCTGGTTTGGTCTGGTTCGGCTGCCAAGTTGCGCCTGAGTCTGGTTTTTGGCCTAGACAGTTCGATACTGATGTTTTTGGGGTCTCGGGGGCCATTTTTCAATGTTCCGGACTTAATTTTGATATTTTTAGAGCCAATTGGGAACTTTACAAACACGATCGGATCATTCTAAATCTTGAACAACGTTAGGAATTTCTCAGAAGCTGTAACTCATATTTTTGGACTTCTAAAGCTTCGACATCCGAAAATACGGGCAACTAATATATCATGAGAAATTAATCATGATTTGGCTCGAATCTCAAGGCAAAATTGAGTTAAAAACTTCAAAAATTAATTTTGGGACCATCCAAACTTTGATTTCAGCAAACTTATAGTCAAATTGAACATCTCGAAAAGACAAAACCCAACAACACCAAATTTGACCCAGTCCTAGCCGAAATCGGTCCAAATTGAAGACCCGAAAAAACATTTCGAAGGTTCAAACCATAAATTGGACGAACAAATGATTTTTAAACATGATATGCTTATAGTTGAATCGAGCGACTCGTTCAGACAAATGCAACAAGCCTAAGATCCTTGAATTCTGATCTCATTAAGCCACTCAAATACTCGATAACGGTTCATGTTCATGGGAGTTGATATCAACCTTCAATACTTAACACTCCTAACATGCCCTTGATCTTTTCCCTATTTACTGGTCATGCCATGCCCAAAAAATTTTAAATATACTCCTCATTCTTTATTGAAGGGGACCAAACAAGAAAGAGAGGAAAGAAAGAGAAGTCACACTTCTCTTGCCCCTAAACTCCTCGACTATCGCCCGACCATTAACCGCTGTGGGACTATTACCTGGCCATTGATTGTCAACAGACTTTCGCCTGACCACCAGCTGTCGTCGGACTTCCACCTAACCACTAGCCGTTGCCGGACTTTTGTCGGTCACCAACTGACGCCGAATTTATGCTCGGTCACAGGCCATATTGTCGGATTTCCTTCCTATCCTAGTTTGTCGCTAAATTTCAACCCGACAGTTAACCATTGTAACTTGATCATCCTCACCTTCAAGGACGAGTCAATCATTTGTAATCTATTCAAACGCTAGTGGATTCATGTCAACTGGGTGTGACACTATGATTTTTTCCTTCAGGGTTTTTCATGTAAAAAATTATAGTGTTTCTTTTATCTCTATTTGTGAGTGGAATGCTAAAACGAAAGATTTTAGGACTTTACCGTCGTGAATATTCTAGCTCACAACTAACTCAAACATGTAACCTTTATCCTGGGAACCAAAGAGCATGTTTCTTGACCTATAGCTCTATGCTGTAACTTTTATTGATCTGCTCCACTACTAGCTTATATAATTATATATATGAATTAATATTAAGTTTATGTAGACACTTCAAGCCTTGTAAGGACTTCAAAACATCATGGTCAGGGATGTGTGTTTGGATGGCATCATGCCATCAGCTTATTTGTGTGTGTCATTGGTTTTAAAATAGAATATTTTCTCTTTTTATTGCAACAACTTATAACAACTAGTTTGCCAAGGCACACTCTTTTCATGAAAAAGAAAAACCATTGCATGTGGTAGGTAATGAAGTTTTCGAGCATAATGAACATTTAAGCATCAATATGCCTGATGGTGATCTTCTTGAAAATAAAAGAATTTGAAGTTTTTTATTCTAGATACATGGTTGTGAAGAACAATTTTGTTGCCATTCAAAACAAGCCTATGCTTCTAATGTTTAATTACGAATTGAATCATTTTTCTAAAATTGTGCGTGTTTGAATGTGGAAGGATTTGGAAGGAAAGGGGTAGAAAAATAATGTAACATGGGCTAATGATGATGATAGGAAACACTTGAAGATTTCAAGTCAATCTTATCAAGAGAGCAAAAACAACTAGAAATCTCCACAATTCCAGTGGAAAACTAGTGAAAAACATTAATTTAATTGCAAGAAAACAAACTACAGAAGAAAATAACAAGATACAGTTGATCCTCAATTCGAGAGGAGGATCGATCTCTCCCAAATCTGTAGACCCTGCTAGAGCCCAAAGAAAACTTATGAGATCTCAAATTTCAGCCAAATTCAAGATACTTTAATTATAGGAAAACCAACTATTTAATGCATTCAATCCAAAAGGAAATCTCAAACAGTCCCTACATTTAAATTTCCATCCTAACTCCCCCAAAAATCCTTCCCAAAAAGCTCTCTTGGACCCAACGTTTTCTACCGGCATACATGAGAGGTGGAACAGTTCCGCCTCTGTCCGCCTGAGCCTGTTCTGTTTGGACCAGCTTGACTGATCTAATGGACCGGTCTAACAATACTTACTTTCATAAGGCTACCTTGTCCTCAAGGTGGAACTAAGGAAACTACTGCTAAAGCATTTGATTAATAACACTAGACTAAAAAATGGACTGATATTGGGTTGAATGATCCATGCTTCCAACATCTCCCTAATCAATCTCAAAGAACAGTCGCCTGTGAGTTTCCCTCATTCTCGCTCGTTGAAGTAGACTTAATGGAGGAAAATCTTAAGTAATAACACTGATGCCACTAGTGAACAGAGAACACCAAGAGTATAGGTCAACGATAAGTTACCCGAATTCAAAGAAGTCGGTGGACGGTGAACAATCAATCACTAGTTGGGGGAGATGTTGATCAATCGCTGTGGATAACTGAAGAAAGAATTTTGTCCCCGTAATCTTCAACGGATTCATTGAGTTCCAAATCAAAGTTGATGAAGATTGATTGTAAAATGTTAACGATGCCTTCTTGATCGTAGATGAGGTCGGAATCAAAGTCTGGATCTGCCATCCATGGACAACGGAGCTTCTTCCCTTGGATTCTTTGAAGGACGGTGGCTTGTGCAGAAGGGAGGGAGGAGTGGGGGCCGACGACTTGGTGGGTTATGATGGGGAAGGGGACGACTAGGGTTAGGGAGGGGGCTTAAGTTCTTTAGGTTAGTTACCAAGGAAGGTAATCAATCTAAAGGAATAATGAGAGTGGAGGAAATTAGAATTCAAATTTGAATCCTAAATTAGGGCAAGGGGAAGGGAGGTTTGGCGGCATGCATGGGGAAGGAGGAAATTGGGGGAAATTAAATGCCTCCTAATTCATTATCTTAAATTATGAATCAATTAGTGGAATCAACTCTAATTTAAAATTAAATTAGGCTTAAATTTTGGTATTTTTCTAATTTAGATGGGTTAATTTAGGAAAGTATTTGAAAATTTGAATTTGAATTTCAAATAGGATCAAAATCTTTCTCAAATTAATTTGGCTATTTTTGGCAAGCAGTAATGATGATTGAAATCATCATCAATAGGGCCCAAAGAAAGGGGCGATGACTAAGGTTCGGGTAGGGTGAAGGAAGGGCCAGATTTGGGGAGGCTAGGCCGTCACTATGGTGGGAGTAAGGAGAGGAGCCGACGGGTGAGGGGAAGGGTGGGTGGTGGCCGACGGTTAGAGTACGGGGAGGGGACGACCGGCGATTTGAAACAAGGGGAAAGTCGGACCACAAGCTCGGAGCACCTCTGTGACTAGTGGGTATTGCTTTGCCCGCACCTTGGGATTTCGCCACTCAAGAACTCACAAGCTCAAGAGAAGAAAATCAAGAATTTTATTAAGCAATCATCAAATCTAATACAAAGTCTAGGGCCTCTATATATATAGGCTTCCACAAAGATGAAAACTCAAAGACAAATATGCCCTCCAGGCTACAACTAACTAAACTCCCTTATAGGAGTACAAAGGTCAAACTAAAACAAATAATGAGAGCAATATTAATACAATAACATAAAATTTCTTATAAATTCATGCTCCTAATTGTGGCCGTCGATCTGCGATGTCTCATGTGATAGACGCACTAGAATCTTCTACTGATGTCCTCATCATTCTCCTCGGGTGGGAGAAAGCTCGATCCCTTTGAGTAACTGTCTCAGTAGATCTCGTACAACTCTAGAAGATCGGGGTCCAATATCTACAACTCTTGGCGATCAATCAATGTGTTCTCCGTTTTTGACTTACTTTTCCTTTGAACCAAATACCTTTGGCGTCCACCATTTTTAGTGGAAATGATTTCATCAGTGATTATGGCCTCAATCTTCTCCGCACTAGGTAATGGAGGAAATTTTGGGAGTGGAGGTAGGCTTGGGATCTCACAAGGTGGGGTCACACAAGGCTCAATGTTTAGTGGATTATTGGGATAAAACTCTGGTTCCTCAAAGGCTACAAGATCTTCGATTTTAAAAGTATGATTCATGTTAAAACCTTCAGGAAGGTCTAACACATAAGCATTGTTATTTATTTTTGAAATTATCTTAAATGGTCCTGCGCTTCTAGAATGTAACTTTTTAACCGTTCCTTGCAAAAGTCACTCCAGTCGGATTTGAACAATTACAAAATCTCCAACATCGAATTCTTTGAATCGTCTCTTGGGATTCGCATTAATTTTATAGTTTGCATTGCTTTGTTTAATTCTTTTATGAATTTCTTTGTGTAACTCCTGAATATGAGATACAAATGTAGATGCAGACTCAAACATTCTAACCTTAGGACTCAAAGGGATCAAGTCTATAGGCTGTATAGGTTGGTACCCATAAACAATTTTCAGCAGGGCTTAGACCCGTAGTTCAAATAACAGAGTAGTTATAGGCAAATTCAGCTATAGGAAGTCTAGAGTCCTAGTCTCGGATATTCTCTCCTACCAAAGTCCTTAGCAGATTTCCTAGACTCCTATTCACAACTCGGTTTGTCCATTTGTTTGGGGGTGAAAAGTGGTAGAGAATTGGAGTTTGGTCCCCATTTTGTGCCATGATTTTTTTTAGAAATAACTAGTAAACTTAACATCTCGATTTGACACAATAGTTTTAGGCAACCAGTGGAGTCTAACAATTTCATCAAAATACAGTTTGGCGATACTAGAGGCATCAAAAGTTTTGGAGCACGGGAGAAAATGAGCCATTTTAGATAATTAGTCCACTACCACGCACATAAAGTCATGTTTTCTAACAGTCTTGGGTAGCCCTAAAATAAAATCCATGCTAACATTCTGCCACGGGCAGTTGGGTATTAGGAGGGGTGTGTAGAGTCCGGTGTTTTGTTTTTATTGCTTAGCTAATTGACATATGCATAAATTGGGTGAAATAGAAATAAAAGCTTAATAAATTGGGTGACATATTATAAAACAATTAAAAATTGCCAAACAAAGTTAAAAAATAATTAAAGAATTATTGCATCATGCGTTATGACTATATGACTATGCATCCAAGGGGGCGTTGCCCCCTGGCAGGGTTCGACTTGCAGGAGTTTCCGGGGGCAGCCCCCGAATTAAATTTTTATTGTAAGAGTGAAATCGCAGTAAAAGCGCAACAAAAATGGAGCAGAAGCCCAGTGAATGCGCAGCAAAATTGTAGTGAAAGCACATTAAATAAATAGTTTTTTATTGTAAAAGTAATTTTAATTCAAAACAAATAAAATGCTTTAAAAATAATATGCTCTTCTGATCACAAATCTACAGAATCATTGATAAATGAAGAGAATTGGTGAATGGAGAAAAAATGGTAAAATCAACTTACAGGTTTGAAAAATTTTATGCGATTTGGCATCGGCTTCCCTCGGCTGCGCGTAGAAACTAAGGTGGATGGCTTGTTGCTTACGGCCGGAAGAGAAGACCAAGGGTGCGATCTCCTGCCGACCACTGCTCGCCTCAATCGCTCAGGAATACCACACATATAAATAGGAATGCGGGATTAAGGCGAAGTGAAGACTCGGGCGTGAACCGGCTAATATGAAATAGCGGGATTAGGATTTTTTTTATTTATTTAAATATACAATAGCCGGACACGTGTGTCCGTTTTAATTTTTTTTTAAATGGGACACTAATGACGTGCCCGACACGTGTCCTTGCCGTGTCGGACGCGTGTCCGCGTTCGACACTGCATACTCTCTTAAAATGAAGTGTCGGTGTATCAGAGCACCTCAACCAACACTCAACAAGAATGAAGGGATAATGAGGATTCATAAAGGTGAATTCTGAATAATTGGAATGAGGCTAATGATGATAATGATGATGATGATGATGGTGGTGGTGATGGTGGTGGTGGTTTATGTATGAGTGTGCCAATTTATTTATACATGCATGGTTGTACATTTTTATATTTATACGTTGATTGTTATTTATGTGTATGGGTACTTGTGTATTTTACATACTTTCTGGGTATTGCTGTATCCTTATGCCAATATGTTATTACATCCTGTATCTGGTCTGGTGCAAGTATTTTATAGAATCAATATGTATGTATGGACATCCAAATTTTTGAAGCTTTTCATATTTTCTGTAGCAAATTGGAATGGCATTTATATGCAATATGGTCTTTATGTGTGTATGGGTACTTGTTTATTTAACATACTTTCTGAGAATTGCTGTATCCTCATGCCAATATGGTATTACATCCTGTATCTGGTATCGTGCAAGTGTTTTATAAAATCTATACGTATGTATGAGCATCCTAATTTTCAAGGCTTGTCATACTCCTTTAGCAATTTGTTAGGATATCATGTATCTTCCATTTTTTTTCATGCTTAGCAGGCTCCAGAAATATTTAAGCCCTATGAATGTGGCAAGCTGGTTTTTTATTACCTTTGTTGTATTTGTTCTAGACTTACAATGGCTGGTCCATTAAAGAGGTCATCTATATGGTGACATTTTCCTTGCGGCATTTTTTAACGTGGTTTTGTTGTGTATTTTGCTAAGACTATCTGCAAGTTGATTTCTGATAGCACATATGAAATGAAAAATTCACTTTCTTGTTTATCTATTATGGAATGTCTATTCACGTATGAAATGAAAAACTAACTTTCTTGTTTATCTATTATGGAATGTCTATTCACCTCCACATACGTGGTGCAATTATGTCGTATTGAATATGAATAATGTTGATAATGAATTTAGTGTTACAATATATTCTTATTGGGTTTTCTCATTTGATTTTCAAATCTTTTAAGATGATTTTGATCCCCAGAAGCTCGCAGATTGTTTAGGCAGAAATTCTTAATTCATATTCATTACTAGATGTAGAAACAACATATTGCTTCTTGCTCTTTCATGTTATCGAGATTTTCTCTAAAAAATTTATAATCTCTAGTCATGGATTTTGTATTCACTTGTAATTCTGTAGTCCGCATTGTATACCTTTTAATTTATAAAGTATCCCACTTTATATAAAGAATTTCTTTGCTAGAATTTGATTTAAGGTATCTGAGGATTATTTAAGTAGCTTGAATGTCAGACTATTTGGATTTGTGCATGAATTCATATGACACTCAATGCAAATATGATATCTAGAGTTGCCCATATCTATTTCTTTTCCTTCTTCATTTGCATCCAATTTTTTACTTGGTTTGGGTGGGGTTTCAAAAAGATTTTAATTAGTTATTTTATATCTCTTAGTAGATCTATAATATATTTTTATTAAGAGGAATGTTTTTTATTCAAATTAAAAAATATTTTTCACAAGTATTTGGGTTTACCTATTTCTTTCATCTTAATTCTTCAACAAGTATTTTTTTCTAAGACTAATTTTCTTTATTTTTCACGTATATTGTCAATATATAAATGAGAATTTAGATTTTACTATCAGTGGAGTTTTTTATGAAGAGAGTTTTTTTTTGTCTTAGTGTGCATCTAGCTTCATTCATCAATTTTATGAATACGTCAAATCATGTTCTTGAAGATTATTTATGGCTATACAGAGCCTTTTTCAATTTGCACAATTTGTTATTTGTAAAAGAATTCTCAAATTTGAGTGTGGATCCATATAGGCTTCCTTTCAACATCACCTTGGAAAAAATATTTTTTATTTCATACTACTGCATTGACCATTCACAATTGACTGCAACAGAAATAATGCATGTTATATTCATTTGTGTGATAGGAGCCATAATTTCTTGATAGTCAATTTCATGGGATGGTGTATATCATTTGGCTATTAATCTTCCTTTGTATCTTTCTAAGCTTTAAACTATTTTATATTTATAGAAAAAATTCATTGTCAACCTACTATTATCTTTCTTTTTGGAGTTCAATGTCTTCCAAGTTTATTTTTCCCAAAGTATTCATCTATTGTCTCATAATATCCTTCTAATTCTTATTTTTAAGTGTCTCTAATAGAGTTTGTACTATTGTAATGAAATTGGAGCTGATATTTGTAAGGAACATTTTATTGATAGTAGAGACATTTTGAATATTTGTGCTAGGAGATATGATATATAAAAGAATGTGTAGTAATGAGCTGATCATTATTACATAATAATAGTTCCGAATTTTAAGCTTGATGGAGAATTTGGCTAGACTTTTTCTTTATTGTATAGACTTCAAGGGGCGCATTGTTTGGATTTGTTGGAGTTTATGCTTTAAGAATGCCAAAGATAGAGGTTTCATTAAATATATATTTCAGTTAAGTGTTCTCCCTCTTAATATGAGTTTGATTGAAAAAAATTTCTTCTCATCAAAGGTGATATTTTTTTAATTAAGAACTTTTTTTGATAGTTGGATGATAACACATACCCTTTTTTGAGTGGTGGAAATACCCAATTGAGATATATTTGGGAGCTCTAGACCAAGTTTATCCCTATGTTATTTGCGGATGTGGACATAAGCAATATACCTAAAGATATTGGAGGAATTTGTGAGAGGAAGTTATTTTTGGGAATGAATTTAATCATATAGTTTAGAGAATTTTGAAGTCAATCATCTTTGAGGGTATTCTATTGAGTAGGAATGTGATAATTAGTATTGCTTCTCCCTAATATTTTCTTAGTAGTTAATTTTGGAAAAGAAGAGTTCTTATGATTCTAAAGGTAGGCAATTTTTTCATCTGCCTCTCCATTTTGTTGTAGAGTGTCATGACAGGAGGTTGGTGGATGATATATTCTTTCTGAAAGAATGATAATAATTTGTGATTAAAGTAATCACAAGTATTATTAGTTTGAAACAACTCGATGTTAGCATGAAATTGATTTGTGTCATGATATTAAAAAAGAGTAGAATAGTATTGACAATAGATTTTTGTTTGATAAGATGTACTCATATCATTTGAATGCAATCATTAATGAAGGTATCTTGCTTGATCGTTGTTTTAGTACGGTTGTTGGATGTTGTCCCATCATCTATTAATGTAGAGAGGAATATATATGATCCATTGATTTTAGACATTATAGTATTCCACAAGTATATCACTATAATTCAATCTAGTTCATCCTAAAGTATAAACTTTGGATCCTTTGGCATTGGAGAAGTATTCATACGGTTATGGAGTTTTCCTTTTCTTTTCAAAAAGTTCTTCGTAAATTAAGACCTTTCAAATAGTTTCTCTTGTTCAAGCAATATGAGGCTTATAAATACTAGAGTTCTCCCTTAGTAACCATTAATAATGGTTAACTCTTTGGAAGGTAAGTCAAAGAAATTAGATATAATAAAAAGGAAGAATTGCGGCAAAAATGAAATAGAACAAAAGTGAAGAAGGAAATCCTAACCTCTCTTTGATAACATGTATAATAGTAGAAAGGTAGAAAAATTATTTTGAATTTATTGCTTGTTTATGTACAAAGTGTAGAAGTATATTTAGACTTATTCAAAAGTCATACAATGAAAATAAATCAAAATTTTTTATAAAAAAACAAAAAGAAAAAGTCCCAAGAGGGGATAGTGTTAGAAGAGAAAGAGTAGGCGGACGGATTGCAATCATGGGTTATAGGAGGATTGATTCAATGGTTGAAACTTTTAATTTGTGTGCTCAAGTATTCTTATCAAAATTTATCGACTTGTGAGTCCCACCAATGATGAGCTGTGTATGTGAGAAGGATGGAAGCTCTATTTGGGCCGTCCGTTGTGATGTGGGTTCAATGATCATTCAACAACATTGTTGTAGTTTGGTGCTAGCATAGTTCATACTTTTCCCAGCTTTGACATCTAATACTTGGCATGGCAAACGATTGGTAATTCAAGAAGAGAATAAAGTATTGCTAAATCAGGGAAAGACTTGGAAGATGAGAAGAATATTGCTTGTGGTTCTTTCCCTGTGGATGCTACTGCTTTTCCATAAAATTTTCTGCCTTCTGCTTCCTGATGTTATCAGGATTTGAGATGAAATTTTCTGTTTTATTTTTTAGTTGGAGAAATGTGGGGAACTTTTTATCCTATCTGATTGAGCGCAGATTAAACAATTCCTATCTAAGCTTAAATCAAGCTTTGTGTGACTGCATGTTTAATTGCAATTGTTTGCATATGTTGGAGATGGGCAGGGTGTAGATTCTATGGCGTTCTTTGAAAAACGCTAATGAAAAAAATTGTCAGCTCTAGAATCTCATTGCCCTCTTTTGCTCAATTCACACACAACTTTTGCACATTACCCTTCTGTTTCCAATCTGTGCTCATTGTTTTTCTGATTGTTTTCCATCTAAATGAGGTTTTAGCAATTTTTGCTTTTCTTTATGGCAGGTCAGTTGGTTTTAATGATCTTATAAAGAGCATGCTACGTTTATAGGTAAACAGTAGGGCCCCTTTATAAGGACAAATAACCTCCTTCACTTGGACATCTACTTTAAAATACCCTTATTCATGCATATTCCACATCTATGCTATCGATATTCACTTCAGTTTGGGTTCTGGTTACTTCGGGGATATGTTGTGTATGTGGTTTTCTTGGGTTTTCCTCTAGAACAATTGGCGTCAAGATAGGATGCTAGACAAGTTTATGTTTACATAAGCATTTAATCCTAATTTAATTATAATATGGACAACATGTTTTTTCTTTTGATGTTAGATGTTGCACTTAGGGTTTATCCTTTTTATGATTTAGTTTGTCAAAGTTGACAATTTGTACTTCAAGGTACACAATGACTCCTAACTATTTTTGAGTAAATGTTGAGCAATTTGTGGCCCTTCGGCAAGTTCCATGTAGGACTTCTTCAACAATATGAACTCATTTACACTGATTGAGTACTGATTTGAACTAACTGTGTCATTAACCCTAGTCCGCACTTTACTGCCAACTAGTTTCTTTTAAAAAATGCTAACTAGTGCCTTTTATGCTTGAAATTGACATTTTGAAGCAGAAATTTTACGTGTGACCACACTGTTGGGGAATGCATCAATTTTAGATCAAGGTGCTATTGAGCATGGTAGGCCCCTGTCTACTGGAGGATTTTTTTCAAATGGAGCTGCAGCTGATTTAAATGGATGGACATCAACTTTTCAACCAGAAGTATGGATACTAACCAGTAACATAACTTCCATTTACATCTGACTTCTGATAGGAGTGTTTTTTGAAGTTTTGAATTCGTGGTGCTAACTTCATTAACTTTATTTTTGAAGGCGTATATTTATGACATCTTTAAACTTATTCTAACTTTGAACTTCCAGTCACTTTACCAGCTTAGTTGTGCTGACTCATTAATCGACCGTGTCTTCCTGTTTTTTTTTTTTTTTTTTTGTTATGACAAAAGTGAGAGATTTAACATGGAATGGCGGTGTATGATTTGTTACACTAACCTTAAGCATTAACATTAAAATGCGTTCTGAAAATGTTTGAAAAATTAGCTTCTGTTTTTGTTTATGCTTTGAATGAGATTCACATCTAACATTAAAATTAGAGTAGAGCCATATGATTTTTGACGGCACTCTTAGAATCACGTGTAGTTTTTTGAGCATGGAAAAATAAGTGATTTTTGTCATTTTCTTGGATATATCAGTTGGTAGTACTGACTGTTATTTCTTAGAAGTTGTGTTTACAGTTTATCCTAACGTTTAATTGGTATCATGACGTGCTGACTTTTCTGACTAACACTTTAAAACGTAAAGATAGCAATTGAGTGATTATAGTTCATGTTAAACCAAATTTGAGTGAAGTGATAACATTTCTGTGGTAGCCTTTTGTTGCCTATATATTTGGAAACTTTTCCATCAACTGTATCATTTTTGTCTATCTGCTTAAGTTCTGAGAATCATTTCATTTATGAAATTTGTTCTTCAGAAAGTTGTTAAATTAGCCTTCAGTTCGTTGCTGCTGTAAATGACAACATGATGAGGCCAATCTGGCTGGTTCTCAATTTTATACATCAACAATTATCTCAAAATGGTTTGTGGTTACAATTGATTGAAAGTAAATTTTTCGTTTTTGTTTGCACTTAGAATTTGATCCTTAATCAAACCTGCATATGTGCATTTTTAATGCATTTTTCAACATTTTTCTTTCTATTTATAATTTTTTAACATATTACATATATTTTTTGTTTTGATAGATTTTAGATTTGCTTCCTAGCCTGCGGTGTGATTGTTTCTTTTTTTATTTAATATTGTTATTTTTTTAACTATTTGATAAGATATATTTATTTGGTATGATGCAGAGGTTAGGAATGATGCAATCTCCTTCGGGACATGGATGGCTTGGATCACCGGGCGGTTCTTCTGGCATCATTATTAAAAAAACCATCAGGGTTGATATTCCTGTAGACAAATACCCTAATGTATGTTCCCTTGTTAGCTAAACTATGATTTGTATTTTTTATCCTGCTACTATGAATTTTTGATATTTTATCATTTCTTTGTTTTTGTATCTGTAGTACAATTTTGTTGGACGTCTTCTTGGTCCAAGAGGAAATTCTCTCAAGCGGGTCGAAGCTAGTACTGAGTGTCGTGTCTTAATAAGAGGGCGTGGTAGCATCAAAGATCCAAATCGGGTAGATTTTTCTTTTTGCTTATCTTTGCAGTATTTTTTCTTTATTATCATCATTCAAACTGTATTGACCTCACATATAGCAAACCAGTAGTGTATCTGTGCAAGTTTAGTGCCACTTCTATGATGGTAGATATTGGCTTAATTGGTATTGTTTAGATTGAGGAGTAATTTTGTAGACACCTCAAACATTTTTTTAATGTACAAATAAGTGTTTGTCACACTTTGCCTAGTTGGTCTGGGTTGTGTTGGTTTATTGTGGCTACTGAAACACTTGATTGATACCTTTGCTAGTACTTGGTAATTTCTATCAGAGATATCTTCCATAAACTTCACCGTTTACATTTCTACATGAGAATATTTGCTAAGAAAATTCCATTTATTATTCAGCAGTCACGCCATAGAATATTTATTGCGTATTCTTATTATATGTAACTCATTCTTGATTAAAACATTTAACTAGAAGCAAGTATAATGTGTCATGTCTTAATAAAAGGACTTGGTTGTCATGCATGAGGTCCTGGTAGCAGCATTTTTTCAATTCAAAATATGATGAAGGTTCTTAATTTGACAAACATAAGGCTAAGTGAGGCGATTTTGTATTACAAAGGAAGGAATTTACCTCAAAAATATAATGATAAGTATGAAAATTTACACTTATTAAAGCAACAATAACATGAATAAATCTTCAATCAAGGAAACGTATAAATTTTTTTAGTGTATATTACTTATTTGAAAAATTTTATTAGTTTAAAGTAGGGCATAATATAAGTTGCAAATAATTAGGCATGAGTCTCATTACAAATAAGGAGGGAACAAGGTCACTAATGAACTAAATTGTATATATTATTTGAAAATTTAATTTAAAAAGATCATAGATTGGATTCAACTTGTGATATCTACTTTGAAAACAAAAGAGCATGCCCCACTTGAGCTTAAGTTATTTAGGGGTCATATGATTTGTTGAAAAAGTAATACAATGTATTTGAAATATATTGATATTGTTTGGATGAATGTAAAATAAATACAAGAGATTATTATTTTTTGTTTGGCATCAAGTTCATAGAATGCAATGTAAATTCTTATGGTGGCTAGTGGTGGGATGCAACTGGCGGCAGGTGTGAGTGACGATGACGGTTAGCGATAGGAGATGATGTGGGAAGCAAACAGTACGACGACGGTGGCAATGGCAGAATCTAAAGTGAATTTGAAATCGGCCAAATCTAATAGTTTTCAAATACGCTAGAATTGAACTAAAGGGTGAATTTCAAATGCTTGAAAATTCTAACGTACATTTCATTTAATTCAAACCAAACACTAATAATTTCAAATCTTCTGCATTTGGAATACTTTATATCTATTTTATTTCAAATTGAATAGCCCCTTGGTGGAAAATGATACATCTCACATACTAATGAAAGTGAAATCCTACAATTTAAAAACTAAAAGAAACTTAATACAATTGCTTGAAAAAATGAAAACACTATACAACTAGCTAAAACTCATCCCCAAACAAAATTTACTGCTAACAGGGTTGCCTCTTATGAAATTGATTTTCCAATTTAGGTTTGCAAAATTAGCATAGCGTGGATTTGTTAGGAAAACTCAATATGTAATTTCTATCTATTAAGGTATAAATATCAAGGTTTGGGGCATGCAATACGATCAGTGAAATGGCATGGATGATAAAGTATTTACTTCTATAAATCACAATTGAAATACTAGTACAATGTTATGAAACATGTATGAATAAAAAAAGTTCATAATCATGGATGCTTACCAATCATAGCATATCAAGTAAAAGTCATTTTGCCATAAAGTTCAAGTCTTATTAATAGTGATATTCAATGCATGCATAAACTATGTAATTATTAAGTGTTCACATTATATTTTCATAACTATAGTTGGCGTGTCAAGGAATGTTAATCCATCAATAATATATAGTGTTGGCTGATACAATGATCTTGAATCAATAGGATGGTCATTACCAACCTGGTAGAGTTCGTTGACCTGCCTCTTTAGAGTTGTCTCTCTACTTGTCAGGCTTGTCCTCAATATTTATTATTTTAGAACTTGAAGCTCATACCCCTGCATGTAAGTAATTTATTTTCTAGTGTGTATCCTTATTTCTCAATGTTTTGATGCTCTTTCTTCTATACCACACTATGTCGAATTATCATCTTAAAAATCTAATTTATATTTTGTGCTTTTAGCACTTGGAATTTTTTTTTCTTGATTCAAGGCATGCTGCTCGCCTCATTGGCTTAAGAAAGTGTATGCCTTAAAACACCTTATTGGTCATGCCTGTTTGAGGAGTGTGAGATACTATGATCTTCTCTCTCCCTGCTTCCTAGGTGAGTGCCAGACTTTCTTTTAACAATATTGAGTGATAGTGCTTTGGAGTTGTAATAGAGAATTAGGCTCCATTATACCTTCGATCTTCTGCATTCATTAAATTATTTTTATAGAAGCTTTTTGGTAGTTAAATTATTTCTTTTTTGGGGTTTTCAACAAAATTTTTATAGCTTATGTTTTCCATTTCCTTATAAGTATATTGCTTCTTGATAGTACAATGCATTCTTCCATTTAAGTAATGTTTTCTCCTTTGTGAGATGGGCAAGTTTTTGCATGGTTTTACCAAAGTGAGTTAAAAGGTGATGAATTACTGGATTGGTGGAATTGAGCAATTGGAAAGGTAGTTATGCAGCAGTAGAGTAATAAAGCCAAAATTGGAGGTTATGTTATCTAATTGATATGTCATACAACCTTATTACGACCTGTTCATGAGATTTGCACCTTCTATTGTTCATTTCCAGGGTATTATTAGCCTTCAAGTTCGATGTGGAAGTAAATATCTATATAATGTTTTATGAATCCTAAGTGGATTTAGTTCATAGAAAAAAAAAGAGACTTCCTCTTTGTCGCTACCAAAAAATATAGCAGATGCCTCAAACACATGCCAAATGGCTTTCCTTTGGACAGAGAGAAAATAGTAAGGTAATATGTGGAATTTTCTATCTTCCCCTAGTGGAATGTCATGCAGCAGCGTGAGGCTGAGGACTGAAGACTTTGGAATATGCACTCCAATTAATAGGCCTTAGCCTTTAAGTGGATAATATAAGGATTATTGTAATAAATTTATTACTACAAAGAACATTCTATTATGAAATACTTGGAATTCCCAAGTAAAACCTAACCATCTTGATGAAAGCAGTGAGAATAATCCACAAATTCAAAAGAAAAAACAGTTGCGACAATCAAACTAACGGAAGAAAAATAATAAGATACAATTGATCCTCTATTCGAGAGGAGGATCTATCTCTCCCAAATCTCTAAACGCCGCTAAAGCTCAAAAACTTAAACATAAGAGAGATCAAATTTGAGCCAATTCAATATGTCCTAACCCTAGGAAAATAAACTATTTAAGGCATACAATACAAAAGAAAATCTTTAAACAGTCCTACCTACATTCAAATTTCCCTCATAACTCTCTCAAAATCCTTCCTAAATAGCTCCCTTGGACCCGAGCGTATGTTCGGCGCGTACAGGAGAGGCGGAACTTTCGCCTTTGTTCTTTTTGGGCCGGTCCCGTGTGGACTAGCTGGACCGGTCCAATGGACCGATCTAACAATACTTCCTCCTTTGTTCTTCCTGGGCCGGTCTTATGTGGACTGGCTGGACCGGTCTAACAATACTCCCCTCCCATTGGACCGGTCTAACAATACTCCACTCTCAAAGATCCACCTTGTCTGCAAGATGGAAAGACGACACCCTATGATGCACGGACACGGACACGGCGACATGAACACGACACGACACGGACACGACAATTTTTAAAATATAGGACACGGGTGCGGCGTGGACACGGCATAATAATTTTTTTAATATAATATATAATAATTAAATTGATATGAAGTGAAATCAAAATATCCCAATAATAAGACAACATGAATACAACAATATACCGATTTGCCGGGGGTCCAAGGGGGCGCTGCCCCCTGGCGGGGTTCGACCTGCCCAGTCAGATCGCGGGGTCAAGAGGTAGCGCCCTTGCGGGGGTTTCCGGGGGGAGCGCCCCCGGAACTAAATTTTATTGTAAGAGTAATTTTGAAGTTCTGCTTGTTTTTAAAGTTCGTAAGTTGTTTATATGGGAAGATACCGAGTGGTACCGAGCATGTACCTAACAGTACCGAGCATGTATCTAGCAGTACCGAGCGGTACTGAGCGGTACCGAGCATGTACCTAGCGATACCGAGCATGTACTAAGCGATACCTCATTTAATAACTTGACACGCGTGTCCGATTTTAATTTTAATTTTTTTAATTGCGACACTCCAATGCCGTGTCGGACACGTGTCCATGCCGTGTCCGACGCGTGTCCGTGTCCGACACATGTCCGACACTGCATACCCTCTTTAAGTGCCGTGTCGGTGCATCATAGACGACACCCTCCATTCCCGCTTCATCACAAATGGTAAGAAACTGAAGAGTATGATCTTTACACTTGTGCCCCAGCGTATATCTCTCGTCACATATGAAATAGAGCCCCATGCACTTTTCTCCTGTAATTCTATTTCTGTGAGCTTCTTGAAGTTGTCCCCCGGTCTTCCATCAATAGTCTTCTCCTTCGGGGTCTCCTGAAAGGGTACCTAGTGTCGGCTCCTTAGATGCCAAAAAGGTGGTGGTTATCCTGTACTTGCTCTTGAGCTGCTGCATTCCATCCCTTTTTCCAAGTGCCTCTGATTCTTCTCCAACTGAGCTAGCTCCATGGCCTCTCCCAAGTCACGAGGCCTAATTGCAAAGAGCAACAAGTTTGACATGAATTTGGCCTCCAACCTGAAAAAATAGCAAGATGGAGAGGAAAATGCAGCAAAAATCGGTGAGGAAGACTTCTATTTCAGCCCAAAAAATTGCTTTGATACCAATTTGTTAGGAAATACTTGAAATTTCCAAGTAAAACCTAACTATCATGATTAAAACAGCGAGAACGATCCACAAACCAAAGAAAAATCCAGAAAACAGTAATTTTTTGTGATAATCAAACTAACGGAAGAAAAATAATAAGATACAATTGATTTTCTATTCGAGAGAAGGATCTATCTCTCCCAAATCTGTAGACGCCGCTAGAGTCCAAAAATCTAAACTTAAGAGATCTCAAATTCCAGCCAAATTCAAGATGCCCTAATCCTAGGAAAACGAACTATTTAATGCATACAATTTAAACGAAAATATCTAAACAGTCCCTACATTAAAATTTCCTTCCTACCTAAAAAATCCTTCCTAAACAACTCCCTTGGACTGGGCGTGCGTTCGGCGCATACAAGAGAGGTGGAACGTCTGCCTCTATTCCACCTGGGCCGGTCCGGATCCAGGCCAATGGATCAGTCTAGCATATTCTTCCAAACAAAATAAATTATTTTTATTATCAAGAATCAAAATTTTCAAATCTTGATAGGATGGTTTAGGTTCTTCTAATAATATTTGATACTTGATCAATCCCAATAACCGATCATTTGGAGTCCCTTAGCAACGTAGCTTTATCCTTTCTAACCCAAAAAATTTAGCACCAATTCAACACATAAGAACGAAGAAATATCACAAGTCATAATGCATTTGAGTACATGAGATTCGTTGTTCCTTGTGCATGGACTTAGTATAAGCAACTTTTGGGTGGGTAAAACATTACTTCAGAATCTCTGTGCCCGCCACCTTTGTATATCTATAGCTGCTTGCATGCTTCTGTTAATTATTTTTACAGTTTTTATTCCTTGTTGGAGGAAAAGACTAATGAAGGTAAGTCCTTGCTCAACAATGGCTAAATGTTTGACTTTGTCATATTTTACATCTTCACAAACTCATTCGTTTTATTAAAAATAAAAATAACCAATTATTATAATATTATTGATATATATTATTAAGCTTACATAAATACAAATTTTTTAAAGAAATCTTTTAGGCATCTTCAAGAAAATGCTGAAAGTCACTCGCAATTTCTCAGGAGGAAATGATGAGAGGGAAACCTGGTTATGAACATTTGAATGAACCTCTCCACATATTAGTAGATGCAGAATTGCCAATGGAAATCATAGATTCTCGTTTGATTCAAGCTCGGGATATACTAGAAGAACTCTTGAAACCTGTGGTATCACTCTCTTTTACTCACTACATTAAGGCTTCGTTTGGAGCGTCTTTTTTATTGCTTCTTAAAGTAGCTTTTTAGTACAAAAATTTAAATTTTGCACTAAAAAGCTGCTTTAAGCAGCAGCAAGAAAGCCGTCCCAAATAAGCCTAAAGCTTTTTGAAGAATTCAAATCAATCAATGTTTTCTCATATTTTGCCTGCTACCAACACAGGATGAGTCGCAGGACTTGATCAAAAAGCAGCAGCTGCGAGAGCTCGCCATGCTGAATGGCACTCTCCGAGATGACACTTCTCAAATGTCTGGTTCTCTCTCCCCCTTCCATAACAGCCTTGGCATGAAGAGAGCAAAGACAAGAGGGTAAATTTGTCTTCTGCAGGTGATGTTATTTTGCTTTACAGTTGCATCTGATGGTCCCTATGCATGCAGATTCCCCAGCTCTCAATGATTGGCTTTCCTCTCATTGTGTTCCTTTACTATTTAATGCGATTTGAATGAATTTTGATCAAGTAATGTTTGTTTATCTAGTTGACGAGTTATTGTTGAGATTTACATAAAATATGCAGGAACCAGTGAGTTTATGTTTGTTGTATGGCAGTTTTGTATGGAGAGATGGGGGGGTTTGTAAAGAAGTTTGTTCGGTTTGTGTATAAGATGTGAGGTGCTAATTCCCCACATGTAATCATCCCTCTTGTTATGGATCAAAATGATAAATGAGTTTGCTGAGGACTTTTATCTTATTAGAGATTTGATGATTGCTTGTTTCCATTATAATATTGTCTTTGTATAAAAAATGAAATTATTTTTCTAGTTCATGTATTGGATAACTGCATTGACTGTTCGTATGTTTCTTTGTTTTAATTTCGTTCTGTTTATTTGAATAATTACTGCAGTTCTGGTACATTTAATTTTTGATTGGGATAACATTCTTACTGTTTTGTATTTTAGATTTTAATTATAGTTTTTATTTATGCTTAAAGATATTTAACATCTAATTTTTTATAGTTATTTATATAATATTTTAACATTTTAATTATATTAAAATCTATACAGTAATAAGTATTTGATTTTTAAAAGAGATTCATATTAGTTGTATTTTTTATGTAATTTTTATTTTTAGGTGCTATGTAGGTAAATATAAAATTTAAATGTTAAATCTGTAAATATATAATATTTTTTTTAGTCATTTTTTTTTCTTTCCTCCCATTAAAGAAAATGATATTATTTTACTTAGATCTTATTTGTAAATGCGATTGATAATATATTCATATATTTAATCTTATGGTTCTTTTGAAATAGTTGTAGCTTTTCATAAATGTGTTTTAAAATTGTTGTGAGGAAATTAGATTTTTTAAAATTTAAGATTGTAATGGGAATTTTGTCGTATAGAACAATTGATAGAGATGATATTTTGTCATCCCAGAGTTTGTCCTGTATGAATTGTAAATCAATTGAACTAATCGTACTATACGTTAATCTCTTTGTATTGTATGATCATACGAACAAAAACAACTAAGTTGAATTATTAGGATTTTTTATAATTTTTAAGCATCATCTAAACCTAAAACAAATATTAATAAACTTTAGATTTAATAAAAGAATAATAAAATAACTTAGAAATTAAAAATATTAATAATTCAAAAGATAGAGAAATATAAAACAAAATCTTATGAACACATCAAGTTATGAAGAATAATAAACTAAATAATTTAAAATCAACAATTTTAAAATAAAAAAAGAAGAAATTTATAAAAAAACAATTTTAAAATAAAATTTTCACTTATAAAATTCTAAAAAAAAATAAATTTTCAAAATCCAATAAAAAAATACTTAATTGCTTTTAAAACTTCACATCACCAAACAGTTATTAGGTCCTCCGACAGGAAGTAGAGCTAAGTCCGATCGGAGCTAAAATCCCGCAAAAAATGAGAAATACCAAGCAAATACCGAGCAATACCAAACAATAACGAGGAATACCATCATGTGAAGACCCAATACCGAGTTATACCGAGCAATACCGAGTTATACAAAAAAATACCGAGTTTTTCCTAGAAAAAACTCAGTGTTGCTCGGTATAATTCAGTATAACTCGGTATTGGTCTTCACCGAGTGGTATTCCTCGTTATTACCAAATAATACCTAGCAATACCGAGCAAATACCGAGTTTTTTGGCGGGATTTTAGTGCCGACTGGACGTTCCTCTACGTCCGGTTGGAGGACCTAATAATTGTTCCACCTCACCCCTTTAATTGAGGCGTACATTTTACTATATCTGTGATGCTTTAAATGAAAAGATTTATCTCAGGATGGACGTTATATATTTGAAGTATTCTTTAAAATCTCAAAATATAAATAGAACACCACATCCTTAAAAATTCAAATAAATGCTATAAAACATTAAACATTATTGAAATCAAGCTTGAAATAAATTGAAGAATTTAAAGTAAAATAAAATATCAAACAGAATGATAACCTCACAATTGAACGCACAGCCTTTTTTTTTTTTTTTTTTTTTTGAGAGAAATGCTAAATGCATTAATGAAAAAGAAAAGCTATTACAAAGTACAAGGTGATAGAAAAGCTATCACATTCCTCCTTTAATAAAGAACTAAATAAAGGAGGAATATTATTACCACTAAGATTTTCCCAAAGAAAATTATCATTTAATACAAAGTTAGCACAAAAATGGGCTAACTTATTACAATTTCTATTAACAAAATGAAATATAATATTACCGAAACCATCCAAGAAAGATAGATCTTCAATTCCTTCATTATGTACATTTCGGCTTCCTTTATCCACAGAATTTTGCAAATGCTTGATAATGTTGACATTGTCTCCTTCAATAATAATCCCCTTTGCATCCAACATCCAATCGAGGATGATCTTCTTTAGTGAACGAAAAGCAATTAGCCCCAATAGACCACTATCCCAATGAGTGCAATAAATTCCAAAAGCAAGTAAGAATCTCCCTTTTGAGTCACTAAAAACTCACCAACCCCAACATTATTGGATTTTGTTGAAGCCGCATCAAGATTAACCTTAATCCATTCAGGGGGAAGAGGATGCCAATGAGAAAACAGCCTATCCGGCTGGTTAGCATCCCAGTGATCCATGAACAGATTAGAATTTGAAATTGATGCAAAACTAATAGCATTAGAGGCTATATAGATTAAACTCAGTTCTCTCTTTCCATGCTTAATCAAGTTTCTACTTTTCCATGACAAATATACTAAGGAGCAATAAATTTTTGCAATGAGTTTATTTACTACAGCTAGCTGTCCCAATTGGTTCTTACAGTCAGTGTAGGAGGAACAAACAGGAATCTGAAATCCCCATTCCTTCAGAACATCAATTGCTTGATGCAGCTTTAAACAATGAACCATAATATGCTCAGAATTTTCCAGTCCATTACAACCTCTAGGACATAAACAATTATCCAACAACCTTCAATCTGGTAAACAATTTTCAAGAGATCTGCTATCCTCTTTATTCTCTACCACCTTCTTCTGATAAGTTGCCTTCAATATTCTATTTTTCTTGTAATTGACATGGACCCAAGGTCCATACTTTAACTCTTCCCTGGGAGCCTTCACAATGCTTGCATATTATGTTATTTAGGAGCTGGATCAGAACAAACATTGTTTGCACTTCAAATATCAATACATACATTGCTAAGATGACCAACTTTCCCACACTTGTAACAAAAGGTTGAGATTTTTTCATACACAATCTTTTGAAAGAAACGACCTTCTAACCCGTCCACCCAAACACCCGTCAGCAATTGTTTATCAAGCTCCAAATGGACACAAACTCTTGCAAACTCCTTCCTTCCCCATTGGAACATATCACCATCAATAAGCAAAGGAGACCCTATTAATGATGCAATTCTTGCCACATTAATTTCATCCCAACAAAATAGTGGAAGATTTGACAATCATACCCACACAGGAGATGTTAAACCCTTAAGGGAATTTGTAGAAAACTTAGGACTCCATTTATCAAGTCCAATAATATGACCATTTATGAACTATGGTCCTCCCACAATAACTTTTTCCATAGAATCTTATGAAAAAAAGGAGCACAGTATCCACCCTGAACCAAGGATTGTTACATGAAATTTCTCGAATTGGGACCATTGACGACTCAATTCAGCTGCTACAATCTGGACTGAAATAGCTCTCCCAAAGACTTTAATCACAATTGATTTCTGAAGCTTCTCCGAATTCTGCAACATCTTAGGCTGAAACAATTTGACGGCTTTACCATCATCAGACAAGAAGGATTCTCCCATTTGCAAAGTCACTGTGATATGAGAACGTTTAATCCAAGGATTCTGAACGTTCTTAACAGGAAGAGAATTCAACTCTTTCGTCTCCGCATTAACATTTTCCCAAACATTTGAAGTGCTATCTCCCATCTTTTGAACTGAAGGGTCTCCCTTTGGAAAATTCCCATTATTTCCAAACCGGTTCAAAAAGATCTTCATACCAGAAGAAGAAGATTCAAAATCATTTGAAATAACATTCAAATTAGACGAAGGAGTAACTACATTTGAATCTCGAATCACTTGCTTCCCCTTGCCGATATCTGGTGAAGAAATCTTCATACCTTAAGAGCAGTTTTCTCTGATTACCAACGTACCGTTGAAAGGTCTTGAATTGGCTCCCAACTCCGATCTAGCAGAACTAAGATTCATTGACGATCTATCAAAAATCAGATTTGCCGATGTCCGACCACCAGAAGTGGTCACCGCCAGGCCAGCCATCTCCACCGGCATTTCCGCCAACGGAAAAGAAATTCAAAATTTTGAATTTCCTCTCTCTAGAAAATGGGTCTCTCTCTCTCTAAGTAGAACATAGCCTTAGACTATCTTGGATAGGTTATTTCTTTAATGGATTTTTTTTTTAAATATTTTTGCTATATATTGCTTTCTATTTCACTGCAATAGAATATTCTATTTCAATAACTACATAGCTTGAACCAAAATAAAACTAAAACTTAGTGAAATTATATTTCTTTGGACTTAGATTTAAGTAACCCATTCTGTAATAATTCTCATATTTGTTATAGGATATGAGGCAGCTAGTTTATCATTTGCTACATTATAAGTTATTATCACCTGGGAATTTTTTAAATCTTGTGTTGATAAAATTTAAGCCTCAAATTTTTAATAAAATGAATAACTTAAATACTAAAATAAAATTTTAAAACTTTAAAGCCCGATATTAAATAGTTTGTAGTACTTGTAGGCATCAAAGAATATAAATCTCCCCACTTTGAGATTTTAAAAGAACATCTTTTTCTAAACATTTGAAATTTTAAAGAACATATTTCTCTAAATTTAAAATCACTTAATTTTTTTTATTTAATTTTAATTGGGATTATTCAAAGGAGATTACTTCTCTTTGAAGGTAATCAATCATAAGGGGCCGGCCCCTACAGAAAACTGTATCCCATAATAAAATAAATCAAATATTACTAGATTATATAGTGAAAAATCTCTAAAAATGTAGGCATTTTTCTAAAATCTTATTTTATTTTTTGAATGTTAATAGTAGTAAACAACATAATAATCTAATTATAATACAAATCTCTTAACATCATTAAAGATTTTTATTATAATATATTATAAGTTCAAGACATTATAATCCATCAAAGACTTGATAATATATCTAATAATAATAGTTATATGCCTAGGGATCTAAATGAGTTGTGTTTGAAGCACTTCAACTGAGCATGAGCTTATAAATTAATTAAATCAAGATTAAGTTCTAGTTTAATTCTATTAGTACAAGTTGGCTCTTGAATTATCTCATTTAATAAAAGTGATAATTTGATTTCATTTCCACTAGTTGTTGTCATAAATTGACAAATAAAATGAGAATTTAAATTTGAAGTGATTAGAACTCAATCAAGATAAAGAAGGGAAATTAAAAGTATCTAAATTATTTTTATTAATTAAATTATTGAATTCTAATAAATATTAAATTTATATTATATTGATATTTTTAAATGAGAAGACTTAGATGTTGATGAATTTTTTAGTTTATTCTTTTTCCATGAGCCTCATTTTGTATCATTCTGTTGATCTTGTAACAACCTAAACTTTTGAAAATAAATTTCAAATGAAAATTTGGAGAAGTCTAAAAATTTTGAAATAGAGCGCTATGCCATTACGCTTTTGAGCGTAGCGATGCTATATGAAGAAGTGTGGCGGTGTCAACACATTATGTTCCACAGTACCTTTGGAATAGCATCTAGTGCAGTGACACTGGGTCATGGTAGCTCCATAACGCCAAGCACTAAAATGAGTTTTTTTATATTTTTTAATATAAATATTCCTGTCATTCACTCCCTCCATCACTCTTACGCCATTTTCTTGGTCGGGGTAAAAGAAATAGAAGGAGAAGAGAATGGAGAAGAAGATGATAGAGAGAGAGAGAGAGAGAGAGAGAGAGAGAGAGAGAGAGAGAGAGAGAGAGAGAGAGAGAGAGAGAGAGAGAGAGAGAGAGAGAGAGAGAGAGAGAGAGAGATACTTTGGGTCTTTTTTATTCATAGTTTCTGTGATGGATTTTATTATATTCAAAGTAAGTAAAAATACTCTTACTCATTCTTTTTGATGGTTTTGATTTCTACATATTTTATCTCTTTTAAATCGGCTAAAAGTATATTATCTTCTGATTTTGTAAGCTTTTATCATGTAACTTTTAATATAGTATATATTTGATCATTCTAAATAATTTGACATGATTTTATTACATTTGTATTGATTAAATACGTGTATAGGAATTTCTATGTGAAATGAGTAGGAAAAAGGTCGTATACTGAAAATGGGTTGAAAGTGATGTACTTTGATTATATATGATAATAATGAAATATAATATATGCTAAAATGATTGATATATATTGGAATGGAATACTAATACTGGTATGAATCTAATATGAAAAAAAATATAATATTTGGTCTATGTGTATAGAATTAAGAAGATGAAAGGTTGATTAGAATACTATAAGGTGTGGTGAAATAATGTATTGATTAATATCAAATATATCATATAATAACTCTACGTGATACTCTCAAGATTCATGAAATTTACTAATAGGAGTTATAAGGAGTTGAAGATTGATGCATAAGCTATATGGTGTTGGAGACTCATCCAAGCAATTCATTAATTGGAAGTCATAAGGAGTTGGAGACTAACATGGGAGTCATAAGTGCAAGAAAAAAATTAAGATGCCCTCATAAGAATATCTAATAAATGATAAGAGTACTGATATACAATAGTTAATAATTATATATGATAAAAATATTGATACTACTGCTTTACTAATATAATTGATCGATTGATAAGATAGAACAAATGATGAGAATGAATGATTGAATGAGATTGATTAAATGATAAAGATAGATTGACTGATTAATTAACTAATAAATATTGATGTATGATCAAGATTGATAATGGATATATCCAATATATTTGATATACTTGGATATGATACGTAACATATTGATAAATTAATATAGGTGACTAATATATATAAGGTAAAGACCTTGCATTATGAGGCTAGACACTTGTTGGCCTCATTTTTGTCATGAGGTTGAAAAAAATGAAATTTAACTAATCAAACTCAAAACCACATTCAAATTTAAAATTTCAAACCAAAATTTAAGGTCAAAGGCCTATGTCCTATGGCCCTCTTTGGGTGATTTTTTGATGACCTCAAAACCCAATCAAATTACCCTCAATTCATGATCTATCAATTGAACATTGATTAGGCATATCCGTAGGATAAATCCTCCAAATTTGAGGTCAATCTTAGACATATAACCCCAAATATTCAATTGTAGTCTAAAGGTTGTAAAATCTTCAAATATTTATGGCCTATGCATCTGGACCTAGCATCTTATAAAATTTGACCATAGGGCCTTCCCTAAAACCCTTAAACATAACCATCATAATCATATATTAAAAACAAAATTGAATATTTGTTGGACTCTGGTTGACTTAATGTTGACTAGGGCCCCACTTGACCAAAATTCTCCTTAAAGAGGGAATTGAAGTTTTATCCAAACTACATGGACAATCTATATCAAGCCATGAAACATTATCCAATACATCCTAAACACTCTTGAAAATTCATTAAACTCAAATTCAAGCCTTGGTCATGTTTGGTTGACCAAGACAATTAATGTGGACCAAATTTCCCCTTGAGGGCTTAATTGGGTTTAACCAAATGGTTATTCCATTGCATGAGACCACATCCATTGGCCTCAAATCACTAATTTGAACTTGTTGGACTCAAATAGAATGACCAAGTCAACCATGGTTGGCCAAATCACCCATACACCCAAACAAGGCCAAATTCAGTGCCTTAAGTAATTTCAAACCAAATTAACCACTCAAAAAATTTTAATTGGATATGCCAAGTATGATAAATATTCTTCCTAAGTCAAATCCCCCTTGATTTTACTTGGTCAACCCAATTGGAAGGATAAAAAATTATTTCATTTCCTTATCTTTTACCAAGATTCTAATCACATGGCTCCAAGCATTTGGCCACTCATCCATGTAGTCCAATAAACTCCCTTGGATGCCACCTCAGCTCAATTGATTATTTTGACTAGTCAAATGAGCTTAAGTAGTCAAGCCGCCTTGGCAATCTTAACTCTCCAATAAACCTGCTCTAGTTTACTAAAGATTAACCAATTTCCCTCCTAAATAGAACCTAAGCTATCCCCTTAAGACAAGCCTAGCCTTGGTTTAGCCTAATGGGGAAAAAGGGGTGTGGTCCCCTCCAGCACATGAGCCAAGCGGTCTCTCTCAAGCACCATCCTTCCCCCTAGCTTCTAATAGCCTTAGACATGTTGCAACCATCCGATGGAGTGGCCAAATAAATCCCAACCCTTCATTCCAAAAGCAAGGGCATAAGGGAAGGAAAACCTAAACCTAAGGCTGATTCAATCAAACTCTTTTTCTCAATAGCCCCAACCCTTAGAACTCCTTCCCTAGTCTTTCCAGTAGCTCCTCCATCAATTACAACCATTTCTCACATTCAAAACCTAATTTTGGTGAAGAGAGAGACTTGTAGAGGGAGAAAGTGGAGCTCGCAACACAATTTTCAATTGAACCATAAAGAGCTTGGGGACTCTTCTGCAAAGTTAGAGAGTATATCACCAGAAGAAAAATAAGATCAAAATCCATCCATTGGTTGGTGAGATATCTCAATATTTAGCTAGGAGTTTAATTTGAAACCACTCAAAATCTATAATGCATGGAGCCTCCAAACTCCAGGAATTGAAAGATTAAGTTGTCATGATTTTGTGTTATAAATTTCGTAGAATGCGGATTAGTATTTTGAAAGTTATGAGAAATTGAAATTTCAGTTCATTTTGAATTAAAATCAAGTCGCTAATCAGAGCCACCAGATAACCCGTTCAATGCGATCTCACATCCCATATGCAGCCATGTCACCTCCAAAAATATCATGGATGTCACCATAGCTTAAAATCGTGTGATTAATTTATGGAGGAACCACGTGGCGCCAGCACAGTTGTTGATCTAAAGCCATGTGGATCGGACGGTCTCTATTGCACGCTAATTTAGTTTAGTGAAATTTCAACCACAATTTTTATTTCAAGGCGTGTCTCGACATGCATCAATAAGGAAAATTGTGGCAACGGTGGCACAATCATTGCCACATCAGTTTAATTAAAAAAAAATCAGAAGATTCCTCAAAGCTTTTAAAAATCACAAAAAATTAAATTTAGTAATTTTGGTGCCTTTGGATAGGTCTTGAGACTTAGTTTATTTTTAAAATAATTTTAATAAATTTTGATGAGTGAATTGAGAAATTTGTAATTATTTGAATTTTAATTTTAATAATTTTTTCATGATCTAGTGGTCAAACTAAACTTAATTTTTTAGCACTTTAGGCATCCTTGGTAATTTTTATTGCTCTCGATTACTATGGTGTAAATTTGCAAATAGATGGGTCCATTTTGGGAACTTTTATTACATCCAGTGAACGTACGCTCATCTACGTTCGGTTTAGGCAAAAAAACGCCTGTACCGCGGTACAACTCGGTACTCGGTACAGGCGCTTTTTTTGCCTAAACCGAACGTAGAGGAGCATACGTTCACTGGATTTAATAAAAGTTCCCATTTTGGACCTAAAACTTTAAAAATTTATAACTCCTCAAATTTGTAGGATTAGGCTATGGTTTTTTTTGTCGTGTGATTACATGTGTGTCAGGGTTAGATGAATCAAAATTTGGACCCATTAGAGCACTAGTGACACTTATGAAAAATAATTAAAAATAATGTCTTGAAAACATAAAAAAACTTTAGAAAATTACACACACACCCAATAAGGGTCAAACTTTAGGACATTGAACTTAGTGGCACTATAAACCTTATATTTTAATATCACTTAATTTTGATAACATTAGCTTAAAAAATTAGTCAAATAAAAAATTAACTCTATTAAGTGGCATAAAATTTCAAAAAATGTAAGAAATCTATATTAAATTCTCTATCAAATAAAATTACAAGCTTTTTTAGTGGCCTTCTTAATTGGTTTTAATTTAATAATTAATAAAATTCAATATTTAATTAAAATAAATAATTAAAATTTATTAAAAAAGCCAAATAAATTCCAAACTCTTGAAAATTCTTCTACAGGTCATCTATTTCCTTCGGAAGCTATTTGGTGCCAAAATAACAAAACCTCCTTAATTAATAAATTAAATAATTCATTTAAATGAAAAAATTTCAAAAATTCAGAATTATTTCTAGAAATATTCAAATCCAGCCAACTTAGTGTAATTTTACTCAACTAAGGGTCTAATATTTATGAAAAATATCAAACTCTAAAACTTGATTAAAATAAATAATTAAAAAATATACTATTTTTTAATAAATTAAAATAGTTCATAAAATTTAAAAATTAAACAAATGACTAAAATTTCAATAAAACATCAATCCAATCAATACAATGAGATAATCAACCTCAAAATATATAATAATACTATATTGATGATGTTTTTAGGATGGGCTACCTTGATCTACGGGGCTATGTCTCCTAAGGAGGTATAGTTCCTCGAGCTCATTGTAACAATGCCACAAATAAATTAATGGAGTGCAAAACTATTGATCAACTAATCATTAATTAATTAATTAAAATTAAATCATTAATGCTATAAAATTAACTAGGATTTTAGAATGCACTACCTCAAGCTATGGGGCTACGCATCTTATGGAGTAGAGGTGTCAATATTGGACCCGACCTAAATCCTAACTCGAACCCGACCCAAAAATTTTGGGTTTAGGTTGACTCGAACCCGAAGCAGGTCGGATTCAGGTCTAGAATACTGGCTTGTTTACAAAATTGGGTCAGGTTCAGATTGACATGAAAACTTGAGAATGAGCCAAAATGACCCGAAAGCCCAACTGCCCCGCTACCAGGCTGCCTCGCGGCCCCGCTACCTTGCTACCCCAACACTAGCTGCCCTACCTACGGCCTGTCCTGCATCACATCACGTCGCATCGCATCACGTCACATCGCATCCACTCGATGCTTCGGCTTTGTGCTTCGCTGGTTGTCGCGTTGCATCGCATCCGCTCCACACATCGTCGGTTGTCGCATCACCTACACCGCTGCCACTGCCCTGTCAAACGTCGACACCACTGTAGCTATCGATGCCCCGCCTATCGTGTTGTCCCTAAATGGGTTGGGTCATATTGACTCAAACCCGAAGCGGTTCGGGTTCGAGTCTGGAAAATTAACCCATTTGTAAAAATGGGTTGAGTTGACCCGAACATGAATAGTGCCAAGTTAGTTTTGGGTTTGACCCGAACTCAAACAGTAACCTAAAATTGACACCCCTATTAAGAAGACATAGTTCCTCGAGCCCATTTTGATAATGCCACAAATTGATCGATGATAAATAAAAAATCACTAATCTAATGATTCAGTAACCAATTAATTTAAAAGTATCAACTCTTAATTTCAACCAAATAAACTAATTAAATAACCTTGGTTACTACTAGTAACTCAAGCCCGTGGGGCTATTAAATTAGCCTTAAGAAGAGTGAAATAAACCTCATAGCCCTGATGTAAATAAATATAGTAATCATTCAATAATTAAAATTCATCATAAAATAAATATTATTAAGGCACTAGTACTTTAACTTGAATTAAATCTCTATTGACCCATAAAAAAACAAAAAACACTTGAAAACTTCAGCAACTATTCAATATATGACACGTCCAACCCACACAGCTTGATGCACAAACTTTAGATGGTTTGTTAGGATAACTAATTTTAGTTTTGGGCTAGATTGGTGTTCTTTCCTTTTATTCTACTTGTGTGCCGACGTTTTTCATGAATTTCACTACATGATGATTATAATAAATTGATTGATGTGCTGATTTCTATCATGCTATCAGTGATCTAGATTGATGGGCAATAAATTTTCCTAGGTTTAGAAAATATGGATGCTAAAAATGTCTTATGTATTGGCCATGTTCAAGCATGACTAAAAAGGGGGCTAATTAAATATGATTAATGAATTTGATGCAGATACTTTAAATGTTAAGCCCCTCCTAAAAATCATAAGAGCATGTCCAAATGTATTTTATGCTCAAATGAGAGAAATTGAGTAATTTGATATAAATAAATGCTTGAGATGTTTATAATTTTATATGTGAATTGTCTAGGATAGCCATGCAGATTATAGAAGATATTTATTATGAAATGTATTTACCTTTCTTTATTGTTTATATTTCCTTGAATGCAAATAGTCAGTATTGGTTATCAATAGTCTAGTTATTAATAATTTGGTTGTAAATAAATATTAGTTGTTAATTTAAAAATAAGAAAAGAAATGAATTGTAAGAAGAAAGTAAATATAGCTAAAGGGAAAAGAGGTAAATGTTTTCCACTTTAGATCTCAAGGCATGACAAGAGTTGTATCAGAGCAATAGTTAGTAGAAAATTTTGATCATAATTAGAGTTATATAATGATTACATTATTTATTAGTTAAATATGTTTACATATTTATTTTAATTTAAATATTTTATTTTATATTTAAAATTTATTTGTTAATCAAACAAGTGGACTCAAAAAGGAAGAAGTCTGAACCTAATATTTATGTAGTTTCAATGACATTTAAGAATATGATAAAGTTTGCACCGCTCAAATGGCGAGCGATAAATCAGCAAAATAGTATGAGAAGTTATAAGAAAATAGTTGAAAGTAATAAGAAAAAGATTGGCAAGATTGTCAAAGTACCTACCACTCTATAATATATTTGTTGTGGGAGAAAACATGTAAGATCCATTAAAGGGTGACATGATAATATTTTAGGTATAGTGTTTTAGGCATAGAATGGTAGAATGACCATTACCTGCA
This sequence comes from Dendrobium huoshanense, assembly GCA_016618105.1. Classification (NCBI taxonomy): domain Eukaryota; kingdom Viridiplantae; phylum Streptophyta; class Magnoliopsida; order Asparagales; family Orchidaceae; genus Dendrobium; species Dendrobium huoshanense. The sequence continues at coordinate 27,157,336 of CM028355.1, forward strand.
CCTGGGCAAGAATATGTTTAGATTGGAAGCAGACTATCAAAACTAGTAAAAGCAGTAAAAGAGGTTCCTAAGGTGCGTGATGATATAACTAGTATGATTTTGTGTTGTTTTTGTACATAAGACTATCTTTCCAGTTAAATTTTAAAATTTATTTTGATTAATTTTGAGTTGAATTGACATGATTTCTAGTGTAGATTTTGAATATTAATTTTTGAACCTATTTGATTTGATTGTTTTGTTTTGAGAATGCTCTCTCTCAAATTGATATAGAAATGTCAATGATGATATTATCAAGTTGGGAAAATTGTAACAACCTAAAATTTTGAAAATGATTTTAAAATGAAAGTTTGGAGAATTCTAAAAATTCTAAATGGGAAAGCTGTGATGCTACTTTTTGCGGTGTGACACTATATAGAGAAGCACAACAGAGTTGGTTTGACATGGCAATGCCACATGTAGTGTAATGTGTTGTAAATCTAATTTTTTGGATTAGAATTTTGATGATAGCAAACATTCATATTTTTCTACGACTGCCTTGCCTACTAACATTTTAGGTCCACAAGATTGAATGCAACTCAAGCCAGCTCAAGATTGGGTAGATTAGTTCTGTGTTAGTTTATAATTTTTTCCCTTTTTTGAGTCTATTGTAAATAATGTGGTTCCTGATGCTGAGTAATCTTGCACACACACACATGGGGTAAAAATTTCTGTCTGTTGGTTAGAGTTCTCTATTTTGATCACATCATTCGGGATGATCCAAACATCGTCCTGGCCAATCTATTCAAAATTAGAAATTTAGTTAAGGCAGTTGTCATTAAGCACATTATCCTGTATGATATTCATATAGGCCGGGACGATAGGCTCAAATTAGAAAGAATCAGCCTCCAGATCTATTTAGTTATTATTTATTTTTAGACACATCCAGGACATCATTCTGGATGATGCATCACAATTATACCTAAATTTATCTAGTAATTAAGAAACACAATTAAGGTTTGATTGCATGATCACATTACCCTAGATGATTGCAAGATTTTTCGGGATGATCTCTTAGATGATTAACATTGGCCAGCTTCTATTCAGGGTGATGCTCAGGATGAGTTTTATAGATTTTAACTAATCATCCAGGACAATTATCAGATCAGCCTGGACGATCAAGCTATTTTTGCATCGTCTAGACATTCTTTCGGAGCAATTATCTGGACGATATTCAAGGATTTGTACTGATCGTATAGGACAATATTATATCGGCCTGGATGATATGGCCAAAAATATTCTAATCGTCTCAAAATATTCGGGCTGATTGAGCAAAATTTATGATGATCGTCCAGGATGATATCCATATCATCTTGGATGATAAAGTCAGTTTATATAAAATAAGAGCTATTCTAAAACTCTTTTATTTAAGAGCTCTTGTTCTACCCAAGAGCTTATCTTTTGCTATTGTTTTAACCTGAGAGAGCAAAGAGAAGAGGGAGAGTAAGGGGAGAGAGAGAGAGGATCTTGTGAGGGGGAGTTTGTGAGGGAGTTCACAAAGGTTGCTCCAAGCAAGGATCCATCGTCGTCTTCTCAAATCATCGTCCTTAGTTTCTTAGGGGTTCTAGAGAGTTAAACTTTAGCATCTGATCAAGGTTCTTTGCCTATTTTAGGAGGAAGCAAAAGGAGTTAGGTTCTCTACCTGCTTCTAGAGAAAGTAAAAGTAGTTGGGTTCTCTGCCTGCTTCTGGAGGAAGCAAAAGGAGTTGAGTTCTCTTCCTCACCTAGATTGGTGGAAAGGATGTTTGTATAGACTTCTCCGTTTTTTTATGGGGGCAAAAGGAGAGACACTGAGTTTAGTGCAATATTCGGAGGGCGCCTTCAGGGAGTGGACATAGGTCATGTTGACCGAACCACTATAAATTTATGTGTTCTTTATAACTGCTTTCGCATTTATTTTTTGCACTTGACATCCCTAACAAACTTTCAAGTGGTATTAGAGCGGGATTCATAAAATTAAGTTTAAAAACTTTTTGAATTTTGATTCATGGCTAACTTTAGTAATCGTAATACCATGGAAGGATATTCTATTGCACGTCTACCTTATTTTATAATATTCCTTTTGATTTTTGAAAAACTCTCATGTCTGCATTTTTATAATCACTTGATTATCGTATGTGGTTGCTTGTTAAAGAAGGTTATACACCACTTTCTCATGAACTTAATAACATTAAAATTAAAATTTTTTTTACTAAATGGACTTTTGATGAAAGAGATTTAGCACAACTTAATGCAAAATATTTGAACTATTTTTTTATGCTTTGAAATTTGAAGATTATAAGCATATTACAACTTGTGCAACTGATAAAGAAATTTGGGATAGATTGTGTGTAACTTATGAAGGAAGTAATGAAGTTAAACAATTTTGATTAAATATTTCATTGCATGATTATGAACTTTTTTTTATGAAATTATATGAATTAATTTCTAACATGTATACAAGGTTTATTCAAATTATCACCTCATTGCATGCTTTAGGAAGAGAGCTAACTAATTATGAAATGGTTAATAAAATTTTGAGATGCTTGCATTCTTCTTTCAATGCTAAGATCACTACAATTATTGAATATAAAGATTTGAATACTTATTCGATTGATAACTTACTTGGATCACTCATTTCTTATGAGTAAGGGGTGAATCAAAGAAATCTTGATGCAGGTGAGAAAAAGACGGAGAAAATTATGGCACTAAAAGCCAAAAACACAGACACAGATTCTTCCGGATCTAAAAATGATGATGTTGCCTTCATCACTAGGAAGTTTAAAAGCTTTTTAAGAAAAAAATAACAAGTATCATCAGAAATGGAAAAGAGGTAAGGATAATAAAAATTATAAAAGTTCTTATGATGTTGTTTGTTTTGAATACAGGAAGCCTGTACATGTTAAAGTTGATTTTCCTACACTTAAGGAGCACCCAAGCTAGGATAAGGCTGAGAAGATGTCACGACCCAACCTGACCGGGACGATTCCCGCTCGCATTGGGCCGCGATACAACTATTGAAATTCCAGGATCTAGTTTTAGAATTTTCTTCAGACTTTCTTCCAAATATTAAATAGACAGAAAAATACAAAGCTACTATAAACATCCAAATACAGAACAGTTCATCTATCTTTTCTTTCATCAAAACAATCATATATAGATACAGTGCATGACTACAGACAGAAAGAACACAACAGAAACAGAAAAGCCATGACTGTACAAAATCAAAAGTATAAAATACATAATCTCAGATCAGACACAAAACTTCTAGTCCAAGACCTCATTCCCTTTCCCAGAACTTGAAAACCACGTATAAAACAAGGATGAGCTAATAGCTCAGCAAGACATCACTCACCAATCAAAATCATCAGAAATTCACATCAGAAAATAGCCATATGGAAATCATAGAACAGATACTTGATCAACAGAAATCAAACAACTGATACAGAAAACTGAAGTCATGTTGAATCGGAGTTCATAACAGATATCATAAAGCTTTCAAGTCACAGAGTAGACAGAATCGTACGGAATAACCATAATCGTATATAAATCAGAAATAAAAAAAAATCACATTCATATCAGATAATTCTAATCAGATAATTCATAAAACAGATCAGATAAGTCACAGCACAGATTATCAGATATCAAACATCAGATTTTAGATAACAGATCACATATCAAATTTCAGATTCCCAAACTCTTAAACAATCTCTATGGATTCTGGCCCCTTATGCCTCCCTTCCCTGACACTTATAGAATCTCGACGGATTCTGGCCCCTTATGTCTCCCTTCCCTGACACTTACAGAATCTCGACGGATTCTGGCCCCTTATGTCTCACTTTGTGCTTATAGCACCAGAACAGAACAGATATTTGGAATTTCTGGAACAGAATTTATTTTCAGATTTCAGAGCTCATTTCAGATTTCCCTGACACTCACAGAATCTCAAAGGATCCTGGCCCCTTATAACTCCCTTCTGATAGCATATAAACACTTCAATTCATTCAATGTATCAATTCAGAAAAATCAGAATTCGTACAAAAAATCAGCGACATAACGGCAGTATATGGAATTTACACAAAATTCACATATTTAGAAATTTACCAAATTATCACAGAATATCCACAACAACATTATAAGACTTTTTCTGTACTGAAGTAATAATATCAGACATCCAGATAAATTCTTATTCAGATAAAACTCAGCAGAATTCAAAATACCTTGTAAAAATCTTCCAGAACATACTAAAAATGTGCACAATTATCATCTCAAAAACATACCAAAATTTAAGCGGTAAAACCTTTGTTAGAAGAAAATAATACCATAAATTTGCTAACAGAAACAAAATCCGGAACAGAAAAGTTGTCAAAATTCTCATTTCTGAAAATTGAGAAAGGCGGAATGTGCCTTACCTCGAGTCGATCAACTTTCCCAACTACAGCAACGGACGAAAATGAACTGGAGTCGCCTAAAAATCCTCTTTTCTTCTTCTTTCCATAATTTTCTCTCTCCTAGACTTTCTTTCTCTTCAAAAACGACACCATTTAGATATTTATTAAGCAGGATCGTCCCGGACGATGTCCCGATTCGTCCCGGGACGATCTTTTCTGGACTCAAATCGTCCAGACAAAAATTAATTCTAATTTCTTCATCCCTGGACGAAACTCTCTGTCTGGTTCGTCCCGACGGTTCATCCCGACCCTTACAGGTTCGTCCAGACTAACAATACAGATTTCTTCACAACTTGTACCGATCGTCTTGGGACGATCCACTTAGTCCTGGACGATCCTATAAGGAAAACAGCCTTTGCAATCTCCCCAACTTCAGAAAAATGTCATCCTCGACATTGCCAAATCAAAAATCCGTCAAAATAGATACGGATAGGACTGTCTCATGTCCAACTCTTTCTCCCAAGGCGCTTCCCGAGCTGTTCTGTGCTTCCACTGAACTTTAACCATAGGAATCTGTTTATTTCTTAATTTACACACATCATAAGCCAAAATTTTCACAGGTTCTTCCTTATACTGTAGATTCTCCTGAATCTCAACCTCATCAGCAGATAACTTCTTTTCAGATTCAGATATCCACTTTCTCAAAGAGGATACTTGAAACACGTTATACACATCAGACATCTGATCGGATAATAACAATCTATAAGCAGACTTTCCAATCCTTTCAATAATCTCAAAAGGTCTGACATACCTTAGACTGAGCTTGCTCACTCTTCCAAATCTGCTGACACCTTTCATCGGACTGACTTTGATATACACAAAGTCACCAACCTGAAATTCCATAAATCTGTGCTTCTGATTATAATACTTTTGTTGTCTATCTTGTGCAGTTTTCAATCTTTCTTTAATCAAATTGATTTTCATCCACAAAAGTTGAACCCATCACTTGTCTATCTTCCACCTCAGTTAGAGTCAAAGGAGTTCTACACTTCCGGCCATACAAAGCTTCATAAGGCGCCATACCAATACTGGACTCGAAACTGTTATTATAAGCAAATTTGACCAAAGGGATATGATCTTCCCAGCTTCCTCCAAAATCCAAAATACATAACCTCAAAAGATCTTCCAGTACCTGAATAGTTCTCTCATACTGTCCGTTAGTCTGCGGATGAAAAGCCGTACTGAAATTCAACTTTGTACCCAAGCCTTGTTGAATGCCCTTCCAAAGTTTGGAAGTAAACCATCCATCTCAATCAGATACAATCACTTTAGGCACACCATGCAATCTAATAATTTCCTTCATATATACCTGTGCCAACTTATCCACCGAATCCATCTATCTTATCGGAAGAAAGTGTACAAACTTCGTCAATCGATCCACAATCACCCAGATGTCATCATGCCCTTGCCTTGATCGAGGGAAACCCATAACAAAGTCCATCGTTACCTCCTTCCACTTCCACTCAGGGATAGGCAACGACTGCAAAAGACTTCCTGGTTGTTGATGTTCTGCCTTCACTAACTGACAGGCTTCACATTCCGCAATAAAATCTGCTACATCTTTTTTCATTCCAGGCCACCAGAACAAACTCTTCATATCTCCGTACATCTTACCACTTCCCGGATGTATTGTATAAAATGAATGGTGAGATTCGTACAGAATCTCTTTCCTCAAATCTCCAAACACAAGAATCCACAGTCTATTCTTGTAGAAGATAACACCATAATCAGAAACTCGTAGTTCAGATTTCTTACCAGATTCAATCTGAGTAATTAACTTCAAATAGTCGGAGTCTGACTTCTGAGCTTCCTGAATCTTTTCTTCTAGAGAAGATTGAATATTCATCTGAGTCAAAATAATAGAATCCGGACCAATAGAGGAAATCACCTCCAACTGTAATCTTTCCATATCTCGTATTAGATAGTCATCAGAAGTCAGCTGAATACCTGATAATCCAGAAGACTTCTGTTTTGATTAAAAAAAATATCTTTAAGTATATATAGTTTTGAAAATATATTAATTTTCTTTGGGAATGTTAAATTTTGGAATTGAATACTCTATTATGAACAATATATCGCCTCGAAAGACGAACATATCGTTCCCTAATGGGTTCGAATTTCAAAGTTTTAAATTTCCCAAAGAGAATTGATTAGAATTTTTTTAAAAAAAAATTGGTTTTGAAAATAAATTCTGGGTTTCTAAATCTCCTACGAGCGCAAGCCCTCGTAGTTAATTACATCATAGAAAATCAGAATTTCCTACGAAAACTCTCGATTAAAATAGCGGTAGAAATTTTATTTAGATTTTCAACGATTGATATCAAAGGAAGAAAAAGGTTGGAATTTTCAATCGGGATTGGATCAAGGTTGAACACTTATTTTCAAAGTCAAAGGAAGAGGAGTAGGAAGTGTTTTTAAGATTCTGAATTACTTCAGAAAACACTCCAACTAACTCTAAGTGTTAGGCTTATATTTGATTGAAAATGATATTTAATTTGAACGATTAATTTTATTAGAAATTTGGAATTCAATTCCCGAAAGTTGAGGTCTTATGGCCCGGGCCAGCCTCAGAACCTAAATCTAAATTGGGTACTAAAAATTTGTACCCCGAACCTAGCTAGTGCAATGCGAATCTGGTCTTATCCCGGCCTAGATTGGGGAGCCAGCTAAACCACCTAAACGATTTAAAATCATGTATCAAGTCGTTTAATGTTGGAATGAGTATGGACGTTGTTTAAGATATGTTTCTGAGAACGGGGCCGACATCTAGAGCGGATCCTAATTGGCCCCTTTGACTTATGCTGGATTTGATTCTTAAGCTAATGCAATTAAATATTAGACTCTTTTAAATTTGTTACTAATGCGATGCATGCCAATTGACTCGATTGAATGCAAAATTTGTATGTAGCAGTTTAAAAAAAACTTTGGCTTAGAAAATAGATTTTTCCCTAGAGATTGCATAACATCCCCTTGACAGATCGGCACCCTCATAGGCCAGGTGGTCTGCCAGAACCCGCAGGCGGGGAGATGCCTAACAAGGTTGAGAAAGTATAACATAAATGCATGAAAAACCCTCGGCAAGTCCGAGCTTACTTCTTAAGACCGTTTAGAATTTCTATCTTATCTTAAAAAATTTTATTTAATTAAAGTAGAAGAATTTTTGACAGACCCCTAAGAGCCTAAATTCGAATTCCAGACTAAATCAAATGCGGCATGCAAATAAAAAAGACTAGAAAAACAGGAGTTCTAATGCGAAATCAATTAAATAAATCAATTAAATATATCAAATTGAATGTCCATATGGCAAGTGCCACTCATTATTACATCTCAAAAATTACAAGGAATTAAAGTGGCTGGGCACCACTAACTACAACCCGGATTTCTAATCCTAAATCAAATGATTTTGAGACTTGGGATTCTTCTCGTTGTCCAATCCTTCATCTTGTCATGAACATCTTGATTCGTCGGTTTAAGATATCCAAATGGAAAGAAACTCCCCCTTGATCGAGGTGTTATCTTTCCTCTTTGGATATTTGCAAAGTATCCTAATTTGAATTCCAAATGGAAGAAGACTCTCCCCTTTAGGGATGTCTTCACCTCTTTGGAGTTCAAATTGGATATTTATATCCCAATCTCAAATCATTTTAAATAAATACAACCTTAACTGAATTAAATTTTACATTGAGAGAAATAAGAAAATCTAGACTCGATCCTGCAAGGTTATCCTAATAATCAACAGTTGTATATTCAATCCCAAGCAGTTATAATATGAAAATTTGAAATGCATTTTTTTTAGCCACACTTGGCCATGCTCTTTTTATTTAAAGGGGGTCTTAAGCGCGGCAGATACCTGTGCAAAGAGTATATATATTTTTTTATTAATTGCCCCCTTTAATTTCAGCTCCTTGTATGAGCATGGCCACCTGCATAAGATTGCACAAGTATGATTCGCCCCTAACCTAGGGGTAAATCTAACGTACAATCAATCACAGAATGCAGGAAGTAAGTAAATAAACACATCAATTATACTCTAGCAAACAGCATGCAATAAAAACTCAAAAACTCGGCACACAACTGCAGAAAGTAAAACACCGGCCTATCCTAAAACTAGAGTTGGTGATCCTAGCAAACCATCTAAAGTGTGTGAGGTAGGTCGTGTGGTTTTGATGTATCCTAATTAGGATTATTAGTTAAAGTTATCTAAGGTTCGATTGGTTGGAAGGTTTAAGGAATTTAAGTTTGAATTCAAGTATTAATGGCTTGAGGTTAATTTTAAGACTTACTTAATTATTTGTTGGATATCACCTTTGTTTCACACCGAGGCCATGAAGTTTATTTCACCTTCCTTGGGGCTAAGTTAATAGCCTTGTAGGCCTGGGTTACCCAGTGGTATCCGGTATAATTAAACATTTTAGGTTGATTAAGGTTTAAGAATTAATGAATTTTATTAGAAATGTTTGGTTGCTGATTTTCGAAATTGATTAATTTAAGTTTGCCATTAATCGATTCGTGGCGTTGTGCCACCAGGCTCGAGGAACCAGCCTCCTTAGGACACTTAGCCCCGTAGCCCGGAGTAGTCCAGCCGATAAATCAAATTAATGTAATTAAATTAGAAGTTTTAAAAGGTCGGATAATTAATGATTAATCTATTTTAAGGTTTAACACCCCTTGGAATCCATTCGTGGCGTTGTGCCACCAGGCTCGAGGAACTAGCCTCCTTAGGACACTTAGCATCGCAGCCCGGAGTAGTCCAGCCAATAAACTTCATCTTTAGGATGGTTGTTGTGTTTTAGAAGGTTTGTTGAATGTTTTAAACATTAAGTTAACATTTTCTGGAGTTTCAAAGTAATTTTGAAATTTATGAATTTTTGGAATATTTTAATCATTTAATTAAGGGGTTGAAAATTGACTTTTTGATTAAGCCCAAATTCTGAAATGTTTGTATTTTATTAAAATACTAGACCTCACTACGATCAGTTAGACAGTAAGTACGTTGAAATCGGATTTTTCTACATTTTATTACGAAGGTTTGAAGTTTTGAACTAGATTTTAACTATGGTTTGACCAATTTGTTGACTTTTTGAAATATTATAGATTTATGGAATTTAATATTTTTAATAAATATTAGACCTTATTTGGAGTTGAATGCAAGTGAGTTTGTTCAATTTGGAATTTTTTTGAATTAGTTATTAAGGTTTAAAGTTTGAGGTAGTTAATGAATTTTGAAAATTTTTTAATTAGAGGGCCCTTTTTGTGATTTTGCTCCAAATGAAGCCTAAACTCCTTGAAATCAACTCCAAAGGTCAGAAATGACCTAAGAAGAGATTCCCAAGTGTTTGGGAAATTTTTGGAATTTTAAATTATTATTAATTAATTATATTAATTAAATATTGATTTTCAATTAAAATTGAATTAAGGTTTAATTTGATATCTGATCAAAGGGGTTTTAATTTTCGTTGATTAAGAACCTGATTCTGGTCAGTTAGAGGGGTCATACATATTTTTTGGATTTAAAATAAATTTATTACATTTTCTGGAAGTTTTAAGGCTTAATTAAGGCTTAAGCTTAAGAAAATTAATTAAGGGGGCTTAATGACTTCTAAAACGAATGAAGATTTTCCCTAAGGTTGAGAATGTCACTAAGTTTAAGTGTTCAAAGTTTTGAGTAAAAAAGATGTATATCCTAATTATCAGAATTTTTCTAAGTTCTCTACACATAAATCCTTAATTGTTGTCCTTAATAATGTCACTAGGTTAATTAGGTTCAAATCAAGGTTCCAACTAACCCTTGACACATACATAAATGCACATACTCATAAACATAATCAATTCCTAAATCTAGGAGAATCTAGGCTAGGTGGTGTGTGCACAACCTAAGCATGCAAATTAACTTAAAGCTTAATTAAGTAAGAGATTAATCAATAAATAATTAACAAAATAATTATTCATTGATCAATATTCCCCAAACATTTCTATTCAATCATTCAATCCATGTTTAAAATCCCAAGGGATCTCTCAAATATTTAAGGATTTAAAAATATATATAATTTTAAAGTAAATTTTAAAATATATAAATGCATATATATGTAAATATATATATTTTAAAATAAAATAATTGAAAATATTATTAAGAGAAATTTTGAGGGGTTGAGAGACCCACTGATTTTCAAAGTTATTATGAAAATAATTTTTAATTTTCAAAATATTTAATATAATATTAATTAAATATTAATTAAATATTAAGGATTTTAAAATAATTCAAATAAATCAAAATAAATTAAGTTTTAAACTTTGAAAATAGTTTTAAATTAAAATATTTAAAATTCTAAAAATATTGATATATTATTCAAATTTTTATGAATTAATTTGAATTTAATATAAATTTTTAAAGTTCAATGCTAATTAAAGCATTTCAATTGATTTAAAACTAATTGAACCTTAAGAATTAATACTAATTAATATTAAATGAATTCTTAGTTATTCTCTAGAAATTCAAAATAGATTAAAATAATTTTCTCTTAAAATTTAAAAATATTGGGTTTATTTTAATTAAATAATAATTTAAATAACTTAATAGTTAATATTTAAAATTATTTAAAATATATAGAATATTTCAAAGAAATTTTATTTTTAAATTAAAGGCCTTGCAAACTCGAGCAGTTTGATATATTATACATATTTTTTGGACTTTTATTTTATTTATTATAATTTTTTAAAGATTCTGTGATTAAATATAATTAAAATAAAACATTAATTCGGATTTACACGCGGCGGCGCGTGATTAGGCCAGGTGGAAGGCGGCGGTCAAGCGGGACCCTCCACTTCACCAGCTCAGCATGTAATACCCGCCGTTCGATCCTCTGCCTGTTTAATCCGACGGCGGGGATCAAATCCTGCCGTTTGATCTCTTTTAAGTGAGATCATTGGCGGTGGGCAGATCACGTGGTCTTAGATGGGCGGTCGAGATCACGCCAGACAAAGAAATAAACGCCAGATCATGCGGCCGGTTGATCTAAGCCGCGGAGAAGCTTGATCGGGACCGTTGATCACGCGATCAACTGTCCAGGAAACGTGCAACGCATGCACGTTACGAACCGGAGCCCTAATCAAAGAAATGGCTCGTTCTCTCAACTCACCCGTCCAAATTAAATGAAATTTTAAACACAGAATTCTTAGCCGAACAGAATTTCTGGGGAGTTAATTTTAACGTTTAAAAAGAGCTTATTAAAAAGGTATTTAATGCTAAGTGTTTTAGACTAGGGTTAGGGATTTTCACCTTGATAATGGACGGATTAATCCGTTTAAATATTTGTTGCATTTGTTGGCTGTCCACGCTCCTTTTTGTAGAAGATCCCTTGCCTTGAAAATGCCTGGATCGAGTGGTAGAAGCGATTGAATGCGAAATGCTTTGGTTGGCCGGAAAGCTCGCCGGCGGCAGCCTCCAACTGCCGGGTTTTGACGTGGGAAATGAAGAGAGATATCTAGGGAGTTCAAACGAAATGTTTTTGAGCTCTGGGATGGCCGGGATAGAGAGAGAGAGAGAGCTAGATCAAGAAGCAGGGCTCAAATGCTTCATTTGCCCTATTCAAATGTCCATAGGATCAATGGACGGCTGGGATTGAATTTGGGAGCTCCTAGATAGCTGCCATCTGTCCTAGGGGTGGTTGGAAAGCTGGGAGCAAGGACATGGCAAGGACAGTGAGGTGGAAAGCCTCTTTTGTTCTTACTTGAGCACATGGGTTTGATTCAAGCCATTGGATCTTAATCTAAGGGTTAAGAACAGCTGTAGGAAGGTTCTAGAGAGTCTTCAAACAGCTGGAGAGGGATTAAAAGGGTTGGATTAGCTTAAGGAGTTTGCTTAATCACCCTTGTCTCATTTAAAACCTCATGTTGATTGTTTGACTGGTCAAACAGTCAAACATGGGTGGGGTGGCAGTCAAGGGGAGAGCTTAAGTGTTGGTTAGAATGAACCAAAGCTAAGGCCAAGTAAAGGGCTTGAGGTTAGAGTTTGATATGGGGCTTGGAATAAATTTGACCCAACCTTAGAGTTGACTTGGTCAACCCTAATTGGATTTGATTGGCCAACATCCTAAAGCATGGTTAGGTCATGTTAGGAGTTGATTTGAAGCTTAAAATGGATTCAATGGATTAAATGGGTTAAAATAAACCATTAAGGCCTTAAAGGAATTTTGAGTCAACCTAGGTTGATTGGGTCAACTAGGTTGACCCAAGGGGTGGGTTTAGGCTGGGCAGGTTTGAAATGATATTTGAAGTCTGGTAGAGGTGGTTTTAGGGATTGAATAGGCCAATTGGGTCAAATATGCCTATTGGACCTTTAATAGGCCTTGAATCAATTATGGGCGATTTGATCAATCAGGTGGGTCAATGATCTGGAAATGGGTTCAATCAATTTTGAAATGACATTTTGAATATATTGGGTATGGTTCCAGGGTCTGGGGAGATCAATTGGTTCAAAATGCATGTTTGGACCCTTAAAGAGCCTTTTGGGTCAACCTAGTTGACCCCAAGGCCTGGGAATGGGTCCAACAGGTTTGAAATGACATTTGAAACTTGCTGCAAGTGATTGCATTCAATTCGGAGTTCATTTGGTTTGAAATCACCGTTTGAGCCCCATAGGGGTATTTTGGTCATTTTGACCCCTGGTCAACTGGGGGTCAAAGTGGGTCTACCAAAATGCAGTTTAAAGTTCAACATATCAAGATTAAAGGTCTGGAAGTGACTAAAGGCTTTGGTGAAGGCTCTAAGGTCAGAATCTTCAAAGTGACAGGTCCAGTGGCATAGGCTGTAAATATTTGAAGGTTTTACAGCCTATGGAGTTTAATTAAGTTTCTGAGGTTAGAGGCCTCGGAATGGGCTCAAATTTGGAGGGTTGCCTCCAGACACATGTCCCATCAGTATGCAACTGACGGACTCTGAATCGGAGGTCATTTGAGTAAGTTTCAAAGTGTTTGAAAATTCAATGAAAAATGCCTTTAGGACAAAATCTTTGGACCTTGGACTTTGATCTTAAATTCTGGATTTTGGATTGATTTAAAGTCAATATTAGTCCAAGTGACCTCATACAAAAATGAGGTCAACAAATGGACCCCCAATATGCGTAATAGAATGAAGTTCTATTGCACATATTGGCGTTGACCGAGCTTAAAGATCAAGTCTGGAATTTTAATCATAAGGGAATGGAAAGTGTAACCCTAAGGAATTGAGTTTGAAATTAATTCTAAGGGAAGGAAAGCCCTAACCCTCGATGATTAAATTTAGAATTTTGAACTTAAGGGAATGAGAAATTCATCGATAGGGAATCAAGATTTAAATTTATTAGGGTAGTGCCACGGAGGGCATGCTCTACCACTAATAATTTAACTCAAATGCTAGGGTGGTGCCACAGAGGGCATACTCCACCACTAACGGATACGAATTAGGATGGTGCCACGAAGGGCACGCTCCACCACAAATCGTTTAACTCAAATGTTAGGGTGGTGCCACAGAGGGCATGCTCCACTACTAACGGATACGAATTAGGATGGCGCCACGAAGGGCACGCTCCACCACTAATCGTTTAACTCAAATATTATGGTGGTGCCACAGAGGGCATGCTCCACTACTAACGGATACGAATTAGGATGGCGCCATGAAGGGCACGCTCCACCACTAATCGTTTAACTCAAATGCTAGGGTGGTGCCACAAAGGGCATACTCCACCACTAACGGATACGAATTAGGATGGCACCACGAAGGGCACGCTCCACCACTAATCGTTTAACTCAAATGCTAGGGTGGTACCACAAAGGGAATGCTCCACCACTAACGGACGGTCTTGTGGAAAGGAAACTTGCTTTACACAAAGAACCTGGTCTGGATGATCATGTGTGGAGGAAACTTGCTCCACACAGAGGATCGGGCTTAAATTGATCGTATGTAGAGGAAACTTGCTCTACACAGAGGATCGGGCTTAAATTGATCGTATGTAGAGGAAACTTGCTCTACACAGAGGATCAGGTTTAAATTGATCGTATGTAGAGGAAACTTGCTCTACACAGAGGATCGGGCTTAAATTTTGAAATTTGAGATTTGAAAGTTTTGAATTTGAATTGATTTGATTTTTGAATTGAATGTGTTTGAATTTGATTTTTAAGAATGAATTTTTAAAGTTTCTGATGTTTGATTTTGAATTAAGAAATTTATTTAATCCAGGAAATTTGAAGACTTTTTATTGACTTTGAATTTGACACTCATCTGGCATGGTACTTCCTGAAGAGCCTCCCCAACATTTAAAAATATCGGGTGGCATTCTCCAGGGTTGATTAATTAATGTTTGAAATTTTCTCAAAGATCGTCTCTACGACAGGAGGACACTCTTGTATTGGTTCAGACTCCTCCACTGATCTATCGATAGGCTAAGATATGCATCCAAAGAACCTAAACCAAGTCTCCTCTTTGGAAGGTTTTAAGTTGCTCTATCTTATCACAAGCTTTAACCAAACAGGCTTCAGATGATTCTGAGCTTTATTGAGCTTTAAAGATAAAGCTCTAGAAGGCCTCGAGCTCCTCAAATTAGAGTCGGGCACTCTGCTCAGTCGTGGATTGATTTTGAACGACAATTTCCAGTATTACAAAATACTCTAGTGGGTTTGATCTTGGACCCAGTATAGAGTTTAATTTTGTTGAAAAAGGCTCTTAAAGGAAGATATGCCTATGTGTAAAGATTTACACACATTCCTTAAGGACATGATTTGAATTCTTTTTAGGAGTAGAAGATTCGATCTTTTTATTAAGAAATTTCCTCTAACTTTTTGGACCCTGTCGAAACGACATGTGGGAACAAATTTAGAAGTGTAGTAAGAAGTAGTGTTGACTCCAACGAATCTTGAAAAGGCTTAAGGATTTAGGTTTTGTTGACCCAGACCAAGTTCTGTAGAAACTGAACTTGGGTCTCCCTTGTATAGATTTTGAATTAAAATTAACTTCAAAGAGTCTAAGTTGAAGGTAGAAACTTGATCTTTTCAATTTTCTTGCACGATTTTTTTATCTAACAGATAATTCATGCATGTTGAAGAATCTGAATTCAGGATTTTCAAAGTCAAGTATTTAAAGTTGATCGAGTATTTTGAAATTTAACGATTCAAAGAAAGGAAGCCATCTCACTCTTCTTATCTTTTTCTGGTGGCACATATTGCGCATCTTTTGACTTTTTGTGCACTTCGCGCACTTCTTGATTTTGGCGTATTCGTGCATCTTTTAATTTTTTTTTAGAGCATTCGCTCTTCTTTTCATTTCAATTGAATTCGAGAAGAGGCTCCACTTTCTTCAAATACCTTAAATTGATTGATCTTTTTTTATTTTGAATGCTGGGATTATATCTCAAGTATTAGAGAAGAAAATTCGTTCTCTTATACAAGGAAGAATAATCCTCAAAGCACACTCAATCTTTTTGACAAGAATGTCGACTTGACTAGGGAAATCTTTGAATAGATTCAAAGCATGCCTGAATCTCCTATTAAGATAGAAGATTGGTAGAAGATTGATAAAATTTTCATTTCTAGAATCAACTTGAATTTGAGACAAATTTTAATTCAAAGGTTAATTCAACCCACAGAAGCGGTGGGAGGGAGGGGTATTCAAATATTTGATGGAATCAACTACAACTCTCTCTAGCTTAAGACTTAAGGTAGAGGTCAATTTCTATTAGAAAGGTGAATCAACTATCTTGAAATTCTGAATTTAGTACACTTTGAGAAATTGGAAACTTTCCTTTAAAGGTTGCGAGTCTAGGTGGCAAGACCCTTGTCAACATGGAATTGAATTCCTACAATCTTTTGGCAGGGAGAGACTGCTATAAGATCTGCAACATCCCTAGAAAGCACGACATTATTATAATCAAAAGATTAATCGCGATAGGACCCCGTTAAAGTTATATTTCAACGATATCACTATCTGACACAATCTTAGATTATTCCCTCTCTCAAATTACCACTAAACTAGTAGTTAAGAGAGTGGCACCCGAGTGGTTTCTACTCCTCCTCCTCTGCAGATGATGTAGTGGTACACGTATAGTAACATTTCCTAACATCTTCTAATAGAGTGGACGGATCATAACCTTCAGTTGGGGGCCTATAGCCTAATGTTGGTGATTGCTCAATCCTTTCTTGCTCGAGTCTTTCTGTGTAGTAGTCAAGCAGGTGTACTGAAGATCGCACTCTCGTATCTATAACCTCCCTCCTTTGTGCAAGGAGAGGGTACGTAGAAGGAGCAACGAACTCTCGATTGGCCTCGAAGTCGGTCTTCTCTAAGGCTTCAAATTCAGCAGTCTTTCTAGCCTTAAGATTGTTTTTTCTGTCTCTTCGAAGGTAATTCTTCATCTTATTCCTACCGATGACAGGGGTGCTAGAATTTGATTCGATCTCAGATTGAGATGGTAGCTCTTTTGTCATTATTGATTTCTGGTTTTGATCCTCCTGAGTAGAGAGTACAGTGGGTACAGGGGCGACAACAACCTCCATCTTGGCGATGGGGGAGTCAACTCTTGACCTTAAAGTAATCTCAACTAAAGGAGACTTTCCTAGTATCACGGAAGACATATCAATCAGTGTTTTCCCATTAACTGAAATCTTGAGGTTTTGAAATTCCATCTCGTACTGAATTAAATTGCCATTAAGAATTTCTTCTACAGGCACAACTCTGTTCAGTGAGAAGACGAGTTTCCCAGCCATTTGAGTGCTTACTTTCCTGGAATTAAGAAAGTGATTTGAATCAGTGATTTGAATTTGGATTTGAATTTTAAGTTTGATTGATTTTACTCAAAATTTTATAACTCAATCGTATTCAGTTTACACTGAACATGATGGTTCATAAAATTGACGAGGAACTTGACTCTTTCGCTACATCGATTGACTTGGGGCAAAATGTCAAAATTCAGGTTTGAATTGTAAAATCACATTCAAGGTTGGATTTAACGTTGAAATCAAACTTGAGTTTAAGGTCGAGATTGAACTCGAACTTAAAGTTAAATTTGGATTTGAACTTAAGATTGAATTTAAATTTGAGGTTTAAATTGAACAGATCTTCTTCAAACTTTGAAACTCAACACATTGGTTTTTATTTGAATGTGCAGGTTCACAAAAGTAACTTGAAGATCCGAGGAACTAGGCTCAACTCTTTTATCCCACCAAGTAAATTGGGGGTGAAATGTTAGAGCCCAGAATTGATTGGAGAATTTTGAATTTGTGTTGCATGTGTTTAATTACAACAGAATGTTGTAGAGAACATGTGGCAACAACAGTTGAAGTAGGTTTGAAAGATTTTCCTTCACTTTTGAAACTCAATATGTTGATTTTTATTTTCAACAAAAATGGTTAACAAAGATTAGGGAAAAATCTAGAGACCTTGATTTGACTCTTTCACTACACTGACTAGCTTAGAGTGAAATGTCAAAATCCAGGTTTGATCAAGGGTTTGAATTTGTATTGCCTATGTTAAATTACAATGGTATTGTATAAAACATATGGCAACGAAGGTTGAAGTTAGACGATTCTAGAAAGAATTTAAGAGTTTGAAAATCTGGCATCATCCCTCTTTATTTTGAAACTCAATATATTGAACTCGCGTTCAACATAAAGGTTAACAAAAATTTAGAGAGGGGGAGATTCTTAAAAGTCGACCCGACTCTTTCACCCCGACGAACTGTTCGAGAGTGAAATGTTAAAGCTTGACTTTGCCAAAAAGATTCAAACTCTAGAATCAAATTTGGACTAGAAGTTTGTATTCTATCACACATACCAAATTATAGGAGTTATAATTTCATATGTAATGATAGAATACATGGATTGATTGAGATTTGAAAGTGATTGAATTTTGCTTAAAGGATTGAAATTTTAATTTTGAAGTTGAAGTATTTTCTGTAAATTGTGAAACTTAGCATGCTATATATTTGTTCGCACGCGAGTTTGCAACATATACAGAAGGATTTTGGCTTGACTCTTTCGCTCTACCAATCAAGTTGGAGGCAAAATGTCAAAGCCCGACTTTGACAGAGGATTCCTACGCTCACCTCTCTTTTGACATGTCTTAATTGAGTTGGTCACGCTCACCCAAGGAAGAAATGGGAGAGGGACCAACAGAGAGAAAGGTAGTTAAAACTACCGATTCAATAAAATTTATACCGCTATTAAATATGGAGAGTGAGATGTTCCCCAGCGGAGTCGCCATTTTTTTTTGATTAAAAAAAATATCTTTAAGTATATATAGTTTTGAAAATATATTAATTTTCTTTGGGAATGTTAAATTTTGAAATTTTGAAATTGAATACTCTATTATGAACAATATATCGCCTTGAAAGACGAACATATCGTTCCCTAATGGGTTCGAATTTCAAAGTTTTAAATTTCCCAAAGAGAATTGATTAGAATTTTTTTTTTTAAAAAATTGGCTTTGAAAATAAATTCTGGGTTTCTAAATCTCCTACGAGCGCAAGCCCTCGTAGTTAATTACATCGTAGAAAATCGGAATTTCCTACGAAAACTCTCGATTAAAATAGCGGTAGAAATTTTATTTAGATTTTCAACGATTGATATCAAAGGAAGAAAAAGGTTGGAATCGGGATTGGATCAAGGTTGAACACTTATTTTCAGAGTCAAAGGAAGAGGAGTAGGAAGTGTTTTTAAGATTCTGAATTACTTCAGAAAACACTCCAACTAACTCTAAGTGTTAGGCTTATATTTGATTGAAAATGATATTTAATTTAAACGATTAATTTTATTAGAAATTTGGAATTCAATTCCCGAAAGTTGAGGTCTTATGGCCCGGGCCAGCCTCAGAACCTAAGTCTAAATTGGGCACTAAAAATTAGTACCCCGAACCTAGCTAGTGCAATGCGAATCTGGTCTTATCCCGGCCTGGATTGGGGAGCCATCTAAACCACCTAAACGATTTAAAATCATGTATCAAGTCGTTTAATGTTGGAATGAGTATGGACGTTGTTTAAGATATGTTTCTGAGAACGGGGCCGACATCTAGAGCGGATCCTAATTGGCCCCTTTGACTTATGCTGGATTTGATGCTTAAGATAATGCAATTAAATATTAGACTCTTTTAAATTTGTTACTAATACGATGCATGCCAATTGACTCGATTGAATGCAAAATTTGTATGTACCAGTTTAAAAAAAACTTTGGCTTAGAAAATAGATTTTTCCCTAGAGATTGCACAACATCCCCTTGACAGATCGGCACCCTCATAGGCCAGGTGGTCTGCCAGAACCCGCAGGCGGGGAGATGCCTAACAAGGTTGAGAAAGTATATCATGAATGCATGAAAAACCCTCGGCGAGTCCGAGCTTACTTCTTAAGACCGTTTAGAATTTCTATCTTATCTTAAAAATTTTATTTAATTAAAGTAGAAGATTTTTTGACAGACCCCTAAGAGCCTAAATTCGAATTCCAGACTAAATCAAATGCGGCATGCAAATAAAAAAGACTAGAAAAACAGGAGTTCTAATGCGAAATCAATTAAATAAATCAATTAAATATATCAAATTGAATGTCCATATAGCAAGTGCCACTCATTATTACATCTCAAAAATTACAAGGAATTAAAGTGGCCGGGCACCACTGACTACAACCCGGATTTCTAATCCTAAATCAAATGATTTTGAGACTTGGGATTATTCTCGTTGTCCAATCCTTCATCTTCTCACGAACATCTTGATTCGTCGGTTCAAGATATCCAAATGAAAAGAAACTCCCCCTTGATCGAGGTGTTATCTTTCCTCTTTGGATATTTGCAAAGTATCCTAATTTGAATTCCAAATGGAAGAAGACTCTCCCCTTTAGGGATGTCTTCACCTCTTTGGAGTTCAAATTGGATATTTATATCCCAATCTCAAATCATTTTAAATAAATACAACCTTAACTGAATTAAATTTTACATTGAGAGAAATAAGAAAATCTAGACTCGATCCTGCAAGGTTATCCTAATAATCAACAGTTGTATATTCAATCCCAAGCAGTTATAATATGAAAATTTGAAATGCATTTTTTTTAGCCACACTTGGCCATGCTCTTTTTATTTAAAGGGGGTCTTAAGCGTGACGGATACCTGTGCAAAGAGTATATATATATTTTTATTAACTGCCCCCTTTAATTTCAGCTCCTTGTATGAGCATGGCCACCTGCATAAGATTGCACAAGTATGATTCGCCCCTAACCTAGGGGTAAACCTAACGTACAATCAATCACAGAATGTAGGAAGTAAGTAAATAAACACATCTTCTACTCTAGCAAACAGCATGCAGTAAAAACTCAAAAACTCGGCACACAACTACAGAAAGTAAAACACCGGCCTATCCTAAAACTAGAGTTGGTGATCCTAGCAAACCATCTAAAGTGTGTGAGGTAGGTCGTGTGGTTTTGATGTATCCTAATTAGGATTATTAGTTAAAGTTATCTAAGGTTCGATTGGTTGGAAGATTTAAGGAATTTAAGTTTGAATTCAAGTATTAATGGCTTGAGGTTAATTTTAAGACTTACTTAATTATTTGTTGGATATCACCTTTGTTTCACACCGAGGCCGTGAAGTTTATTTCACCTTCATTGGGGCTAAGTTAATAGCCTCGTAGGCCTGGGTTACCTAGTGGTATCCGGTATAATTAAACATTTTAGGTTGATTAAGGTTTAAGAATTAATGAATTTTATTAGAAATGTTTGGTTGCTGATTTTTGAAATTGATTAATTTAAGTTTGCCATTAATCAATTCGTGGCGTTGTGCCACCAGGCTCGAGGAACCAGCCTCCTTAGGACACTTAGCCCCGCAGCCCGGAGTAGTCCAGCCGATAAATCAAATTAATGTAATTAAATTAGAAGTTTTAAAAGGTCGGATAATTAATGATTAATCTATTTTAAGGTTTAACACCCCTTGGAATCCATTCGTGGCGTTGTGCCACCAGGCTCGAGGAACCAGCCTCCTTAGGACACTTAGCCCCGCAGCCCGGAGTAGCCAGCCAATAAACTTCATCTTTAGGATGGTTGTTGTGTTTTAAAAGGTTTGTTGAATATTTTAAACATTAAGTTAACATTTTCTGGAGTTTCAAAGTAATTTTGAATTTTATGAATTTTTGGAATATTTTAATCATTTAATTAAGGGGTTGAAAATTGACTTTTTTATTAAGCCCAAATTATGAAATGTTTGTATTTTATTAAAATACTAGACCTCACTACGATCAGTTAGACAGTAAGTACGTTGAAATCAGATTTTTCTACATTTTATTACGAAGGTTTGAAGTTTTGAACTAGATTTTAACTATGGTTTGACCAATTTGTTGACTTTTTGAAATATTACAGATTTATGGAATTTAATATTTTTAATAAATATTAGACCTTATTAGGAGTTGAATGCAAGTGAGTTTGTTCAATTTGGATTTTTCTTGAATTAGTTATGAAGGTTTAAAGTTTGAGGTAGTTAATGAATTTTGAAAATTACTTAATTAGAGGGCCCTTTTTGTGATTTTGCTCCAAATGAAGCCCAAACTCCTTGAAATCAACTCCAAAGGTCAGAAATGACCTAAGAAGAGATTCCCAAGTGTTTGGAAATTTTTTGGAATTTTAAATTATTATTAATTAATTATATTAATTAAATATTAATTTTTAATTAAAATTGAATTAAGGTTTAATTTAATATCTGATCAAAGGGGTTTTAATTTCCATTGATTAAGAACCTGATTCTGGTCAGTTAGAGGGGTTATACATATTTTTTGGATTTAAAATAGATTTATTATATTTTCTGGAAGTTTTAAGGCTTAATTAAGGCTTAAGCTTAAGAAAATTAATTAAGGGGGCTTAATGACTTCTAAAACCAATGAAGATTTTCCCTAAGGTTGAGAATGTCACTAAGTTTAAGTGTTCAAAGTTTTGAGCAAAAAAGATGTATATCCTAATTATCAGAATTTTTCTAAGTTCTCTACACATAAATCCTTAATTGTTGTCCTTAATAATGTCACTAGGTTAATTAGGTTCAAATCAAGGTTCCAACTAACCCTTGACACATACATAAATGCACATACTCATAAACATAATAAATTTCTAAATCTAGGAGAATCTAGGCTAGGTGGTGTGTGCACAACCTAAGCATGCAAATTAACTTAAAGCTTAATTAAGTAAGAGATTAATCAATAAATAATTAACAAAATAATTATTCATTGATTAATCAATATTCCCCAAATATTTCTATTCAATCATTCAATCCATGTTTAAAATCCCAAGGGATCTCTCAAATATTTAAGGATTTAAAAATATATATAATTTTAAAGTAAATTTTAAAATATATAAATGCATATATATGTAAATATATATATTTTAAAATAAAATAATTGAAAATATTATTAAGAGAAATTTTGAGGGGTTGAGAGACCTACTGATTTTCAAAGTTATTATGAAAATAATTTTTAATTTTCAAAATATTTAATATAATATTAATTAAATATTAAGGATTTTAAAATAATTCAAATAAATCAAAATAAATTGAGTTTTAAACTTTGAAAATAGTTTTAAATTAAAATATTTGAAATTCTAAAAATATTGATATATTATTCAAATTTTTATGAATTAATTTGAATTTAATATAAATTTTTAAAGTTCAATGCTAATTAAAGCATTTCAATTGATTTAAAACTAATTGAACCTTAAGAATTAATACTAAATAATATTAAATTAATTCTTAGTTATTCTCTGGAAATTCAAAATAGATTAAAATAAATTTCTCTTAAAATTTAAAAATATTGGGTTTATTTTAATTAAATAATAATTAAAATAACTTAATAGTTAATATTTAAAATTATTTAAAATATATAAAATATTTCAAAGAAATTTTATTTTTAAATTAAAGGCCTTGCAAACCCGAGCAGTTTGATATATTATACATATTTTTTGGACTTTTATTTTATTTATTATAATTTTTTAAAGATTTTGTGATTAAATATAATTAAAATAAAACATTAATTCGGATTTATACGCGGCGGCGCGTGATTAGGCCAGGTGGAAGGCGGCGGTCAAGCGGGACCCTCCACTTAACCAGCTCAGCATGTAATACCTGCCGTTCGATCCTCTGCCCGTTTGATCCGACGGCGGGGATCAAATCCCGCCGTTTGATCTCTTTTAAGTGAGATCAACGGCGGTGGGCAGATCCCGTGGTCTTAGATGGGCGGTCGAGATCACGCCAGACAAAGAAATAAACGCCAGATCGTGCGGCCGGTTGATCTAAGCCGCGGAGAAGCTTGATCGGAACCGTTGATCACACGATCAACGGTCCAGGAAACGTGCAACGCATGCACGTTACGAACCGGAGCCCTAATCAAAGAAATGGCTCGTTCTCTCAACTCACCCGTCCAAATTAAATGAAATTTTAAACACAGAATTCTTAGCCGAACAGAATTTCTGGGGAGTTAATTTTAACGTTTAAAAAGAGCTTATTAAAAAGCTATTTAATGCTAAGTGTTTTAGACTAGGGTTTGAGATTTTCACCTTGATAATGGACGGATTAATCCGTTTAAAGATTTGTTGCATTTGTTGGCTGTCCACGCTCCTTTTTGTAGAAGATCCCTTGCCTTGAAAATGCCTGGATCGAGTGGTAGAAGCGATTGAATGCGAAATGCTTTGGTTGGCCGGAAAGCTCGCCGGCGGCAGCCTCTAACCGCCGGGTTTTGACGTGGGAAATGAAGAGAGATATCTAGGGAGTTCAAACGAAATGTTTTTGAGCTCTGGGATGGCCAGGATAGAGAGAGAGAGAGCTAGATCAAGAAGCAGGGCTCAAATGCTTCATTTGCCCTATTCAAATGTCCATAGGATCAATGGACGGCTGGGATTGAATTTGGGAGCTCCTAGATAGCTGCCATCTGTCCTAGGGGTGGTTGGAAAGCTGGGAGCAAGGACATGGCAAGGACAGTGAGGTGGAAAGCCTCTTTTGTTCTTACTTGAGCACATGGGTTTGATTCAAGCCATTGGATCTTAATCTAAGGGTTAAGAACAGCTGTAGGAAGGTTCTAGAGAGTCTTCAAACAGCTGGAGAGGGATTAAATGGGTTGGATTAGCTTAAGGAGTTTGCTTAATCACCCTTGTCTCATTTAAAACCTCATGTTGATTGTTTGACTGGTCAAACAATCAAACATGGGTGGGGTGGCAGTCAAGGGGAGAGCTTAAGTGTTGGTTAGAATGAACCAAAGCCAAGGCCAAGTAAAGGGCTTGAGGTTAGAGTTTGATATGGGGCTTGGAATAAATTTGACCCAACCTTAGAGTTGACTTGGTCAACCCTAATTGGATTTGATTGGCCAACATCCTAAAGCATGGTTAGGTCATGTTAGGAGTTGATTTGAAGCTTAAAATGGATTCAATGGATTAAATGGGTTAAAATAAACCATTAAGGCCTTAAAGGAATTTTGAGTCAAATTAGGATGACTGGGTCAACTAGGTTGACCCAAGGGGTGGGTTTAGGCTGGGCAGGTTTGAAATGATATTTGAAGTCTGGTAGAGGTGATTTTAGGGATTGAATAGGCCAATTGGGTCAAATATGCCTATTGGGCCTTTAATAGGCCTTGAATCAATTATGGGCGATTTGATCAATCAGGTGGGTCAATGATCTGGAAATGGATTCAATCAATTTTGAAATGACATTTTGAATATATTGGGTATGGTTCCAGGGTCTGGGGAGATCAATTGGTTCAAAATGCCTGTTTGGATCCTTAAAGGGCCTTTTGGGTCAACTAGGTTGACTTGGTCAACTAGGTTGACCCAAGGCCTGGGAATGAGTCCAACAGGTTTGAAATGACATTTGAAACTTGTTGCAAGTGATTGCATTCAATTCGGAGTTCATTTGGTTTGAAATCACCGTTTAAGCCCCACAGGGGTATTTTGGTCATTTTGACCCCTGGTCAACTGGGGGTCAAAGTGGGTCTACCAAAATGCAGTTTAAAGTTCAACATATCAAGATTAAAGGTCTGGAAGTAACTAGAGGCTTTGGTGAAGGCTCTAAGGTCAGAATCTTCAAAGTGACAGGTCCAGTGGCATAGGCTGTAAATATTTGAAGGTTTTACAGCCTATGGAGTTTAATTACGTTTCTGAGGTTAGAGACCTCGGAATGGGCTCAAATTTGGGAATTTTTATTGCCTCCTCCCACCTGACGCATCTCTACGTTCGGTATGCCTTTATAACGCGACATCTGGCAGCAACAAAACCCGAAACCCGACCCGGCGATGATTGGGAATATGGCACGTGCGAAATTTAAAACTAATGGCCCGAGCAGCGGACCCGAATATTATTGCGCGGACCCGAAAAAAACGGCTATGTTTTCGAACATACCTTACCGTCTTTCACTTCAGTCATTATACGCTTCGATATACTTCATCTTCTCCAACCGGCAGTTCAGCTTCTTCCATTTCTGCGAATTTTCAAGATCTGCATATTTGATTTTACGATGCCTCAGGTTAGTTACTTCTTCAATATATATATGGTAGGGTTTACGAAGCGTATCCGAGTAGTATACCGAGCGGTACTGCTCGGTATTGCTCGGTTTAGCTCGGTATAGATCTGTTACATACTCGGTACAGCTCCGTGCTGAAGTGTATCCGAGTAGTATACCGAGCGGTACTGCTCGGTATTGCTCGGTATAGCTCGGTATTGATCAGTACCGAGCAATGTTGATCTATACCGAGCGGTACTGCTTGGATTTTTTCGGTATAGCTAGGTATTGCTCGGTACCGAGCAATGTTGATCTATACTGAGCGGCAATGCTCGGTATTGCTCGGTAATGCTCGGTATTGCTCGGTATAGCTCGGTAATGCTCCATGCTGAAGCGTATCCGAGTAGTATACCGAGCGGTACTATTCGGTATTGCTCGGTATAGCTATGTATTGCACGGAACTACTCGGTATTGCTCGGTACTGCTCGGTATTGATCTGTACCGAGCAGAATTAGCAATAATTATGCTCGGTATTGCTCGGTACTGCTCGGTATTGATCTGTACCGAGCAGAATTAGCAATAATTATGCTCGGTATTGCTCGGTACTGCTCGGTATTGATCTGTACCGAGCCGAATTAGTAATAATTATGCTTGGTGGTGCTCTTTACTGCTCGGTATTGAGCTGTACCGAGCAGAGTTGATAATTGTTATGATTGGAACTGCTCGGTATTGCTCGGTACTGCTCGGTATTGATCTGTACCGAGCAATGTTGCTAATTGTTATGAGCAGTAATGTTCGGTACTGTGTGGTACTGCGCAGTACCGAGCATTAATATTAGTCATTATAAGTAAATGATTTTTATTAATTAATAGCATTATTAACAATTTGATTTTACGCAGGGTTATACTCCAAAGATTCATTTCCGATGCAGGTTTTCGACGTTCAGAGAAGTTTGTAATATTCTTGTTCAGAGGTTTGGAGATCCTTTGGTTGTTAGATTGGGTCAGTTGCATGTCAACCAGTTCCTTAGGCTTCCTGTTATGCCTCAAAATGTTCCACTCATACATATGCTAATTTCGAAGTGGGATATGAAAACAGAAAGTTTCATTATTAAAGGACGAAGTCTTAAATTTTCAACTGAAGAAGTTGCAATATTGATTGGCATGCCAAGCAGGGGAATTATTTTTGACGTTGGAAGTGCGAGATCCAGTGGCAAAACATCAAATGACATTCGCCACGACATTGAGAGGTTGGATAGTAGCACTAGAATGGATGACGTTGTGAAATGCTTCCTCCTATACCTGCTATCGAATATATTTTATCCGATGGCTAACTTTCGGATTCCAGTTTCCATCTTTGAACTTCTCAACAGTCCAGAATTGTTTAATCAGTACAATTGTCCTTAATCAATTAGAGGATTCCTGGTTGAAGAATTCAATGTTGCTGCAACCAAAAAAGCTAAGGGATTGGGTTTGGGCTATGTAAATGGTTTTGTAATGATTTTAATTGTGAGTATTATTTTATTGTTCAATAAATATATGATTATTGTACAAATTCTAAAGCAAAAATAAATTACCATCATTTGTACAGATTATGTTCCTTGAACATATAACAATACATGCTGTACAGGATGATCTTTCCCGGCCTCATTTTACTCGCTGGGATGGCAACTTCATTTACACTAAGAAAGAAGTTATTAATATATTTGCTGACCTTGAAGAACATGAGGTATGTAAACTACATTTTTTAATTCAACTATCTCTTAAAATTATATGTTTTTATGGTTTAATTTCCTGATAATGTTAAATTTTTTGCAGATACTTACGGAATTGCAAGGAATAACTGATGCTGAGAAAGATTTATTGCTTCATCTTTCTCCACCATCCAGTCCAATAAAGGAGGCAAGCCCTAGTAGGGTACCATGCCCCACAACTGCCGAGTCAACTGAAACCACTCCTGCTTCTCCAGTGGGGTTGTCGAGTCCACCCAAACATGACTCACCTACACCTACTCCAGTCAGACCACAGCTGTTTAGAAGTAGAAGTCATCCTGAGTCATCTGGACAACCTGAATGTACAAATGTTGATGATCAAGCTAACTTGGTAATATTAAATAAATCAATATTCGAGCTTTTCAACAAGTACAACTTCATCCAGAAGAAGGTAGCAGAGCTGGAAGCAACCAATCAGGTACAAGAACATCGCATACATTTTTTGGAGGATTCCATGTTTGATTTGGAGAAGGAAAATTCAAATTTAAAAGAAGAAATTAAAAAGAAAGATCATTTCTTGATGCAATTCTTTGAAGATCAATTTCCTTCATATTTAAAAAATTACAAGAAAGAAAGGTGTGTTCAATCTTCTTTATCTCCAACTGCATCTGAAGAGACAACCTTAAGTGAGTATGAGGTTGATCCTTCAATATTGACTGGAATTGCACAAAGAGTACAAAGGAGAAATGACCGAAAAAGAAAACTTGTTACCACACCATTTACTACTGGTGTTAGGAAGAAGAAAATTAAAAAAAAACTGCTACCCGAAGACTCGGCATCGGCTGCAAGTGCTTCTGATCGTCCTGATGAAGCGCCTAATAAAGCTGCAGTTGATACAACAACTACTGCAGCACAAACGCCACCGGAACCTACACCAACTACTGCAGCTGTAATTCCAGAACCACTTACACAAGAAGATGTTCCTGTTGTTGATCAAACTGTTGGTAAAGAGGTGGTTGTTTATGAAGTTGATGAAAATATAGAAATTCCAAGGGCTCCTGCAGCTGAAATGTTAGATTACCCTGGCAGAGCTTTAATTGGCGAAGATAAACGCATCATAATTGATAATGCACTTAAACAATTCAAGTTTAAGTAAGTACTTGTTGATTTATATCAATTTGCAAATTGAGAACTTCATTTTATACCAAATTGAGAACTTCATTTTATACTAATTTGTTTTTTTTTCTATACAGGAGTGATTCAATCTTCGAGTTTGGAAATATATCAATAAATAGAAGCCAATTGGACGAATTATTAATGTCAGAAGAGCTTGATAATAACCACATAGACGCGTTTGCTCATTTATTAACGCAAAAGGAAGAAGAATTTCCTGGTCGTAATCAACCTTTTGTATTTGTTTCAAGCTTCGATTGGGTTAGTAGTTTACATTTTCTTATTTATTCGGTTTAACTATATGTTAGAACTAATCACACTACTTTTTCTATCTTTTTAACCAGCTATACTACAAACAATACAATGATTCGAACACAAAAACGTTCGTATCAAATATAGACAAAAACATTATCAGGAATGTAAATTTGATCTTTGTTCCAATAATATACGGAGAACATTGGACATTACTATTTTGCAACTTGGTTAAAAAAAGGTGGGAGTTTTATGATTCGTTACCGAAGAAGACACATAAAGCGATACTCCAAGAAGTTGTAAGTAATAACTAATTTTTTTGTTACCATCTCGACTCTTATCAAAATTCCATGATAATTTGAATTTGGTTTTCCAGATTTCTCATTTCTACAAAGATACGGACGACGCCTTCGACATTAATATAACGAAATGGCCAATCAAAGGATTTCGAAACGTGCCAACACAAAATAACAGCGTTGATTGCGGAATGTATCTTTGTAAATATATTGAAGTTCTAATACAAAAAGAACCAATTAAATGGTATAGATATTTGGACTGACATTCTAATATGCCATTGTATAGAGCTGAATTTGCTTATGACTTGCTATGTACTAAAATTCATTAAATTATGAGAGTAATGTTAAACTTTGTTTATATTGTGAAATGTTTTCTTAAACGAAATGGTGCAAATTACTTTAAAATGGGAGTAATACAGTGCAATAGCCATCTCGGTATTGCTCGGTACAGATCGGTATTGATCTAAACATATTACAATTACCAAAAGGTAAGGTCGGATCTGCTCGGTATTGCTCGGTATTGCTCGGTATTGATCTGTACCGAGCATAATTACAACTAATTATGGTCGGTGCTTCTCGGTAATGATCAATACCGAGCAAAGATCATAATATTTATGCTCGGATCTGCTCGGTATTGTTCGGTATTGATCTGTACCGAGCATAATTACTATTACTTATGCTCGGTACTGCTCGGTACTGCTCGGTATTGATCTGTACCGAGCATAATAACTACAAATTATGCTCGGTACTGCACGGTACTTCTCGGTAATGATCAATACCGAGCAGAGATCATAATATCAATGCTCGTATCTGCTCGGTATTGTTCGGTATTGATCTGTACCGAGCATAATTACTATTACTTATGCTCGGTACTGCTCGGTACTGCTCGGTATTGATCTTTACCGAGCATAATAACTACAAATTATGCTCGGTACTGCACGGTACTGCTCAGTATTTATCTGTACCGAGCAGAACTACTAATACTTAGTATAGGTAATGCTCGGTACTGATCATAATAGGTCGGTATGCATAACTATAGGTCGGTAATTGCTCATTATGACTCGATATCAGTAAATCAGGACCAATCAAATAACGATCGGTATCGCTCGGTATTGCTCGGTATGCATAGGTCTTGCTTGCTATTGATGGATTTATATGGCTCGGTATAGGTCTGTATAGCGAAGTAATTGCTTGGTATTGATCGGTATTGCTCGGTATTACATAAACTAACTCCAAAATCAATTATACATTCAGAAAATCATATTAATGTCATAAATTACATGCAAAATTAACTGGTTACATGAAAGAAGATTGACTACCAGATTCTGTATTTGTAAAGTGTAAGCTTGTTGAAGGTATGGTGGCGGTTTGTTTCAATTTTTTCGGCTTCTTTTTCTCCCAGTGATCCTTCAATCTAGCATTTGAAACTCCCTTAGGCCGACATTTCTTTGGATCTTTAATTGTTTCATTACCAGCTCCAGAATTTGGTGTGTTTTTACTACCAAGCTTGATGGAATAAACTTTTTCAGCCAAAGTACTCAAATCATCTATGACACACTTCTCAGCTTCTTTATTACCTTGTGCTTCTGTGCTAATTTTATATGCAAAACGACATGCATAATTTCTGAAAATTAAGTTGCTATCACCCGAAATTAGTTGAAAGGCATTACTACAAAGAGTTGGGATCTTACCTCCAGAATATAAATCTTTTCGAGCATTGACTAACCATCTAGGGAGTAAATATTTAATGGGAATATTAATAATGTCTAACTGTCTCATTACTCTCATGCAATGTGCACATAATATTCCCATCATTTCAAACTTAGCACATGTGCATTCAATGGTACCTTCAATTGAACTGATTTTAACTATCCATCTGTGTGAGTCAATGGAGCTGTCAATGTTACAAACAGAAAACATTGATAAATCTGATGAAGTATTATCAACGCATAATCCACCAAGTCCATGTAAGAACTCCTCCTCAAAAAATCCATACAATTTCTTTGTATAAAATTTTGCAGCTTGCTTCAATACTGAACTACTTTTCATATATGGAACTATGTCAGTTTGACTACATTTGAATTCTTCATCTTGTTCATTTCGATGCCAAATCCTCATAATCTTCTCCAAACCGAGGAAGCACTCCGTGATAGTACTTGTTGGCTTGGAATAACCATGGCATACATGATTGGTTGACTCACTCCTTTGGGTTGATAAAATACCAAGATTAAAACAATCTTTATTGAATGCAGTTGACCACTTCTCCTTGATTTTGTAAAGATCACTCAACCATTGATTATTTTGGAGTTCTCCTTGTGATATCATTTCCGTCCATTTGCTCTCAAATTCCTGAGCTGAATCACAAAGTCTGAAACAGTAATAAAATAAGCATTTAACTCTGTTGTTACTGTTAAAGCACCATACCTTTGAAGGTGCTTTCTTGTATAGATGCCATTGGCACAATCAATGTCGTGTATTAGGCAATGCAATCTCTATTGCCCTAGCCATGGCTTGGTCCTGATCAGTAAAAATGGTAATGGGATGTTTGTTATCCATGATTCTTATAAATGTTTGAAAAAGCCAGGTAAAAGAAGCTATTGTCTCATCAGATAAAAAAGCAACTCCTAAAAGAACATTTTGCCAGTGATTGTTCACTCCGACAATTGGGGCACAACATAAGTTATATTTTTTTAAACGGTAACTAGTATCAAATATAATCACATCTCCAAAACAGTCATAATCGATTCTACCCAAACCATCAACCCAAAGGAAATTCAACAAACATCCGTCCAAATCTGTTTCAACATCCCATGCAAACATATGGTCATCTAACGCCCTCTCTTTAAACAACTTGATCAGTGAGTTAGTGTCTCCACTCTCAAACTTCACTCTTCTTTCTTTTTGGATATGGTTGTACGCATCGTGCTTCGTAAATCCAAGATTAACCGCACCTCCAACTTCATCAGATAGGTACGTAAATGCATCAACAGTTCTTATACCTGCTTCTGTCATAGATTTCAAAACAGCTGCATTATCATCACTAATTGACCTTGCCGACCGAAGCAAATGTTGATCATCCGGCCTAGCTAGTTCGTGATTGTGACTCTCTATAGATTTATGCACTGATCAAAGCCCATCTTTACTCACCGAAAATCTAACCATGGCTGGACATCCTGTTCTTGTAGATGATCTCCGATATTTTAACTTAGTATCACTTTCATTCTCCTTCTTGAAACCTGCTTTAGAACACACAAAATCCTTTGATTTGATTAACCTTGTATTTGGCCAGAAATGGTGATGTTCTTTCCGAACACTAAATCCAGTCGAATGCGCATACTGGCAATATTTTTCATATGCATCTTTCTCGCAATTATAAACACCCTAATAAATATTCAAACATCCATATTAGATTATAATTACTTTGATATAATTAACGATAGTATACCGACTTTTTCTACTCATCACCGACTTTATACCGAGGTAAGCCGTTCTTGCTCGGTATTACTCGGTATGAAGAGGTTTTGCTCGGTACAATATATAGTACTCAATACCGACCTTATACCGAGGTAAGCCGTTCTTGCTCGGTATTGCTTGGTATTGCTCGGTAATGCTCGGTATTAAGAGGTTGTGCTCGGTACAATATAGACTACTCAATACCGACCTTATACCGAGGTAGGCCGTTCTTGCTCGGTATTGCTTGGTATTGCTCGGTAATGCTCGGTATTGATAGGTTTTACTCGGTACAATATAGAATACTTAATACCGACCTTATACCGAGGTAAGGCATTATTGATCGGTATTGCTTGGTATTGCTCAGTATTGCTCGGTATTGAGAGGTTTAGCACGGTACAACTGTAAACCGATATTGTACCAATCCATTATAATCAGTACCGAACGTATACGCATATATAATATAGAATACCGAGTTCGAAACAGTAAAATGTTGATATAAACAAACAGTATACTTAAAAGACTTACTAATATTAAATCAGAAAAACCTTCATCATAGCTTAAAGTTTGAGTTTCCTCGCAGAAAAATAAGTCTTCGAAACAAGAACCTTCAGTCGATCCTTCCATCTCCTAAAATACTGAACTTTTTCTCTACGTCAGAAAAAATAAAAATTATGGGAACCGTAGACACTGTAGAACGATATCCTGTAGAACATCTTAGGTTTAATACATAGAAGGTTTTAATACAATAGGTAAAAGCCACGTACTTTTTCATTTTCCCGCCATTCTCATGTATATTACGACGGCCCAACCCGAAAAATATTAAAAAATATCAAAAAGTATATGGGCTATCGTCGGGTCAAAATGGGTAAAGTAACTGCCACATGTCGCGTTATGAAGGCATACCGAACGTATTAGCCTTACCAGACACATGTCCCATCAGTATGCAACTGACAGACTCTGAATCAGAGGTCATTTGAGTAAGTTTCAAAGTGTTTGAAAATTCAACGAAAAATGCCTTTAGGACAAAATCTTTGGACCTTGGACTTTGATCTTAAATTCTGGATTTTGGATTGATTTAAAGTCAATATTAGTCCAAGTGACCTCATACAAAAATGAGGTCAATAACTTCTTGCTCAAAGCATCTGCTACCATATTAGCCTTACCAGGCTGATACTGAATCATCAGGTCGTAGTCCTTGATCAACTCAAGCCATCTTCTTTGCCTCAAATTCAGATCCTTTTGAGTGAATATGTAATTCAAGCTCTTATGATCCGTAAAGATCTCACATCTGACGCCATACAAGTAATGACGCCATATCTTCAAAGAAAATACAACTGCAACTAATTCCAAATCATGCATCGGGTAATTCTTTTCATGTGGTTTCAACTATCTCGAAGCATAGGCTATTACCCGACCATGCTGCATCAGAACACAGCCCAAACCTTTCAGTGAAGCATCACTAAACACCTAAAATCCTTCCGTACCTGAAGGAAGTGCTAACACAGGAGTAGATGTCAAACAATCCTTCAACCTCTGAAAACTAGCTTCATATTCCGGTGTCCAAACAAAAGCTACTGACTTCTGAGTCAGCCTCGTTAGAGGCGTAGAAATTTAAGAAAATCCCTTCACAAATTTTTTATAATATCCAGCCATGCCTAAGAAACTACGTACCTCAAATACCGTAGTTGGCCTTGGCCAATCAACAACAGCTTGAATCTTCTGGGGATCAATAGAAATACCTTCATCGCTCACCACAAGCCCCAGAAAAGAAATGCTCTTCAGTCAGAATTCACACTTGGAAAACTTAGCATACAATTGATGCTGCCTCAAAGTCTCCGACACAATGCTCAAGTGTCTAGCATGATCTTCCTCAGAAGCAGAATACACCAGAATATTATCGATGAAGATTATCACAAACTGATCCAGATACTCCTTGAACACTTTATTCATCAGATCCATGAAAATAGCAGGTGCATTGGTTACCCCAAAAAGGCATAACCAAAAACTCGTTGTGCCCATACCGAGTACTAAAAGCTGTCTTCAACACATCAGCTTTCTTCACCTTTACCTGATAGTATCCAGATCTCAAATCAATCTTTGAAAATACAGAAGAACCAGAAATTTTATCAAACAAGTCATCAATCCGTGGTAATGGATACTTGTTCTTGATTGTGACTTTATTCAAATCTCTGTAATCAAAATACATACGGAGTGTTCCGTCCTTCTTCTTCACAAACAGTATAGGTGCTCCCCAAGAAGAAATACTAGGACGAACAAATCCTCTATCCACCAACTCCTGGAGATGAACTTTCAACTCAGAAAGTTCTTTCAGTGCCATCCTGTACGGAGCTTTTGATATTGGAGCTATACCTGGAAAAATATCAATACAGAACTCAACATCTCTATCCGGAGGCAAACCAATCAATTCCTCAGGAAATACATCAAAAAAACTCCCGTACAACCGGTATATCAGAAACAGAACCCACATCTAGGTTCATATCCCGTATAGAAGCCAAAAATACCGGGCAACCCTTCTTCCACATTCTTCTGACTTCCAACATAGAAATTAGACAGGATAGAACACCTCGTAATCCTTGAAATACACATCTCTCACCATCCATAAGCAAGCTCACTTGCTTCTTCAAACAGTCAATCTAAGCCTCATACAGACTCAGCCAATCCATACCCAAAATCCCATCGTAAGAAGAAATCAGCAATAAAATCAAACTCGACTTCCACTTCTTGCCCGAAATTTTAATATCACAAAAATAAAACTTTTGGGCGGTCAAATTGCTTCTAGCCGGCAAAATAACGTAAAGCGAAACCGGTAGAAAAATAAAATCCAGATGTAAAGCATCAAAATAGTGCTCGGAAAGAAACGAGTGACTAGCTCCAAAATCAAACAAATATGACAGGGATGTTTAGAAATATAAATCGTACCTGTCACCACATCCAAAGCATCTCGAGCCTCCTACTGACTCAAACTGTACACACGTGACTGAACTGGAGTTACTGAACCACTAGACTCCCGCTGGCTACCAATAGGTGGTCTCCGTGCTACAGAACTTGACCCACCATCTCTACCAGAGGATCCTTCAGTCACAGTATGTGGAGGGACAGTCCTCGGCCTTCCTGGTCTACTATCAGATCGGAACTCAGATCGTTTATCAAATCCAGCCTGTGGACACTCTACAATCCGATATCCTGGCTGACCACATTTGAAGTATTGACCAGTCGTCCTGAAGCACTGGCCAAAATGTCATCGTCCACAAGTTTGGCACACAAGTGTCCCACTGACTTATCCTGAACTGGTCACACTGGTAGCGATAGTATCAGAAACTGTCGTGGATCCCGACTGTCTACTCCTCCTGGGGTCTCTAGAAATAAATCTCCTCTTTCCAGAGGAACCACTGCTAAAAGCATCACCCTCGAATCTCTTCCTACTTACAGTCCACCGCTGCTGAGTAGCCATCAAATCATTCTCTATCAGACGAGCTCTCTCCACAAGCTCAGAGAAATTAGAAATATGAAACGGTACCAGGGGATGCCTCAGACTATCTCATAATCCCCTCAGAAATCTATAGCACTTCTCAGTAGAAGTACTTACTAACTGCGGAGCATATCGGGCTAAACCAATAAACTCTGCCTCATACTGCATCACAGTTCTGCTCCCCTGAATTAGCCTCAGAAAAGTCTCCTGCATCTACTGTCTTGCAGAGGGGGGTACAAACCACGATCGAAATACCTCAGAAAGTTCTTCCCAAGAAATCATAGAGTTTAGCTTTCCTTAAAACTTTTCCTCCTGCTGGCCCATCCACCAGCGCTCAGCCTCGCCATCCAATAGAAAAACTGCCAACGGTACCTTCCTATCCGACAGACACTGCATACCATCAAAAGTCTTCTCTAACAATCTCAGCCACTCTTTCAGCTACTCTGGGCTCAACTGTGCCCTCAAACCTCGGAGGTTTCAATCTCAAAAATATCTGTAGATGTCTATCCACATCCTTAGCTCGAACAGTAGAGGCTCTACTCTGAGTCTCGCTCATCATCTGAGTAACCAATGTAGCAAACTGAGAAAGTGTATCAGAACCAACCACTGGGGCAGTACTACTCACCGGAGCTGCCTGACTAGCACTCTGCCCATCTGTCATATCTGGGTCTGGCAGATCCATAATCACACAGAAAACTAGGTACAAAACAACATAATAAAAATCCAGACAAACCAGAACTACCCCGACTGACTTACAGATCAATTCCTATAGCTCTGTCTTACAATCCAAATTCCAAAACTATTACTATGATGCCACTAAAGTTTGTCACGACCTAACCCAACCGGGATGAATCCCGCTCGCATCGGGCCGCGACACAACTGTTGAAAATCCAGAATCTAGTTTTGGAATTTGCTTCAGACTTTCTTCAAAATATTAAATAGACAGAAAAATACAGAGCTACTATAAACATCCAAATACAGAACAATTCATCTATCTTTTCTTTCATCAAAATAATCATATACATATACAGTGCATGGTTACACACAGAAAAAATAGAACAGAAATAGAAAAGCCTTGATTGTACAAAATCAAAAGTACAAAATACCTAATCTCAGATCAGACACATAACTTCTAGTCCAAGACCTCATTTCCTTTCCCAGAACCTAAAAATCACGTAGAAAATAAGGATGAGCTAACAGCTCAGCAAGACATCACTCACCAATCAAAATCATCAAAAATTCAAATCAGAAAATAGCCGTACTGAAATCATAGAACAAATACTTGATCAACAGAAATCAAATAACTGATATAGAAAACTGAAGTCATGTCGAATCGGAGTTCAGAATAGATATCATAAAGCTTTCAAGTCACAGAGCAGACAGAATCGTACGGAATAACCAGAATCATACAGAAATCAGAAATCAAATAAAATCATATTCATATCAGATAATTCTAATCAGATAAATCATAAAACAGATCAGATAAGTCACAGCACAGATTATCAGATATCAGATAACAGATCACATATCAGATTTCAGATTCCCAGACCCTTACAGAATCTCTACGGATTCTGGCCCCTTATGCCTCCGTTCCTTGACACTTACAGAATCTCAACGGATTATGGCCCCTTATGTCTCCCTTCCCTGACACTTACAGAATCTCTACGGATTCTGGCCCCTTATGTCTCCCTTTGTGCTTATAGCACCAGAACAGAATAGATATTCGGAATTTCCGGAACATAATTATTTTCAGATTTCAGAGCACATTTCAGATTTCCCTGACACTTACAGAATCTCAAAGGATCCTGGCCCCTTATAACTCCCTTCTGATAGCATACAAACACTTCAATTCTTTCAATGTATCAATTTAGAAAAATCAGAATTCGTAGGAAAAATCAGCAGCATAACGGCAATATACGGAATTTGCACAAAATTTGCAGATTCAAAATTTACCAAATTATTATAGAATATCCACAACAACAATATAAGACTTTTGCTGTACTGAAGTAATAATATCAGATATTCAGATTAATTGTTATTCGGATAAAACTCAGCAGAATTCAAAATACCCGATAAAAATCTTCCAAAACATACTCAAAATGTGCACAATTATCATCTAAAAAACATACCAAAAGTTACGCAGTAAAACCTTTGTTAGAAGAAAATAATACAAGAAATTTGCTAACAGAAACAAAATCTGGAACAAAAAAGTTGTCAAAATTTTCGTTTCTGAAAATTGAGAAAGACGGAATGTGCCATACCTCGAGTCGATCAACTTTCCCAACTACAGCAACGGACGAAAACAAACCGGAGTCGCAAAAAAATTCTCTTTTCTTCTTCTTTCCTCGATTTTCTCTCTCTTGGACTTTCTCTCTCTTCAAAAAAGACACCATTTAGATATTTATTAAGCAGGATCGTCCCAGACGATGTCCCGATTCGTTCCGGGACGATCTTCTCTGGACTCAAATCGTTTAGACAAAAATTAATTCCAATTTCTTCGTCCCTGGATGAACTCTCTGTCTGGTTCATCCCGACGGTTCATCCCGACCCTTACAGGTTCGTCTAGACGAACCATACAGATTTCTTCACAACCTGTACCGATCGTCCTGGGACAATCCACTTCGTCCCGGACGATCCTGAAAGGAAAATAGCCTTTATAGGAGAAACCCAGATACAGGAAGGATAAGAAGCAGTTTCAAAAAGGCATTCTGGGTCGATTCTACATCTGACTCCTCTGAGACTGAAGCAAAGGAGGAAACCATAAACTTGTGTTTGATGGCCGATAATCATCTTGAACTGTCTGACCAAGAAGAGGTATGCCAACCAACTTATGATCAACTACTTAAAATATGTGAAAAAATTCACGCATCATATAGAAAACTTAAAAAAATGTATGCTAGTTTGAAATTAGAGTTTTTAAATTTACAAAAAGAGCATGAAGTTTTGATTAAAGATTACCTCCAAATTGATAGCAATCACATGTTTTTACTTGATGAATTAAAAAAAAGCACTCTGAGTTGGTTATTGAGCATGATTCATTAAAAGCATCCTACACCTCACTTGAATATGATTTTAAGACATATATTGATAAATCTAAGCATAGGGAGCACAATTTGAGAATTGATAATGCAGCCTTAGAAAGTGCTAACTTGAGGTTTAAAGTTAAATTGAATACACTTGAGAGAAATTGAAATATATGAACACTTAATCTAAAGTCAAAGCCTAGGAAGAGGCATTATAACCCAAAGAGATTAGTAAATCCTTTTCCTAGAGTTAGATGTTTTTCATGTGGCATACTAGGTCATATTTCACACACTTGCACTGTTTACCATAGTACACCTTGGGTATGAAGGCCAAATTGAACGTTTCATAGCATAACACAAATGCATTGCATTCTTTTTTTCATAAGAAGAGATCCAAATCTATTTGGGTTCCTAAATCTGACTGTTGATGATTTTTGTAGGTGTGCTCTCACCAAACATGTTGTGAGAGCATATGTTACTTGGACAGTGGAGGCTCACACCTTATAATTGCTTAAACTTGCTGCTTAATAAATTCTAGATTGCATGTTTACTACTTTGTTGATTATTGTTATTTTCTTTTTTTTATGTTTGTTGATTTTTTAATTATTTCATATCTAATGTTTTTTTTTTTGTTTTCCTTTGAAATGATATTTTGTCTTGGTTTTTGCTTTTTGAATTTTTATAGTTAATTTCTAAACATTCCTAAATCAGTTAAAGAGAGAAACACCGTTGATTGTTTCCCTCCCTCTAACCTCTTTTAGAGGTATAATTTTTTTTGTTAAATAAAAGTCTATCTCAAATTAACAACTGGACTTTACAATTAAGATTTTTTTTTTTATCTTACTATAGTAATTTATCTTATATATATAATGTTCAAAAGTCTTTATATTACTTTCAAGTTCTTTGAAATCTTGTTATTACATTTATCATATGAATTTGATTTTGCTTTATGTTTTATTCTTTCCTTTATTAGAGAGTGAGATTTTCTTCTCTAATAATTAGAATATATACTCATAACTGAGAATATTTAAGAGTTTTGAAAAGGATATAGCTTGAAAAAATAAAGAAAAGTAGCCAATGACGTCAAAATAAAAGATGCGCAATGATCGCAAAAAATTTTAAAATACAAAAAGTATAAAAAAAATCAAAAGATGTGCAAAGTGCGCTATTCAAAATGACAAGAGCCATAAAATGAGCCCATAAAAAGAAAAACTTCCCGATCTTTTAAAACCTTTAAATTTTAAAAGAATTCATGTGTCACATTATATTTTCAATGGCTTGATTTCAAATTTCATGATTGTGATAAATTACTTTGGTATATTATTTTATAAGATATTTTTTCTGAAACCAATGTTTGAACAGATCTCTTTTTTCTTATCCAATTGGTTGGTTCTGAGTTAGGTCTCTTATTTTTAAAGACGTTTTTACCCTAAGAGAAGTTCGAGTTAGGGTTTGCAGGATCGGATATTCTACCTTTTTTTGATCTCATCGATGTTAACTCATTGATCTTATAAGTCCTTAAATTCAATCACTTGGAGATTTTATTTTATTCATACCTTATTTTTTTTTTTAAAAAATTAAAATTAAAAAATGATAAAATTACTTTTGTTATATATTTTGTTTATTTATCTCTTCTTTTTTTTTTAATCTTTTTGTCTTACTTTTTGTGTTGTTAAGTTTTTAGGCCTTCTCTAATCATCTCAATCCATCATTTAAATTTAAACCTTTTTATCACATTATCCTGAAAGATAATTATATCATCTTGGACGATCGGCTCAACTCACTTTGAATTCTCGTCTAAACGTCTGATTTGACTTTTTCTGCTTCTGATCATCCTAGATGATACTTTATCATCCTAGACGATCTGATTGTCTTCTACTTCAATCATCTGCGATTGTCCTGGATGATTCTCTTTCGTACTGGCCGAGGTTATTCACTCTTGGCTCAATTTATGGAATATTGGCCCATACGATCCACATGTTCGTCATGGACCATAAATGTGACAATACATTTTAACACTTTAAATTTGGCCGATACGATCAATTATTGGTGATTAGCCCGGACAATCCACCTATTCATCCTGGACGATACACGTGGCAATGTTTTAAATATTTTTAAATTCGGTCGGTTTGATCCATTATTGTACATCGTCTTGGACGATCTACCTAATCGGCCAAAATGATCTTCTTCTTCAAAGGTCGTCTGGCTTAACTCCTTGGGACGATCGCCTGTGTCTTATTGTCCCGGATGATATATGATCATCTTGGATGATATAATTGCTTTTTCGACCAATTAGCTTGGATGCAATTATTATACCCAATCGGTTTGGATGATTCTGCAATTGACCTAGATGATTGGCTGATTTATTTTAAACCGAGCCTTTAGCCATTTTTTTTCACTCAAACCTTCTCAAACCTCCTTGTGCTCTTACTCTTGTGATCTATTTTCTGATAATGGCCTACGGAAAGCGTTCTCGCCATCCTTCTGGGAGTTCCTTGAGGGCTACTCTGGACCCACGATTCACTGAGGCAGACGATCAAGCCACCTACCAAAGATACAAGATGGCCGGAATCACTCTCTATGTCTGTCAACCTGAATATTCTCGCATAGCTGGTACTTGATCTGTTTGCTCACACCTCGTGTTTTCTCCTTACTCTTACTGTTCCTTTCAATTCTGAAGTACTCTTTGAATTCTTTGCCAGTCTCCGCATAAATTCTTCTTTTACTTCTCTCGGGTCTTATATGAATCGACATCCCATCAAGATCACATATTAAGACTATGCATAACTTTTACACCTTTCCACCATAGGGGACAAACTACATATCCTCTGTTCTGATCTGATTATGATTGGGCTCCGGCTAACCACTTCTTAAGGAACACCAATGCTCACTTTCATGTTGCAAAGACTAGCACCTTACTTAAAGATGCTAGGACAATCCAACATGTCCTTCGCACCTCTATCCTCCCAAAAGCTGGTGATCATGTTCATATTACTCTACTTCTCTCAATCACCACCTTCTACATTTTGGCCCATCGTGAATTCAATGCCACTGACCTGATCTTTCGATACATCGAGCATTTGACTACTATTCAAGATCCAAGACATAGGAGGAAGCCCAATCTAGCCCCAGGACATATCATTACATACATTCTAGAATCAAAATACAACCTATAATATCCAGCAACACTTAACTTTTAGCCTTTTTTCTACTCAAACAATTCCTTCCATGCTCTTCACAGTACTCATCTCCACCCAGGTGACGAGGAAGCCAAGTGAGCTGTAGAGGAGGCAGCTCCTGCACCTGCACCTATTCCTACACCTACTCTACTCTTCCAGCACTCTCAGCTGGATCAGCTGGTGGATTGATTTGACTAGTGGGAGCTTCGCTTTGAGGGATATATTGCTGCGTAGGAATAGTAACATACTGAGGATATTATTCGCATGCAACACCAGCATGACCAAGATATGGCCTGGTTTGGAGGGCAGTTCGCCACCCTTTCGAGTTACTTTCACCTGCCACCATCACCCCACCTCTATCAGATAATCAGGGGCCATCTTTCTATTAGTATATTTCTTTTATGTTTTTATTGTAGTTTATTTTTATTTTTAGTCTCTGCTTTATTTCTGTTTTACTTTTTTCCTCTTTTCTGTGATGTCAAAAGGGGGAGTAGTTGGTTGTACTATTTGTTCTGTAGTTTGATTCTGTTATTGGATAGTTAATCTATTTCCATTAAACTGACTTGAACTGCT
The DNA here is from genome assembly GCA_016618105.1 of Dendrobium huoshanense. Taxonomy (NCBI): domain Eukaryota; kingdom Viridiplantae; phylum Streptophyta; class Magnoliopsida; order Asparagales; family Orchidaceae; genus Dendrobium; species Dendrobium huoshanense. Next base: position 27,200,406 of record CM028355.1, read on the forward strand.
TAGATTATTTTTTTGTTTGCCATCATCAAAAAGGGGGAGAATGTTACAAATCTGATTTTATGGATTAGAATTTTGATGATATAAAATATTCATATTTTTCTACGACTGCCTTGCCTACTTTTACTAACATTTCAAGTCCATAAGATTGAATGCAATTCAAGCCAGGTCAAGATTGGGTAGATTAGGTTTGAGTCAATTTGTAATTTTTCCCTTTCTTGAGTATATTATAAATAATGTGGTTCCTGATGCTGAGTAACCTTACACACACACACATGGGGAAAATTTTATGTCTGTTGGTTAAAGTTCTTTGTTTTGATCACATTGTCCGAGATGATCCAAATATTATCCTGGCCAATCTATTCAAAAATAGAAATCCTAATTAGGGCATCCTGGTTAAGATAGCTGTCATTAAGCACATCATCCTGGATGATATTCATATCGGCCGGGATGATAGGCTCAAATAAAAAAGAATTAGCCACCAGATCTATTTAGTTATTCTTACATCCCATCATCATGGACAATGCATCATAATTTTGCCTAAATTAATCTGGTAGTTAAGGAAAGAAATTAAAGTATAATTGCACGATCACATCACCCTGGATGATCACAGGATCGTTCAGGTCGATCTCTTGGATGATTGACATTGGCCAGCTTCTATTCAGGGCGATGCAAGGATGAGTTTCACAGATTTAAACTAATCGTCCGAGACGATCATGAGATCGGCTTAGATGATTAAGCTTTTTTGCATCATCTAGACATTCTTTCAGAGCAATTATCTGGACGATATTCAAGGATTTGTACTAATCATGCAGGATAATATTATATCAGCCTGGACGATATGACCAAAAATCTTTTAATCGTCTCAAACCATCCAAACTGATTGAGTAAAATTTATGATGATCATCCAGGACGATAAAGTCAGTTTGTATAAAATAAGAGCTATTCCAAAACTCTTCTATTTAAGATCTCTTGTTCTACCAAAGAGCTCATCTTTTGCTACTGTTCTAAATGGAGAGAGCCAAAATGAGAGGGAGAGCAAGGGAGGGAGGGAGGGAGGGAGAGAGAGAGAGAGAGAGAGAGAGAGAGAGAGAGAGAGAGAGAGAGAGAGAGAGAGAGAGAGAGAGAGAGAGAGAGAGAGAGAGAGAGAGAGAGAGAGAGAGAGAGAGAGAGAGAGAGAGGAGAGAGAGAGAGAGAGAGAGAGAGAAGAGAGAGAGAGAGAGAGAGAGAGAGAGAGGAGAGAGAGAGAGAGAGAGAGAGAGAGAGAGAGAGAGAGAGAGAGAGAGAGAGAGAGAGAGAGAGAGAGAGAGAGGATCTTATGAGGGGGAGTTTGTGAGGGAGTTCACAGAGGTTACTCCAAGTAAGGATCCGTCATCATCTTCTATAGTCATCATCCTTAGTTCCCTGGGGGTTCTAGAGAGGTAAACTTTAGCATCTAATCAAGATTCTTTGCCTGCTTCAGGAGGAAGCAAAAGGAGTTGGGTTCTCTACCTGCTTCTAGAAGAAGCAAAAGCAGTTGGGTTCTTTGTCTGCTTATGGAGGAAGAAAAAGGAGTTGGGTTCTCTGTCTCACCTAGGTTGATGGAAAGGAGGTTTGTATAGGCTTCTTCGCCTTGTTGTGGGGGCAAAAGGAGAGACTGACTTTAGTGCAATACTCGGAGGGCTCCTTCGGGGAGTGCACATAGGTCTTGTTGACTGAACTACTATAAATTTATGTGTTCTTTATTACTGCTTCTGCATTTATTTTTCGCACTTTGATTTCTGTGGTGAATCTTGGTTTTGGTTTTAAGATTGTGTTTTGATCAAAAGATTTTTTAAAATACAAATTCACCCCCCCCCTCTTGTTTAGCCTTGGGATTAGTTCATAAGAGCTTAACATACCTAATGAACTTTCATAATGGTGCTAGTTCATGGTAACGCCAGGACAACATTTTAATATTAATATCCCTTTGCCATTTTTGTAGTCTCAAAGAAAGAAAAAGATGGAGAAGAGAAGGGCGAAGAAGAGGAGAGAGAGAGAAAAGAGAGAGAAAGATATTTTGGGTCATTTTTGTCAGCTATTCTTGTTAAAGATTTTATTCTATTTGAATAAAGTGACTATACTTTTGCTCTTATTTTATATGATTTTGATTTATATGGATTTTATCTCTCTTAAATCTATAAAAAAAAACATCTCTCATTTCAAAAGATTTCACTATGCAATTTTGGATATGTTATAAATTTAATCATTTTAAATAATTTGATTTTATTTTATTATTTTTTTATCTATTAAATATATGTATAAAAAAATTTATGTGAAATGGGTAGAAAAAATTTGTACTTGAAAATGATTTGAAAGTAATGTACTAAGATTTGACATGATAATACTAAATATAAAATATGTAGAAATAATTAATGTAATTGGTATATACTGGAATGTAATTTGATATTGGTATGAATTTGATAAGATAGAAGGTAATGTTTGGTATATGTGCATAGAATTGACAAGCCAAAAGGTAGATATGAAACATCATAAGTTGTAGTAAAATGATGTTCTAATTAATGCCAGATATTTGATATAATAACCCTACGTGATATCCTTAAGATTCATGTGATTTACTGATGAGAGTTATAAGGAGCTGGAGACTAATATAAGAGTTTTAAAGAGTTGTAGATTGATCCAAGTGATTATTGATTGGGAGTCATAAAGAGTCACTACAGAAAAATCACCCATTTCCGGCGGCCTTTTCCGGCGGAAAGTGAGCCTTTTATGGCGGTTTTTTAATTTTCCGGCGATTTTTCGGTGGTTAAAATACCGCCGGTAAAAATGGTGTAGGAAAATAAATTCCGACGGCTTTTTCCGGCGGTAATTTATTCCGGCGGCTAACCGGCGGTCTTAAACCGCCGGTCAAATTAAAAAAAAATTTTTTTTTTGCCCGCCTGCCCAGGAGCTCTGCCCGCCTGCCCAGGAGCTCTGCCCGCCTGCCCGGACTAAATCCCGGGCTGCACGCTGAAATCCCGCCCAAACCAACCGCCCGGAAGCCTCGCCTAATCTGCCCGCTGCCCGGACTCAATCCCGCGCTGCCCACTGCATTCCCGCGCTGACCGAAGCCTACCCGTGCGCTGCCCGCTGCAACTAGTTGGAGATTGATATGGGAGCCCAAAGTGCAAGAGCAATATTAAGATACATTCATCTAAATATCTAATAAATGATATGAGTACTGATATTTAATAGATAATATTGATATATGATAAGAATACTATTACGACAATTTTACTAATATAATTGATATAATGATAAGATAAAATGAATGACGAGATTGATCGAATGAATTAGACTAATTAAATGATAAAGATTGTTTAAATGATTAATTAATTAATAAAGATTGATGTATGATTAGGACTGATAATGAATAAAATTGATATAATTGAGAAACCTAGATATGCAATGTAAAAAACTAATAAATTTATATAGATGATTATTACAAAATATATACATTTATTTATTAATTTTCTTACATGATTTATAGTATAATGTTTCTCTTTTTGTGCACTGATTTCAATTGTAAGATTTTAATTACTTGTTGGGATTTTATGCTTGTTACGTGATTTTTATATAATTTCAAGTAAAGATAAGGACCATGTATTATAAGGCTAAATAATGATGATAGTTTAGTTTTATTTTCAGCTTTTTTATTTTATGTGTTTTTTTTAGATTGTGGTGGCTATTATCTATATGTTTTTGGACTTTAGATTTTGTAGCATAATATAAATATTGATTATAAAATATAATTCTATTTCTCCGATATTTATATTTAACTAAATGTAAATAGTTAGCTATGGTTATCAATAATGTGATTGTAAATGAATATTATATTTTATCTAAATATAAGAAAAGAAATGAATTGTAAGAAGAAAATAAATATGAGTAAACATAAAAGAGGTCCACTTTAGATATCAGGGCGTGACAGATCCATCCTTGATATGTTTGATAGAGAAAACTAATCTACATAGAATGATTTTCCTTGTGGTAGTGGTATAAGCATCCTTATATCATTCCATTGTAGTGTTGACATTTCTTTTATTATTACTTATGGCTACAAAAATCATATATCCTTGATTTATGCTTAGGCCATTGAGTTCAAGTTCAACAAACTAAAACCCATAGATATCAAATTTATAATTGTTTAGGAGTTCAGTAAATCAAGTGTGGATAGGTTTGCACATTCCCACATGTTGGGGAATAAGTGTAAGCAAGGGTAATTACTTGTCACAAGATTCTTTCTTAGAGGTTGACAATTTAAAATCAAGTGCTTTAAGAAATTCTAGTGGATAATCTTTCAAAAATCAAATAAACACCAATCTAAAGCTATTTAATGTAAGTTAACTATACTTAATTTTTATTTTTCTTTAATTAAAATATCCATATAGATAATTAATATTGCATAATCTTATTCAAAGAGTTTGTTAACATTAAAAAGAAAAACTAGGAGTTAAAATGTTAATTTTTTTTATCTCTTATTTTATTGTTGCATGCTAAAAAATGACTTTAGATCAAGAATTTTAATGGGCATAAACTTTAGTAGGATTGATTCTTACACATGTACAATTAAAAAATAAAATATCATAACTCTATTGGAGGTAAAAAATAAGTAAAAAAATTCAACCAAGTTTCCTCTTTAGAATGGGAAAAAGAGAGATCCTAATAGTTATAATGATCCAAAATATCAAAAAAGTATTTTAAAATGAAATTTGAATTTTTGTTTGAACTAAAGTGCTTCGACATTATGATTTGAAGCACTATGGTGCTAGGCTTAAAAGCACAGTAGTGCCATAAATTACACCCTAGCATCTGAGTCTCAATTGTACAGTAATTCTGGATTCAACATGCGGCGCCAAGTTTGAGCACTGAAGTTCTAGGCCACTAATAGGATTTTTATATACATTAAATTATAAAATTGAAGCATTAAGTCATTCCTCCACCGACCGTTGTGACTTTCTATGGAAGAAGAATAGGAGAGGGAGAGGAAGGAAGAGAGAGGGAGGAGAAAGAAAGCATTAAGGGCATTTTCATCCATTAATTATGTTCTAAATTTTCATCTAATTTATGTAAGTAACCCATATCTTACTCTGGTTTTCAATTATTTGAGTTTGACAGATTTATTCTTTCTTAAATAGAAAAAATACATTTTCTCTTTATTTACCACACTTTTATCGTGTAACTTTTTGTATACGATATATATAGATTGTATGAATATTTTGACTGTAATATTAATAAATTTTATAGACTAAATTGAGAGTTATAATTTTCTAAAATAAATATATTATGTAGAGATTTTTTCTGCATTTATAGATTTAAAAGATCAGTGCATTGCATACATGATATTGGCATTGAGAAAATGATATTTATGTAATGAGAATATTAATATTGATGGCCAACTTGTCGATATTTGGGGGCCAACTTGAGCCTGATGACAACCTAGGTGATAGTTAGGGTTGAATTAAGACTAATGACCAAGTGGTTGATAGCTGGGAGACAACTTAAGACTGATGAAGAACTAGTCAATAGTTGGGGTTAACTGATAACCAATTTGCTGATAATTGGGGTTAAAGTAAGACTGATGAATAATTGAGCAACAATTAGGGTTAACTGATGACCAATGATATTAAACCTGGATGTCCTACCTTGCTAAATCATATACTAAAGTATATATACATTTATAGAATTGATAAATAGAACTATGTGCAAAAATAGATCAATGATAGGTACAAATACATTTATCTACTATATGATGCATATTATTGAAAATATATAAGGTAGGTAAGACTTATGATATTGACACTTATAAGTTATGATTCATTTACTAATTTGTGAATGATTTTAGTATGATTGCTTTACAGATTTATTGATTCTTTTATTGACTATTGATTCACTAAAATAAATTCTTACTCTTGTTATTAATCATTTTGAGCCTTACAAATGATAACTGATCATTGATGAGATTGAATGCTATTGATTTTATTGATAGAATTGAGCATGCATATTGATTCTTTAAGCCTTCCATTGAAAGATTTAGTGAATTTGAATTACTATTGGGCTTTCTAGTTTATTATGTGGATTTTAATAATTTTAGATTAGGAAAGGGATTAGGACTAGCACTAAAGGAAAATCATGTATTACTAACAAAATTTCCTACAGAAAATTATTCATTTTCAAGAAAATTTGGAAGTTTTCTAGCGGATTTCTAGCAAAAAACTTTTTTATGGTAAAATAAGCATTGGAAACATGTTCTATTAAAAAAAATGCTGAAATTTTTTTTTTTCGACAGAATATTTTTGCTTGTACAATTTCCGATGAAAAAAACCACATGAATAAAGAAAATTGATAAAAAAAAATTAGGCTGCCTGTTGTAGCATTCCGCCAGCCAGCCTGGGCTTCCTGGAGCCTGCCTGCATCAGCTTTCAGCCCTTCCACTCGGGGCACCTGCACTGCTTGGACCTGCCCGTAATAGCTTTCCGCAGGCCAGCCTAGGCTGCTCGCATCTACTTCTCTCCCGCCTGCCTGGGTCACCCATGCTGCCCGAAAGCCCGCCTGAAGGGAACAATTGTTACGTCCTCCGACCGGACGTAAAGGAACGTCCGGTCGGAGGCAAATTCCCGCCAAAAAATGAGAAATATCGAGTAAATACCGAGCAATACCAAACAATAACGAGGAATACCATCATTTGAAGACCCAATACCGAGTTATACCGAGCTATACCCAGCAAATACCGAGTTATACAAAAGTTGTACCGAGTTTTCCTAGAAAAAACTCGGTACAACTCGGTATTTCTCTGTACAGCTCGGTATAACACGGTATTGGTCTTCACAAACCGGTATTCTTCATTATTATCAAATAATACCTAACAATACCGAGCAATACCGAGTTTTTTGGCGGGATTTTTGGCTTCGACCGGACGTTCCTCTACGTCCTTACATCGGACGTAATAAAAGTTCGCCTGAAGGAGCTTCCCGCCTGCCCTCCTATGCTCTACCCGTGCTGCCCGGATCTACCCGACAATGTCTACACTGCTTGATGCCAAGGGATTCGAATTCAAGACCTGCACTTATCTCATCTAGTCAATTAGTATGCTCTAGAGCAAAATATGAAAATAAGCATACTTTTATATATTTAAATAACAAAATATGAAAATAAAAATATAAATTAAATTAAAATAAAATATTAAAATCAATAAATAATAAAATAATATTATTAAAATAAATAATTAATTAAAATAAGTTATTAAATAACTTTGTAATTTATTAAATAATAATTAATTAAAATTTATTATTTTAATTAATAAGTAAAATAAGTTATTATATTAACATTTAATTAAAATGAGTTATTAATTTAATGATTAATTATAAATTAATAATGAACTTAAGAATTAATTAAAATAATCTATAAAATTATTAATCAATTAAATTACAAATATATGATTTTCTTAGAAATTATTAAAATTTGCTAGAAACTCCACCGGAAAATCTGTCAGAAAAATTAGTTGAAAAAAATTCCATCAGAAATCCACCAGAACTCTGTCGGAAAAACTGGATGAAGATCTGTCTGAAATTTCAAATCTTGATCCGCCAAAAATTATTCTGTCGGAAATACGCTGGAAATTCTGTTGCTAATGAGCGATTTTTCAATAGTGTAAGAGAAGTGAGAATGTTAGAGATCCTTATATTTTTCTTTTGAATTTATATTTTCTTTTATTCTTTTGTAGTCAGGAGCTATGGATAAATTATTATTTTCACTTATCTTCTAACTATTGTATATGAATTTTGTAGAATGAATAAAGTGAAATATTATAATGTAGATGATTTTATATCACTACGAAAAAACATGGGATTACCGTCGGAGCTTTCGACGGATAAATAAACGTCAGTAATGACGGCGTTTGTACCGATGTTGTTTGCGACGGAATTATTACGGCGTTCTTTCTGGCGAAATAGTTGCCAGTTTGTTTCCGACACTATTTATGTCGGTTCATACGTCGGAATATATAAGCATTTGATCTATAGTGGCGTAGTTTCCGCCGAAAAATTCTAGCGTATTTACCGGCGAATTCGACGCTGGTCATTTTCCTGTAGTATATGCTTTCATTGGAATGATTTATAGTGATGAATTCATAGAGCACTGATTGACAATTTAAGCGATTACAAATATACAAATCTTTCAAATTTGATATTGGGACGTGACAATTAGTTAAGAGCGCATTATGATGCTCCAAGTAATCAAAACATGAATATAATCATGTATCTTCTAAAATTCGTGTTGGACCATCATATTCCTAATATTAAAAAATTTCTTAATGGAGGCCCTAGGCATTGAGATTAATGATGATAGAGATTTGAAACATGGAATTGATCTATTCCAAGGGTTCCAAGATAAATGATGATAGTAATTTGAATTAGATGACCAAATTTAAGCTAGGAGTCCCAAGATTAATGTTGATGGAAAATAATATATATTGATGAGCTAAAATGAACCTTAATAAAACTAAATGTCTTAGGAGCCCAAATGAATTTTCTCCTATAAGGATCCCATTACACAAAAATCATAATATTCTTAATAAAAAATAAGTATAATTACTCATAAGTTATCTTTTGCTTCCATATTAATGAGAATTTTATATAATCATCCCAAGAAAAAGGCATATTTTTCTCAAATAGGTTGAGAATATAATGAAGTCTTAAACTATAAAATAATCAAACAAATAGAAAATTTCTTTTTGGTCAGAATGCAAGAGTTTAAATTAGACATTGCCACAACCCTATAGTTATGATCACTATATATCCAAGGTGTTTTATTAAGTATGAGATGCTTTATGTCTTCCTCGTTCAACTTTTAAACTAACAGTTATCAAAATGGCTTGATATTCTTAAACTATGACCATTGACTTTTTATCTTCTTTATTATTTTTTTCTCTCAATGGTGACAAATCTAACTTAATGATATATACCCTAATCAAATTTATTTGACATGGCAGGTCAAAGGCCTCATCATTTAGTTTCCCAAGCTGACTTTCCCATTATGCTCCTTACTTCTGATCTCAATTCCCTATAATTATCGCAGAGTCTCCATCCTTATTTTCCTTACCTTTCGTGTAATTTTATATGTTAATTTGAATAATTACAAAGCCTATTTATAAATAAAAAAATCTTAATATATTTAATCATCAAATCTTGAACTCTCTTAATTAATGAGAAAAAGGAGTTCTACAAACTTCATGTGATGTTCCATTGACAAACTTGAGTGGGTAACTTCATATCTTCCTTAACCCCTATTAATTTGAGAAATATGAGAAATAGTCTGAACGTAGATAAATTACAAGTATTGTAGTCTTAGAGAACTCTTGCAATGGCGGCTGCCAGAAGTTTTCCGGTCGCCTCCACCAAAGCTGAATATGAACCTTTAGCATTCAACTCTCTTAATTAATGAGAAAAAGGAGTTCTACAAAACATTATTATTTGAGGACCATCATATCCCAACGTCTGCATTTGATTGATATCTGCCATTAACTTCATACAACACTGAGTTTTCTTTCTCCATCGCCATATAGGTCGTACACTTGATGTTCCTTGATTATAGAACCATACATTTTTGAACCGTACAGAGCTTTGAGAGCAGTTCATGATAAAAATGGTGTTAATTTTATTATCAGTTGTATCAATCATATTCTAATTCATTTAGATACTTTATAATGTCCGACATAATTGCATCATGTTCTGGTGTGATTGCAGAAAAATATAGGGGCAGTGGCTGACCAAATAGAGGTAAATATCAATCAAGGCATGCTTCAAAATATTTTTGACTTATCATCAAAAAAATTTCTTGATCAGGCATGAATCTCAGGGATAATCAAGTTGGAAACTTCAAAAATTAATTTGGAGATCATCTGAGTCGAACTGAATGTCTTGGAAATACAAACCCAATGAGACCAAATTCGACGCAATCCGAGCTCAAACGAGTCCAAATCAAAGACCCGAAGTGCATTTGGAAGGTTCAAACCATAATTTGGATTACCAAGCGGTTTCCAAATGTTACATGCTTATAGTTGTATTGACGGCTCGACGAGACAAATCCAACGTGCCCCTAGTCTCTTTCTTGTTTGCTGACCATGTCACTCTCAGAAAATTATAAATAGACCCCTCATTTCTCATAGAAGGGGACCCCCAAAGGGATGGGGGAGGCTCAAGCAAGAAGAGAAGAGAAGAAAGCAAAGAAGAGAAGGAAGAGACTCTTCCTCAACCACCGCCAGAATTTCACCTGAAAGCTGACCGGTGCCGGACTTCTGCTCGATCACCAACAGATGACATAATTAAGCAAGGAAGCAAGAAGAGAAGGAAGAAAAGGATGAGAAGAAAGAGAGATTATTTGTCACCAGACTCTTCGTCGACCACCACCGGCCTACACTACACTTTTACCCGACGTTGAACCTCCGCTCGTCGCCAGATTTCTACCCGACGTTGTATTTCTACCTGACGCTGGACTTCTACCTGACGCTGGACTTCTACCTGATGCTGGACTTCTTCCGGTCGCCAAAATTTTGCTGGACTTCTATCTGACGCAAGACTTCTATCCATCAACAAACTTCTACCCAACGTAGGACTTACGCATGTATCTAGATTTCTAACTAATGCAGGACTTCCACTAGTCACTGGAATTTTGCCAGGCTTCTACTCGATGCCAGAAAAATGTCACCGGACATTTGTCGAACTTCTATATGAGGCTCGACTTATGTCCATGTTTTTTTTACAACTGTCATAAGAGACACTATAACTTCTGTCCATATTGGAATTCTATCTGACGATGTCCTTTCAACATCCGTCTTCAGACAATGGTGTTTATGACATCCGTCACCCGTCGACTATGATCCTTCCGACCTAACAAACACATCAATAATGATTCTTTGTATTCCTACAATGTAATGTACTATATATGATGTACATCAAGCTAAGGCCTTCCCCCAAGAAATGGCTCATTTGTAATCAACTTCAAATACTAGTGGATTCATTCAAACTGGGCTAGTCCCCGTGGTTTTTTCCCCTTTTTAGTGTTTTCCACCAAAAATCTTGGTGTCTTCTATAAATGTTGCACCCTCTCTTTTTATATGAATACACGCTGGATCTTTATACAAAGTTAAGACGTTAAACTTTATATTTCTCTACCATCGTGAATACTCCAGGACACAATAATTCTATTTAATATTCTGCTTAAAATTGTTGCTCTTCCTCATGAGATTTTAAATGAATATCTAACAGGATTTACATAATAACTTTATAATCAAATGGATTTTTTATTTCAAATGTAATAATTTTAAAAGCTAAAGAATTTTACATGTTGTTGCCACTACATAAAATTTTTCATTACCGGCAGATTTTTCGGTGGAATATTTTCCATCGGATTTTCGCCCGATTTTGATGAAATATAACCGATAATTTTATCATCGTCTCTTCTGGTGGTTTTTCCGATGGATTTATATCTAGAGGATTTTTCGGCCAATTCTCTGTGGATTTTAATAATTTATTTTAATTAATTTTAGAATTTTTATAGTTTACTTTAATATTTTTAATTAATTATTTATTTAATAACATTTTTAATTAATTGTTAATTTAATTACTTTATAAATTAATTATTAATATTAAAATTTTATTTTAATTAATTTAATTTTTTATAATTTATTTTAATTAATTTGTAGTTTAATATGTAATTTTATTTAATTAATAACTTACTATGTTATTTTAATTAATAATTTATTCAATAATTTATTTTAATTAATTATTAACATAATAATTTATTTTAATTAATCATTTATTTAATAACTTACTAAAATTAATTAAGAATTTTAATATTTTATTTTATTAAATTTATATTTTAATTTTCTTTCCATTATAGTTTAAATCGAAAAGACTAAAAGATTTGACAGGTTTTCCTTTAGAGAAAAGTGGAAGGATGTTTGAGAAGTTTCTTGTAAATCCCGCGTTCGAAACCCATAGGTTTCGGGACAGTCGAGTAGCTCCATGGGTAGGTGGGGGCGGACAAGATGGACGAGCAGTGGTTCTCTAGGCAGAGGCAAATTATTACATCCAGTCACTGGACGCGCAGAATAGGTTTGGACATCCAATAAAAATATGCCACATCACTCGCGCTTTTGATTGCGCTTTAAGTGTGCTTTGACTGCGCTTTACCTCCACTTTTGACTGTGCTTTTGATCGCGTCTTGCCTACGCTTTACCTGTGCTTTTCCTGCTCTTTTGACGCACATAATTTAAAATAATATTTTATTAATATCTGGACCTATCGTTGTTGAAACTTGTTCACTATGAATTAGGTTGTTAAACCTAACCTTATGTCCCAGCGGCTAACCAAGAGGGGGGGGGGGATGAATTGGTATTTAAAAAATTTTACCCTCTTTTAAAATTTAAAAACGAGAATTTAACTTTAGTGAATTTTATAGAAAAAGTTTTTCAACCACAAATTAGAAATAGTAAAAAAAAATAAAAGCAGCGGAAAAATAAAAGACACGAGATTTATAGTGGTTCGGTCAAACACGACCTACATCCACTCCCTAGAGGCACCCTCCGAGTATTGCACTAATACCTTTAGTGTCTCTCCTTTTACACCCATAGCAAGGAGGAGAAGCCTTTACAAAACTCTCTTCCACCACTACCAAGTGCGGTAGAGAACCGTCATCCTTTTACACTCTTCCCAGTATTGGCAGAGAATCGATCATCCTTTCACACTCTCTCGGTGTAGGCAGAGATCCCTTCATCCTTTCACACTCTCCTAGTGTGGGAAGATAACCCTTCGGCTGTTCACACTCTCCTAGTGTGAGCAGAGAACCCTTTGGTTGTTTATACTCTCCTAGTGTGGGCAGAGAACCCATAGGCTGTTCACACTCTCCAAGTGTCATCAAAGAACCAGATCTCCTTGAGAGATCTTCTTCACAAGAAATCTAGAAGGAAGAGAGAAAATAGTGAAGTAATCAAAAAGCAAAAGAAGAGACTCTTACCTTTGAGTATCAAGTGAAACCTTCACGCTCCAGTAGTAAGAATTCTCCTTCAAACACTCTCTCACACTCTATCCTTGACTCTCCTTTCAATTGGCATGAAGTTCAGTAGGCAAAAAGATTAAGTGGTAGTTTATATTGGACTTTATATAGGAAAGATAAAAAAATCGTCAAAAAAACTGCTAAAATTGAAGTTTGTCAGCAGTGGATCGTCCTGTACGATCGTGGATCGTCCCGGATGATGTTACTTAAGTCAGTTGGAAATGAACCCAATGTATATTAGTACGAACTGACTTCGTACTCATTAGTTACCCCGTACGAAACAGGTTCGTCCGGTATGAACGGTTATACCATTGGTCGGTTCTGAAAACTGCAGGAAGTTGTCATTTTTTTTAAGAGTCGGTTCGCTTTGTCCTGGGATGAATATGCGTTCGTCCGGACAAAATTTTTACAGAGGACATTTCTTCCTGGCACGAATATGGATTTCATATGAACAAAAATTTTCAAGAGGACATTTCGTCTTGGGATAGATTGGAGTTCGTCTGGACGAAATTTTTCCAGAGAGAATTTTGTCCTGACAAGAATATAAATTTTGTTTGAACGAAAATTTTCTAGAGGACATTTCATCCTGGGATGAATTGGAGTTCGTCTAGATGAAATTTTTCCAGAGAGCATTTCGTCCTGGCACGAATATAAATATCGTATGAACGAAAATTTTCCAGAGGAGATTTCGTCCTGGGACGAATAAAATTCATCCTGGATGATCAGGACTTAGAAAAATTTTTGTCGCTTCCTGTTCGTTCCATTGCTCTTCCAAGGAGATAACTAGACTTGATCGTCCCGTACAAACTATGTTCGTCCTGTACGAACTATGTTCATCCCGTACGATCCTTATAAATTTTTAAAGATCTCCTCAAGTGTGTGTGTGTGTGTGTGTTTATTTACTCAATTACAATCACTCCCTCTCAAACTTAATTCAAAGAAAAGTACAAGCTTCAATTTATAAAATATCTCATGCTGAATTTGATTTGAAGTCTTCAGTAGTCTGGAGTTTGATTTTCCTGAAAGTGTTAGTTCACACAAGAGCAAAAAACAAATCTTTCAAAAAGTGTTAGGAGATATCAACACATAACATAATAATATTTGAAATCATTAAAATTATATAAGTTGCAAGAATGTAAAACATGCAAATAGTAACTCTCTTAACAATCTCCACGTCTGGTGATCAGATGTAATCATTTTCCCTGGGCAGGAGGGAGGTCAGCGATTGCAGGCAGCTTGCGTGGTTACGGTAAATTTTTTATCTAAATTATTATTTTTTAAATTATTTTATAATTTATATGATTTTGTTATGTCGGACAGACGGCAAAAAATTTTTCAAGCAGCTTTTTTTGCCGTAAAATTTTTCCAACGCGCATTTGACCTCCAAAATAAATTATGTCAAAAAAATCACTCGATTTTTGCCTGTAATATGAGATTTTCCTGTAGTGTGCATCGTAGACCATTCCTGGTGGTAGAGAGATAAAGAATTTAGTGTCTTAGTTTTAAATGAAGATCTAACACACATAGTAATAGGAAGGGGTGAAATAGTCATAAGATACACTAAGACTTTTATGAGAAAAACCCTAAAAAAGGAAAAATTCATGGGCATGACTCATAGTGTTTGTAGTCGATTACAAATGATGCCCTTCCTTGGGAAAATTCATTGGCTAAAAGTAGCAAATATACATCATATAAAACAGATTACGTTGTGGAAGTAGGAAGAAGACAATGATATGAGACTCATTCTTGAATATTGGCATGTTCGTTTCGCCAGTAGGACGACAGTCAAGCAACGGAAGTCATAAGTGTCGTAGTTGGCCGACTTAGGTCAGAGCGATCGTAGTTGGTGGGTGATGATGGTAGGAAGGAGCGTAGTTGACAGGCAACCATGGTAGGAGGGACCACATGCAGTAAGTGGGCATTGATGGTCTGAGAGACTGTAGTTGGCAATCAATTGAGGTCAAAGAAACCATAGTCAGCAAGCAATAGAGGGTGGAGGAACTATAGTCGGTAAGCAATTGAGGTTAGAGGGACTATAATTAGTAGAAGACAAAGGCCAGAGAGACCACAGTCAATGACTAACAAAACTTGCAGGGACCTTAGTTGGCAGGTGATGAAGATCAAAGAGACTATAGTCGTAGGCGATGGTGGTCGAAGGGACCATAGTTGGTGAGTGACTGTGGATTGAGGGATCATATAGATAGTGGTGATGGTGATTGGAAGGATCATAATCGGTGGGAGAAATAGATAGGAGGGATCATAGTAAGGCAATGATAGAGGTCAGAGGAACCATAATTGGAAAGAGATAAAGGTCATAGGTAATTAGCAAACGATGTAAGCCAGAGTGATTGTAATATGTGGATGATGGTAGTCAGAGGGATCATAATTGGCAGGTAATGATGGACAGAGGGACCGTAGTCGATGGGTGATGAGCTTGGAATGATAATAGTCTGTGAGCAATGGAGGTCGGAGGGGCTGTAGTTGATGGGACAATGAGGTAAAAGGGACCATAGTAAACAATCGATGGTGGTTGGAGTAACCATACTTAATAGGTGATAGTGGTCGAATGACGGCCTGATGATGGCTATCATATGGAGGTCCGTCGAAGATGGTCTGACAGAGGTCTAGTAGTGGTGGTCAAACAATAAAGGTTCACCAGAGATTATGTCAGGGTGGAGCTCCATGATTCTTCAAGCTTTATAGATCTCTTGATCTTTAGCTTAAGGTCCAAGAACCACCCCCCCCCCCCCCCCCCCCCCCCAAGTCCTGTTTCAAGCTAGGCAAGCAGTGGTTCTCTAGGCAGGAGGGAGGACAGCGATTACAGGCAGCTTGCGTGGCTTTGGTAAAATTTTCATCTAAATTATTATTTTTTCAATTATTCTATAATTTTAATGCCTTTGTTATGCTGGAAAGATGACAAAAAATTTTTCTAGTAGCTTTTTTTGACGTAGAACTTTTCCGATGCGCATTTTACCGCCAAAATGAATTATGTCAAAACAAATCACTCAATTTTTGTCTGTAATAAGAGATTTCCTATAGTGTGCATCCTAGAACATTCTTGGTGGTAGAGAGATAAAGAATTTAGCATCTTGGTTTTAAATTAAGATCTAACACACATAATAATAGGAAGGGGTGCAATAGTCATAAGATATACACAATGACTTTTATGAGAAAACCCTTAAAAAAGGGAAAAATCATGAGGCATGACTCATAGTGTTTGTAGTCAATTACAAATGATGCCCTTCCTTGGGAAAATTCCTTGGCTAAAATACCAAATATACATCATATAAAGAAGATTATGTGGTGGAAGTAGGAAGAAGACAGTGATATAAGACTCATTCTTAAGAGAATATTGTCATGTTCATTTGGCCAGTAGAACTACAGTCAATCGACGGAAGTCATAAGTGTTGTAGTCGGTCGACTTAGGTCAGAGAAATCGTAGTTGGTGGGTGATGATGGTAGGAAGGACTGTAGTTGACAGGAAACCATGGTAGGAGGGATCACATGTATTAAGTGGGCAACGATGGTCTGAGAGACTGTAGTTGGCAAACAGCTGAGGTCAAAGAAACCATAGTCTACAAGCAACAAAGGATAGTGGTACTGTAGTCGGTAAGTGATTGAGGTTAGAGGGACTATAATTAGTAGAAGACAGAAAACAGAGGGACATAGTCAAAGACTGACAAAAGTTGCAGGGACCTTAGTTGGCAGGTGATGGAGATCAAAGAGACTATAGTCGGTAGGCGATGGTGGTTGAAGGGGACGTAGTTGGTGAGTGACTGTGGATTGAGGGATCATATAGATAGTGGGTGATGGTGGTTGGAAGGATCATAATCGATGGGAGAAAGAGATAGGAGGGACCATAGTAAGGCAATGATAGAGGTCAGAGGAACCTTAATTGGAAAGAGATAAAGGTCAGATGGATCGTAATTAGCAAATGATGGAAGCCAGATAAACTATAATATGTGGATGATGGTAGTCAGAGGGATCATAGTTGGTGGGTAATGATGGACAGAGGGACTATAGTCGATGGGTGATCGAGCTCGAAGTGATAATAGTCAGCGAGTAATGGTGGTCGGAGGGGCTGTAGTTGATGGGCCAATGAGCTCAAAGGGACCATATTAAACAATCAATGATGGTTGGAGTGACCTTACTCGATAGGTGATAGTGGTCGAACGATGGCATGATGATGGCTACCATATGGAGGTCCATCGAATATGGTCTGGTAGAGGTCCAGTAGTGATTGTCAAATAATGAGGGTTCACCGGAGATTATGATAGGGTGGAGCTCCATGATTCTTAAAGCTTTATTGATCTCTTGATTATGACCTTAAGGTTTAAGAACACCCTCCCACCTCCCCCCCCCCTAAGTCCTAATTCAAGTGGGAAGAGGGAGTATATTTATAGATTTTGAGAGTGAAATGCCCCATAAATATTTAAAATATTTAAGATAAATTCGTATTGGCCCATTGGAAGGCCATATTCCAATTTATTGTGATAACACTAGTGCTATTTGTATTTCTAAAAATCTTATTCAACATTCAAGAACCAATCATATAGACATAAGGCATCATTTCATAAGGGATCATGTATCCAAAAGAGAAATTGAACTCACTCATGTTTCTACTGAAAATCAACATTCAGACATTTTTACAAAACCTTTACCCTTTGATACTTTTAGTGCATTAAGAATAAGGCTTGGTGTGATTGATTTGAATGCTTAAATAAAAATATTTTTGCAACATTGATGTTTGTTTACTAGTTAAATGTGTTTGTGTTTTTATGTATTTATGAACTTGTTTGTGTGATTTTCTTTATTTAGAGTTTGTGTTTTTTCGTTGTTTTGTGTTGTTAGTGTGTTTGTGTATAAGTTTTTGATTGAGCACAAAAATTTGAAAATTTTGAGTGACAATCATCCGAGATGAAATGTTTTCGTACGGGATAATTTGTGTAGTGTGACAAACAGTCGAATTTTGAACCATTTGAGTGCAGTTTTCAGTGTTTTATTATCACTTCGTATGTACGATCGTCACAGTCATCCGGGATGAAATATTTTTCAAACTACGAGACGAATGAATAAAGCGGTTGAATGGATAAGGTAGTTTTTAATATGAACTTCATACGTACGAACCTTTGGTTCGTCTGGACGAACACATGTCGGTTCGATAGAGGGGACGGTTTCAACTGCCATTAAAACGATATAAGTTCTGATCGTCCCAGGACGAACACGTGTTCGTCTATATGATTAGTCTGGTCAAAAGTCTATACGAAAGGACACTTCATAAGTTGTGTTGATTATAAAAAGCCATTTCATTTTGACGCATTGGATCGTCCAAACGAAATTTTTTCGTACATGACGAATTGAAAAATTCGTACGGGACGAAATTTTTTGTCTGGTACGAACGTGTCATTTTCAATAAATAGAAGGGCTTTTGAACTCAACAGTCACACTAAAAACTCCACTTTCAATCTCTTTCATACTCTAGATCTTCTTCCAAATGGCGAGTTCAAGCAAGCGACAAAAGTTTCTGGCAAAGAAACCACATAGAAATTCCTCTGAAAATTTCCTTTCTAAAGCAAATGAAGAATCTTTTCCTAGGTTTGCCTCTACGAAGATCACACCCTCAAGAATCCTAATCTAAGAACAACTTACCTTTCAGGTAATGAACTTATTTGCCTCAACACAGTTTGGTTTTGTCCTTATCCTCGTCTATCTCTACAATAAGGAAACCTTCCACTACTTCCTCTCCAACATGTCCTTTAATTCTGACCATTCTATAATCTGTTCCTTTATCTTCAAACAAAAGTTGAAATCACCAAGGCTGACTTAGTAGCCTTTTTGAATTTATGGACAGAGGGAGCCAGAGCCCATCACTTAATCATCAATACTCATGATTATGCATGGTATGAACTTAATAATGTGATTAGAGGAAATAATGTGAATGAACATGTGGCTAGAGTATCCGGTCTTGTTCGTAATGCTCGTATCATCCAGCATGTCCTTAGAACTTCTATAATTCCTAAAGCTGGTGATAGAGTCAACATTACCCCTCTTCTTTCTATGATGACCTTCTTGATCATGACTAAAGAACCTATAGATGAAGCCCAGATTATCCTTGACTATCTTTATGGGCTGTCTGAAATTGGACATGTAGAGCATAAGAGAAAGAAGAACATCGCCTTAGGCATTCTAGTTTCCTACATTATGGATAAGAAATACAATTTGATTCATCCTGATCAAGAGTTTGAAGAACCGCTCTACTACAACGACGGATTATTTAGAGCAATCTTCAAAGAAGAACAGGTAAACTCATGTCATTAGTGATACAGAGGAAGAACCAGAAGCTGCACCTGCACCTGCCAATGAACCAAATTATCAGGATTTGGTTCAAAGATTTGATCATTTAGTGACTCATTTTGATCAACATTTTGATCAAATTGAGACTCATCTTCAGCAGCAGGCCGCTCAGTATCAGCATGACATGAAATTTATGAGGGATCAGATGAGTGATATCAGTACCAATGTGCTTATGATGAGTACTTACTTTAGCATCTTTGGCGCTGCAACTTCTCCTCCTCCACCAGATCAGGGTCCTTCTCAATGATTATTGTACTTATTTTTATGTATTTTATATAGTTTGTGTTTTAGATGTGTTTTAAGTAAGTTTGTTGTTTTTTCTTTACTTTAGATATTTTGTTTCAGTATTGATATCCTGAACTTAAATTGTAATATCTTCAATGTGATATCAATATATGTTCATGTGCTTTGGATTTAATTGTATTGAAATGTGTGTTAGCCTTTATGACAATCATTAGATTTTTGATCTTAATAGTGCTATACTTTGAAGTGCAAGTCTAAATTAAATTCATTAAAAAATCTAATTTTTTTCTAAATTTAAGTTATGCTTATAACTTGATATAATTAGAATTGTCAATTTCATGTCTCTTATTTAAACTATATTAATTCTAATATTATTATTGCAACTATGATATTTTATATTTTATATTTCACTTATCAATAAATATTTATGCACTTAGAAAAATTTGAAAATTTTTATTATTGATTTTGGAAAGATCAAAATTACTCTTGATAGAATGTACAAATGTACAAAAATAAAAAGAAATGCGCAATGGTTCGCAAGTAGAAAAAGAGGCACGAAATAAGCCCAAAAGAAAAAGGATGCACAAAAATGTGCCAATAATTTGAAAAAGATGCGCAAAGTGCCATATGTGGTAATTATTTCTTTCAATTATCTTTTAATCTCTTAATTCAAATTGATCTACTGTACATTTATATTATGTATTAAAATTTGAAATATACAAATTTTCTATTCATCCTTTTTTCAATGATTTTTTTTCTTAGTGTCTAAATTGACTCATGCTTTTGATATATTCTTCTATTATCAATGTTATATCTCTTCTTAAATTCTATGAATTATTATGATTTGCCTAATATTTTAATTTTATTTGCATACATATTTTAATCACTTTCAAGATTGAATTATAAAATGATTTTCATATGTCTCCTTACATTTCAAATCTTTTTCTTCTTTACATTTTGCTATTGTCAAAAAGGGAGAGAAATTATTTGTATCATGTTCTTTGGTTTTGTTTAATATGTTTTTGTTTTTTTGTGTTTTCTACGTATTTTGTGTTAGCTATATACGTTGTGTGTGTTTGTTTTATCTATATATTTCTAAAAATGCATCCTAATTTACACGTGTTCATCAATTCAAGAGGAGTTTAGGAGATTTTTTGAATTTGAAAATTATACAAAGAATAATTGTTTTGCCATCATCAAAAGGGGGGTATTGTTAAGAGAGTTGCTATTTGCATGTTTTACATTCTTGCAACTTATATAGTTTTGATGATTTCAAATATTATTATTTTATGTATAGTTATCTCCTAACACTTTTTGTAAGAGTTGTTTTTTCTCTTGTGTGTACTAATATTTCAGGAAAATCAAACTCCAGACTACAAAGACTTCAAATTAAATTCAGTTTGAGATACTCTGTGTATTTAAAAATTTGTATTTTTTCTTTGAATTAAATTTGAGAGGGAGTGATCATAATTGAGTGAATACAAACAGACACTTTAGGAGATCTTAAGAAATTTGTAATGATCGTACGGGACGAACATTGTTCGTACGGGGCGATCAAGTCAGTTATCTCCTCATAAGAGCAATGGAACGAACAGGAATTGAAGAAAATTTTTCTAAGTCCTGATCATCCAAGAAGTGTATTCATCCCAGGACAAAATGTTCTCTAGAAAATTTTAGTTCAAAAACAAAGTTTTTTTTTGTTCCAGTACGAGTTGCTCTCTGGAGCATTTTCATCCAGGACGAAGTGTATTCGTCCCAGGAAAATTTTCTCTCTTGAAAAATTTCGTCCGGACGAACCCATAATTCGTTCCAGGATGAAGTGAACTGACTCTGAAAAATTAAGTGACATTATGCAGTTTTTTTGAACCGACCTATGGAATAACCGTTCATACCGGATGAACCTAGTTCGTACGGGACGATGTGTGTGTACGAAGTCATTTCGTACCCATATATATTAGGTTCGTTCCAACACACTTAAGTAAAATCGTCTAGGACGATCCACAATCGTACGGGATAATCCAATTCGTATTGACTTGAAAATTTACAGTTTTTTGACAATTTTTTATATCTCTCTTATAAATAGTCCAAACTAAACTGCCACATAATCTTTTTGCCTACTGATCTTCATGCCTATCGAAAGAAGAGTCAAGGAGAGAGTGTTTGAAGGAGATTTCTTGCCATTGGAGCGTGAATGTTTCACTTGGTATTCAAAGGTAAGAATCTCTACTTGTGATTTGGGTTTACTTCACTCTTTTCTTTCTTCCTTCTAGATTTCTTGTGAGAAGAACTATCAAGGAGATCCGGTTCTCTGCCGACACTTGGAGAGTGTGAACAATCGAAGGGTTCTCTGCCCACACTTGGAGAGTGTGAACAGCAGAAGGGTTCTTTGCCCACACTAGGAGAGTGCAAAGGACGAAGGGTTCTCTTCCCATACTTGGAGAGTGTGAACAGCCGAAGGGTTCTCTGCCCACACTAGGTGAGTGTGAAAGGATGAAGGGTTCTTTGCCCGTATAGGGATAATGTAAAGGGACGATGGTTCTCTGCCAGCACTGGGGATAGTATAAGAGGACGACGATTCTCTGCCGCACTTGGTAGTGGTGGAAAGAGTGTTTGTAAAGGCTTCTCCACCTTGCTGCGGGTGCAAAACGAGAGTCACTATTGATATTAGTGCAATACTCGGAGGGTGCATCTGGGGAGTGGATGTAGATCTGGTTTTGACCGAACCACTATAAACCTCGTGTCTTTATTTTTCTGATGCCTTTTTATTTTTGTGTTTTTAATTTTAAAACTGTGGTTGAAAAACATTTTCTACAAAACTCATTAAATTTTATTTTTCGATTTAAAAAAAATAAAAAGAGGGATTAATTTTTAATTACCAATTCACCCCCTCTTGGTTAGCCGCTGGGACATAAGCTTAGGTTTAACAACCTAATTCATAGAGATCAAGTTTCAACTCATTTATTTATCATTTATGTGCCTTAATTATGCCATAATTATAGTACCTTGGGCTCATTAGATTTTTCTTATCAATTTCCTTTATTCGATTATAAAGATGAAATATTTAGAGATTATTTAGTCATTTAATTAATGCTTTGAACCTTGTAGTGCTTATGGTAAAGTTTTCATTTAAATTATTAATTTTTTAATTATTTTATAATTTTGACAGCTTTTTTATGCCGGATAGAAGGCAAAAAAATTTTTAAGCAGCTTTTTTTACTGCCAAAATAAATTTCATCAAAAAATAACTCGATTTTCACCTGTAATAAGAGATTTTCCTATAGTGTGCATCCTAGATCATTTGTGGTGGTTGAGAGATAAAGAGTTTAGTGTATTAGTTTTAAATGAAGGTCTAAAACACATAATAATATGAAGGGGTGCAATAGTCATAAGATACACTAAGACTTTTATGAGAAAACCCTAAAAAAGGGAAAAATCATGAGGCATGACTCATAATGTTTGTAGTCGATTACAAATGATGCCCTTCCTTAGGATAATTCCTTGGGTAAAAATAGCAAATATACATCATATAAAGCAGATTACGTGGTGGAAGTAGGAAGAAGATAGTGATATGAGACTCATTCTTAAGAGAATATTGGCATGTTTGTTTGGCCAGTAGGATGACAGTCAAGTGATGTAAGTCATAAGTGTCATAGTCGGCCGACTTAGGTCAGAGCGATCATAGTTGGTGGGTGATGATGGTAGGAAGGATCGTAATTGATAGGCAACCATGGTAGGAGGGACCTTATGTAGTAAGTGGGCAACGATGGTCTGAGAGACTGTAGTTGGCAAATAACTAAGGTCAAATAAACCATAGTCGGCAAGCAATAGAGAGTGGTGGGACTGTAGTCGGTAAGCGATTGAGGTTAGAGGAACTATAATTAGTAGGAGACAAAGGATAGAGGGACAATAGTCGATGACTAGCAAAAGTTACAGGGACCTTAGTTAGCAGGTGATGGTGATCAAAGAGACTATAGTTGGTTGGCGATGGTGGTCGAAGGGACTGTAGTTGGTGAGTGACTGTGGATTGAGGGATCATATTGACAGTGGGTGATGGTGGTTGAAAGGATCATAATCGGTGGGAGAAAGAGATAGGAGGGACCATAGTAAGGCAATGATAGAGGTCAGAGGAACCGTAATTGGCAAGGATAAAGGTCAGAGGGACCACAATTAGCAAATGATGGAAGTAAGAGGGACTGTAATATGTGGATGATGGTAGTCAGATGGATCATAGTTGGAGGGTAATGATGAACAGAGGGACCGTAGTCGATGGGTGATGGAGCTCGGAGTGATAATAGTCAGTGAGCAGTAGAGGTCAGAGGGGCTGTAGTTGATGGGCCAATGAGGTCAAAGGGACCATAGTAAACAATCGATGGTGGTTGGAGTGACCTTACTCGACAGTTAATAGTGGTCGAACGACGGCCTGATGATGGCTACCATATGGAGGTCCGTCGAAGTTGGTCTGGCATAAGTATAGTAGTGGTGCTCAAACAATGAGGGTTCACTGGAGATTATGTCAGGGTGGAGCTCCATTGTTCTTTAAGCTTTATAGATCTCTTAATCATTAGCTTAAGGTCCAAGAACCCCCCCCCCCCCCCCCCCCCCCCCCCCCCCCCTTTAAGTCCAGTTTCAAGTGGGAAAAGGGGGTATATTTATAGATTTTGAGAGTGAAATGCCCAATAAATATGTAAAAGATTTAAGATAAATTCGTATTGGCCCATTGGATGACCCTTACTAATATCCTCAATCATGGAGCATTTATTTATCATTTAAGTTCCTTAATGATGCCATAATTATATTACCTTTGGCTTATTGGATTTTTTTATCAATTTCCTTTATTTGATTATAAGAATGTAATATTTAGAGATTATTTAGTTATCTACTTAATGCTTTGAACCTTGTGGGCAGGTGATAGTGGTTTGAGATATCATAGCCACTAGGTGACAGGGGTCGAAGGGACCTTAGTCAATGAGAAATGAAGGTTGGAAAGATCATAGTCAACAAGCGATAGAGGTTGGCGGAACCAAAGTAGGCAAGAAACGGTGATCGAAGGGACCATAGTTAGTGCGTGATGGTGGTTAGAGAGGCCTTAGTCGATGGACGATGGAGCTTAGACGGATAATAATTGGTGGGCAATAATAGTTAGAGAGATCATAATCGATGGGTGATGGATGTTGAAGGAACCATAATCAACGGGCAATGGATGCCAGAGGGATCATAGTTGGTGGGAGATGGAGGTAAGAGGGACTGTAGTTGATAGGTGATGAAGGTGTGAGGGAATATAGTTAACGAATGATGGATATAGGAGGGACCATAGTTAATGGGTGATCAAGGTCAGTGGTATCTTATTCGACAGGAGATACAGGTTGGAAGGACCATTAATGGCGAGCGATAGAGATGGGAGGGACCGTAGTGCACACTCTAGGATATATATTAGAAAATTTCATTTGTTTTCATTTTTAGAATTTAACTAGAGTTACTAATTTCCTTTGAATAGTGAAAAGAAACATGATTTCATTTTGTCTAGAATTGTAGATCAAAAAATTATGCATGTTGTTTAAAGTCTCATATATAAGATCCTTATCATTTCCTAAATATATGAAAATTATGTAATGAGCACATAGCCCAGCAAATAACTAAAATCTTATAACTAAAATCAATGCAAGATAAAAGAGAACAATATGCTATAAATCATGTGATGAAATATATGCATCAATATTTATACTAATTATTTGTATCAATTTAACCTTCTATCATCACATCTCAATCCATTATATCATTAGTCACAGCATTAGTAAAAATTAATAAGAGTAATACATGTTACAATATTAGTATCATGATCAATAATGTTAAATAATATTAATAATAGTAAATAATATTAGTGTCAGCCATAATATCAGTATAATATTCATAGCAATATTAGTATTAGTATTCAGATATTCAATGTGTGTATCTTAAGGATACATTACTCTTGCACTTATGACTCCTAATCAGTTGCCCCTTATAACTCCCAATTAATGTACTAATTATAACGACCATTGAATCATGTGCACTACAAAAAATAACCTATTATCGACAATTTTTTTGGTGGATATTAGCAAATTTCAAGTGAAAATTTTTATTTTTGGAGGCTTTTCGGTGAATATATTTTTGCCGGTAAAAGCCGTGTAAGAAACGACAACTGACGACTAATTTCTAACGGTATTTTTTTTTGCAGCTTTCCAACAGAATAATTCCTCCAAAAATTTAAAAAATTAATTAAAAAAGCCAAGCTTCTCGTAGTCCTCCTAACCGCCTATTAGTGTTCCCGCTGCCTGCTCGGTTGTCTGCTACCCTCTCGAGCTTCTCGCCAGGCTGGTTGCCCGCTACTCATCCTCCCGCGCTGCCCACTAAGCTTCCAGCCTGCCTCCTGTATTGCCTACAAGGCTACCCACAAGACTAGCTACCTATTCGTGCTACTTGGACGACTGCGTTACTTGAATGCATTGAGATTATAAGAGAGTATGATTTCAAAGACCAAACCAGTTTACTGGAAGGGAAAAATGATTTAACTATTATATTTTTTTATTTAAAATACAAGAATTAAAATATGACAGAAAAGCTGTCAAACCAAAGCATCCAAAAAATTTGTAGAAATATTAGTCAGACATATTCCGTTAGAAATATATTGGAAAGCCAACATATAGCCACTGGAAAAATTTGTCGGTAATGAGCAATTTTCTTATAGTGGTGAATCAATTGCCCCAACTCCTTATAATTCTCAATTAATTTCTAACTCCTTATAACTCATAATCAGTGAATCATGTGGAAAAGTAGGGTATCATGTTGAGTTATCATATCATGTATATGATATTATTTATTACTTCATTTAAAACATAATAAAATCACATCAAATCACTCATAATAATAAAATCTATAACATATCCAAACTTGCATGGTGAACGCTTATGAAATTAGGAGATAATGTAATATTTGTAAATTAAGGAGAGATAAAATTAATAAAAATCAAAATAATAAAAAAATAGAAGTAAGAGATTAGTAACTTATAATGAATATAATAAAAAATAAATAAAAAATGATCCAAACACCTTTCTCTATCATCTTTCTTCTTCCCCTCTTTCATTTCTTCCTAACCAAGCAATCAAATGAGGGAGCATCGTAGCGCTCAACAAATTAGAGCCAAAGCGATCTACTTTAAAATTTTTATGTTTTATAAATAAATTTATTTCAAATATTTAAATTATCACATATAGTCTGCAGGTGAGTGTAGTTAGAGGGACCGTAGTCGACGGGCGACTATGGTTAGAGGGACCATAGGTGACGATTGTGGTCAGAAGGGTTATAATTTTATAGATTTTAAGAGTGGCATGACCCATAAATATGAATAAGATCTAGGATAAATTTGGTGTGGACCATCAGGTGACCCATACTGATTCCCTCCATCATGATTATTCTACATTTAGGGGCCTTAATGCTATTAGAATTATGTGTTCTTCGACTCGTTTGATTTTCTTGTATAGCCATTCATTTTGAATTTATGCATACTATATTTAGAGATCATTTGATCATTTAATTAATGCTTTAAATCTTTCAAATGTGCTTTAGTCCTTATATTTAGATCCATTTGGGCTTAGATTAGGTTGATTTGGGTGTTGTTGGGTTTGTCTCCTTAATACATTTAATTTGATTATAAATTTGATGAAATCAAAGTTCATATGATCTTTCATTTAATTTTGGAAGTTACCAACTAGATTATGCTCAAAATTTGTGGTTCATCAAAGCAATGTTTTGTGATATATTATATATATAGTATGTTGATTCTTTATGGGTTGTTAAACCTAAGCTATTGTCCCAAGGCAAACCAAGAGGGGGGGGGGGGGGGGGGGGGGTAGGGATGTATTAATAATTTAAAAATTCTCTTGAATTTTTTAAATAGAAAACCGTTTTGATTCTCATAGTTGTTGCAAATTTGCTTTCAGGGAGTATAACATTGATGATAGCAAACACTTATGTTTCTCTACGACTGTCTTTCCTACTAATATTTCAGGTCCATAAGATCGAGTGCAACTCAAGTCAGCTCAAGATTGGGTAGATTATGCCTAAGTCAGTTTGTAAATTTTTCACTTTCTTGAATCTATTATAATTCCTGATGTTAAGTAACCTTCCACACATACACTTAGGAGAATTTTTTTTGTCTGATTTAGAGTTATCTATTTTTAGTCACATCATCCAGGATGATCCAAATAATGTCCTAGACGATCAGTTATAAAATAGAAAACCTAATTAGGGTATCCTGATTAAGACAACTGTCATTAAGCTCATCATCCTGGATGATATTTGTATCGGCCTGGACGATATGCTCAAATAAAAAAGAATCAACCGTCAGATCTATTTAGGTATTATTTATTTTTGGACATCGTCTAGGACATTGTCCTGGAGAATGCAACATAATTACGCCTAAATTAATCTTAGTATTAAGGAAAATAATTAAGGTTTTTATTGCTTGATCAAATTGTCCTAGACAATCTCAAGATCGGCCAGGATGATCAGTTCAAAAAATCACAGTTACTTCTTAACGTTCAACATCGGCCAGCTGCTATTCAGGGTGATGCTCTGGATAATTTTCATGAATTTGAACTAATCATCTAGGACAATCGTGAGATCGGCCAGGATGATCAGACTATTTTTTCATCATCCAGACATCCATTAGTGCGATTATCTGGACGATATTCAAGGATTTTTATTGATCATACATGATGATATTCTATCATCCTGGATGATATGAACAAAACTCTTATGATTAACCCAAACCGTCCATGTTGATTAAGAAAAATTTATGCTGATCGTCTAGGATGATAAAGTCAGTTTGTATAAATTAAGAGCTATTATGAAACTCTTCTATTTAAGAGCTCTTATTCTACCCATGAACTCATCCTTTGCTATTATCTTGACCTGAGAGAGCCTAGAGGAGAGGGAGAGAAAGGGAGAAAGATAGAAGATCTTGTGAGGGGGAGTTTGTAAGGGGTTTCACAAAGGTTGCTCCAAGTAAGGATCCAAATTATCTTCTCTGATTGTCATCCCTTATTCTTGGAAGGTTTCAGAGAGGTCCACTTTAGTAGTCGATTAAGGTTCTATGCATGCTTCAAGAGGAAGCAATAAAAGTTAGGTTCTCTGCCTCACCGGTGTCAGTGGAAAGGAGGTTTTGTACAAGCTTCTCTACCTTACTGTGGGAGCAAAAGAAGAGTCATTGAGTTTAGTGCAATACTCGAAGGGTGCCTCCTAGGAGTGACGTAGGTTGAGTTGACCGAACCACTATAAATTTATATGTTTCTTTTCTACTATTTTTCTACATTTAATTTATGTACGTTAAAATTTTTTGTGGAGAATTTTGGTTTGGTTGAAATTTTATGTTTTGATTGAGAAAGATTTTTAAAGTACCAATTCACCCCCTCTTGGTTAGCTTGGGCTAGTTTATAAGGGATTAACATCCCTAACGAACATTCAGTAGCAAGTTAATTTATGTTTTAAAATGAACTTTTTAACCGCAGTAAATAAATACAAAAATTAAAAGACACAAAGATTTATAGTGGTTCGATCAAATACGACCTACATCCACTCCCTGAAGACTCCCTCTTCAAGTATTGTATTATTACCAAAGTGACTCTCCTTTTACTCGCACAGCAAGGCGGAGAAGCCTTTACAAAACTCTCTTCCACCAATTCCTGGTGCGACAAAGAACTGTCATCCTTTCACACCCTCTTAAGTGTTGGTAGAGAGCCATCGTCCTTTCACACCCTCAAAGTGTCGGCATAGTATTGTCATCCTTTCACACCCTCCAAGTGTCGGCAGAGTACCATCGTCTGTTCATACCCTCCAAGTATCGGCAGAGTACCGTCATCTGTTTATACCCTCTAAGTGTCGGCAGAGTATCGAATCTTTTTCAAAGATCTTCTCATGAGCAACTAGAAAGAAGAAAAAGGAGTATTAAAAAAAACACATAGAGATCCTTACATTTGAGTAACCATGTGAACCCTTTACACTTCAGTTGCAAGAAAAGTCTTTCAAACATTCTCCCACACTCTCTCTTTCACTTGATCTTGAAAAATCACAAAGACAACACTTTTTCATGTCAATTTTAGAGGACCTTTTATATCAAAGACACGAAAAATCATTCAGAAAACTAAAATTTGCATTTTGAGCGTACCCGATCATACAATACGATTATATGTTTATACGTACGAATTGTTCAAAAATTATTACATATGAACTTTATGTGAATCAATATGAAATGTTTTCATACATGATGATCGTCAAGTACGAACCCAGTTCGTATTGTATAAATAATTAAAAAAAATTTCATCTTCATCGGGAGGAAGAGGGACCCCACAATTTCAGTGCAACTGTTTTATCCTTCTTTTTCTCACATGCATCAAGATTTCTTTGATTCACCCCTTGCTTGTAAGCAATGTGTGAGCCAAGTAAGTTATCAATAGAATAAGTGTTCAAATCCATAGATTCAGAGATTGCAGTGATTTCAGCATCATATGATGAAGGCAAGCATCTCAAAATCTTGTTTACTTTTTCATAGTTTGAAATTTCTTTTCCTAATGCATGCAGTGAAGTAACTATCTGAGTAAATCTAGTATACATGTCAGAAATTGATTCATGAGGTTTCATGCAAAAAAGTTCGTAGTCATGCAAGAGAATATTCAAACGGGATTGTTTAACTTCATTAGTGCCTTCATAGGTGATACACAATTTGTCCCAAATTTCTTTACCAGTTTTGCAAGTGGAGCTATACATGTAATCCTCAGATTTTAAAGCAAAAAAAAAAAAAATAGTTCAAACATTTTGCATTCAATTGAGCTAAATCTCGTTCATCAAAAGTCCATTCAATAAAAGCAACTTCAGTTTTAACACCATTAATTTCACGAGAAGATAGAGAATAACCTTCTTTGATAAGCATCCACATGCGATAATCAGAAGATTATAAAAACGTTGACATGCGGGTTTTCCAGAAATCAAAAGGTAGGTTATCGAACAGGGGAGGTCAGGTAATAGAATACCCTTCCTTAGTGTTACGATTTCCAAGGTTAGCCATGGACCAAAATCAAAAAGTTTTAAAACTTAAAATTTTTGAATCCCTCTCTGATACCACTTGAAAGTTCGTTAGGGATGTCAAGCCCTATAGAACTGGCCCAAGGTAACCAAGAGGGGGGTGAATTGATATTTTAAAAATTCTTTTCACAAAGAAGTAAAAATCTCATAAACCAAAATCACACCACGAGAAAAATAAATGCGGAAATTTAAAGTGGGGAAGCAAGAAATAAGAACACATAAATTTATAGTGGTTCGGTCAACTCGACCTACGTCCACTCAACGGAGGCACCCTCCGAGTATTGCACTACAACCGTGACTCTCCTTTAGCCCCCACAGTTAGGCGGAGAAGCCTTTACAAAGAATCCATTTTTGCCACCCCGACAAGGCAGAGAACCTATCTCCTTTTGCTTCCTCCTGAAGCTGGCAGAGAACCTCAATCAGATGCTGACTCCTTACCTCTACCGACCCTTCCATGGACGAGAAACTCTAGACGAAGAAGAAGAAGAGCGATCCTTGAAGCAATCCCTTGTGAATCCCCTCACAAGCTCCCCCTCACAAGATCCTCTCTCTCTCGCTCTCTTTCTTTCTCTCCTTAAGGCCTTCTCAGGTAAAGGCAGCAGCAAAAGATTGTTCAAAATGTTGAACAAGAGCTCATAAATAGAAAATCTTCAAAGGAGCTCATTAATTGCAAGTTGCCGACAATATCGTCCAGGCCGATATGGACATCGTCCTGGCCGATCAGTACAAATCTCAGAAGATCAGCCAGAGCATCGCCCTTAATGCAAACTGGATGATTTAAAATTAGCTTGATCGTCCAGGCCGATCTCACGATCGTCCCGGCCGATCAGTTCAAATTAAAGGAAAATCGTCCAGAGTATCGCCCTGAATTTGAGCTGGTCGATATTTATCGTCCAGAAGTAACTAAGATTTTTGAATAGATCGTCCTGGCCGATCCTGCGATCGTCCAAGACAATATGATTGTATCAATCATCCTTAAGTACTCCCTTGATTTCCTGATCAATTAAGGAATAATTTGAGAATATCGTCCAGGCCGATCAATGATCGTCCTGGCCGATTATTAAAAAATACATAATACCTTAATTATCTATGGCAGCAACTTCTTTTTATTTTGAGCTTATCGTACTAGCCGATACACGTATCATCCAGGACGATCCGTTAATGATGGCTGCTTAATTAAGAATCCTTATTTAGATTTCTGTTTTAAGCCCGATCGTCCAGGACGATGTAAATATCATCATGACTGATATGAGTTAAAACAGAAATTCTAAGTCTCTCAGGTGTGTGTGTGTGTATGTAGGGTTACTTAGCATCAATCTCTTTGAACATTACAAATAGACTCAAGAAGAGAAAAAACAAAGTAAAGACTAACTCAACTCTAAACCTACATAATCTTGAACTGGCTTCGTTTGTTCATCCGATCTTCGATTCCTGAAAAGTTAGAAGTAACAGGCAGTCCAAGAGAATCGATAGTGTTTGTCAATCATCAAAACATAAGTCATGAAAATAGATTTGCAACATTCTCCCCATTTTTGATGATGGCAAACACAAGTAGGAAAAGCTCAGTAAGAACAACAGTTCATTAAAATTTCAAAGTTACAAGCACATCAACTTTTCCTATCACATCCTACTCCCCCTTTTGTCATCACCAAAAGAGGGTCCTAGACACATAAAAGAAAAAGTAAACAACACAACAGAAACTAAAACAAACTACAAGACAAACTACAGAAAACATAAAACACAGACTAGAAGAACGAGGGACCCTGATCATCAAATGGAGGTGGTGGAGGTGGCTGCTGAAAGTAGCTGGCAAGCATTATAAACTGAGCATTGAACCAGGTGATGTCCTGGTCATGCTGCTGCTGATGATGAGTAATGTAACTATTAAAACAGGCTAAATCCTCTATGCGGTGCTGCTCGTAGCGGGCAATGTCATCAGAATGTTGTTGCTCCTATGCAGCAACATAAGCGTCAAAGCAGGTCTCCCATCGATCAAACTTCTCTATCAACTGATCAAACAATGAGTGCAGGTGGAGAGGAAAAGGATCAGGAATGGGAGCGGGAGCGAGAGCCTCCTCCTCCTCAGCCCCCCGAGATTCCTCATCCCTAGGGTGGAGACGAGTACTATGAAGGGTACTGAAGGAACTATTTGAGTAGAAGAGAGTTGGGAGGTTGGGTGGAATAGGATACTGAAGTTAGTATTTGATTTCAAGGACATAGGTATGAGGTGTCCTAAAGCTAGATTGGGTTTTCTCTTATGACCTGGATCATGGATTGTGGTTAAGTGATCAATGTACCGAAAAATTAAGTCTGTATTATTAATTTCTCTATGTGTCATGATGTAGAAAGTAGTTAGGGAGAGTATAGGATTGATGTGGATTCGGTCCCCGGCTTTTGGAATTATGGAGGTGCGAAGAATATGATGGATTGTCATAACATCTTTGACTAAAGAGCTAGTCTCTCCAACATGAAAAGGTGCATTGGTCTGGCGAAGGAAGTGATTTTTCATGGATCAGTCAAAGTCATGATCTGAAGCGATTAAGTGCAGCTAATCCCCGGTGGTGGATAGATGTAAGAGTTCAATGCAGTCCTGATATGTGATTTCGATAGGGCGTCAATTCACATAGGAGGTCAAGGTTGTGAAAGTAGGATTTATGCGAAGGTTTACGAAGAATTCTCAAAGAAGCTCAATATTAAAGGGGAAAGCAAGAGACATAATGAAACAAAGGGAGGTGTGAGCGAAAAGATCCATTATCGGATACAAAATGTGGGCAGGATTGATGATTCTAGAGACAGTTATCCCACATTCTTTGTATCGATGGTAAGCAGCTTCATCTTCTGCCTCCCTAAAATAAGGGTCAATCCTAGCCCTCGAAGAACTCCTAAAAATTTATCGAGCACGTTGTTACAAATCTATTTTTCATGGCTTATGTTTTGAAGATTGACAAACACTATTTCTCTTGGACTGCTTGTTGCTTATAATTTTTCAGGAATCGAAGATCGGACGATCAAGAAGAAGTCAATTCAGGATTGCGTAGGTTTAGGGTTGAGTCAGTATGTACTTTTTTTTTCACTTCTTAAGTCTACTTATAATGGTCAAAGAGACTGATGCTATGTAACCCTTCATACACACACTTGAGAGACTTAGAATTTCTATTTTTACTCATATCGGTCAGGACGATTTTTGGATCGGCCTGGACGATCAGGCTTAAAACAGAAAGTCTAAATAAGGATTCTTAATTAAGGCAGCCGACATTAATAGATCGGCCTGGAAGATACGGGTATCGACCAGGACGATAAGCTCAAAACAGAAAGAAGTTGCCGTCATAGATAATTAATATATACTGTATTTTTCAATTATCGGCCAGGACGATCCTAGGATCGGCCTGGACGATATTCACAAATTATGCCATAATTATTCAGGAAATCAAGGGAGTAATTAAGGATGATTGATACGATCATATCGTCCTGGACGATCGCAGGATCGGCCAAAATGATCTAGTCAAAAACCTTAAGTTACTTTAGGACGATAAACATCGGCCAGCTCGTATCCAGGGCTATTGTCAGGATGATTTTCCTCTGATTTGAACTGATCGGCCAGGACGATCGTGAGATCGGCCTGGATGATCAAGCCAATTTTCAATCGTCCTGTTTTGCATCAAGGGCTATGCTCTGGCCAATCTTCATTGATTTGTACTGATCGGCCAGGCCGATGTCCATATCGGCCTGGACGATATTGTCGGCAACTTGCAATTAATGAGCTCCTTTGAAGCTCTTCTATTTAAGAGCTCTTGTTCAATGTTTTGAAAAACCTTTGGCTGCTGCCTTGACCTGAGAAGACCTTGAGGAGAGAAAGAAAGAGAGGGAGAGAGAGAGAGGATCTTGTGAGGGGGAGCTTGTGAGGGGATTCACAAGGGTTGCTTCAAGGATCGCTCTGCTTGTTCTTCGTCTAGAGTTTCTCATTCGAGGAAGGGTCGGTAAAGGTAAGGAGTTAACTTTTGGTTGTGGTTCTCTGCCAGCTTCAGGAGGAAGCAAAAGGAGGTAGGTTCTCTGCCTTGCCGGGGTGGAAAAAAGGAGGTTCTTGTGAGGGCTTCTCTGCCTAGCTGTGGGGGCTAAAGGAGAGTCACTTTTTGTAGTTGAATACTTTGAGGGTGCCTCCAAGGAGTGGACGTAGGTCGAGTTGACCGAACCACTATAAATTTCTGTGTTCTTATTTTTACTTCCACACTTTTAATTCCGTATTTATTTTTGTGGTGATTTTGGTTTGTGATTTTTATTCTTTGTGAAAAGAAAATTTTTTAAAATACCAATTCACCCCCCCCCCCCTCTTGGTTAGCTTGGGCCAGTTCTATAGGGCTTAACATCCCTAACGAACTTTCAAGTGGTATCAGAGCGGGATTCGAAATTTTAAGTTTTTAAAATATTTTGAATTAGATCCATGGCTAACCTAGGGAATCGTAACACTACGGAAGGGTATTCTATTACCTGACCTCCCCTGTTCGATAACCTACCTTTTGATTTTTGAAAAACCCGCATGTCAATGTTTTACAATCTACTGATTATCGCATGTGGATGCTTATTCAAGAAGGTTATTCTCCACCTTTTCGTGAAATTAATGGTATTAAAACTGAAATTTCTTTTACTGGATGGACTTTTGATGAACGTGATTTATCCGAATTAAATGCAAAATGTTTGAACTGTTTTTTCTGTGCTTTAAAACCTGAGGATTACATGCGTGTCTCAACTTGCAAAACTGGTAAAGAGATTTGGGATAAATTGTGCATCACCTATGAAGGTACTAATGAGGTTAAACAATCCCGTTTAAACATTCTCTTGCATGACTACGAACTTTTTCATATGAAACCTCATGAATCGATTTCTGACATGTATACAAGATTTACTCAGATAGTTACTTCACTGCATGCACTAGGAAAATAACTTTCAAACTATGAAAAAGTTAACAAGATTTTGAGATGCTTGCCTTCATCTTATGATGCCAAAATCACTGCAATCACTGAATCTAAGGATTTGAACACCTATTCTATTAATAACTTATTTGGCTCACTCATTGCTTACGAGCAAGGGATGAATCAAAGAAATCTTGATGCAGGTGAGAAGAAAAAGGAGAAAACAATTGCACTGAAGGCGCACAAATTGGATTCTGAATCTTCCGGGTCTGAAAGCGATGAAGTTGCCTTCATCACAAGGCAATTCAAAAGCTTTCTAAGGAAGAAACAAAAGCATCATCAAAGTTGGAGAAAAGGTAAGGAAAATAAACATGTTAAAGGATCTTCTGATGTTGTCTATTTTGAATGCAGGAAACCTAGACATGTGAGAGCCGATTGCCCAACACTTCAAGATAACACAACCAAGGAAAATATTGAGAAAAAAATCTAAATTTAAGAAGGAAAAGAAGAGAATTCAAAAGGCATTCTGGGCAGAATCTGGTACTGATTCCTCTGAGACTGAACCAGAGGAAGAGACAACGAACCTGTGCTTAATAGGGGAAGATCAACTTGAGCAAAGTGATGAGGAAGAGGTATGTAAACCAACCTATGATCAATTGTTTGAAATTTGTGAAAAAATCCATGCATCATACAAAAAACTTAAGAAGACACATGCTAGCTTAAAAGTGGAACTTATAAATTTGCAGAAAGAGTATGAAGTCATTCTTAAAGATCATTCAATGATTGATTCTAATCACATGGCTCTTCTTGATGAATTTGATGAGTTGAACAAAAACCATTCAGAATTAATTGATGAACATAAGGCATTGAAAGTTTCACACACCTCACTTAATTCTGATCTTAAGAAATCTAAGGAGATTGAGAAAAATTTGAGGAATGATAATGAGGCATTAAAAAGAACTAACTCGAGGATTCAAAATGATTTGGATACAATGAAGAAAAATTAGATGACATCTACTATTAATCCTAAGCCGGAATCTAGGAAGAGGCATTATAACTCAAACCATTTAAGAAACCCTTTTCCTTGAGTTAGATGTTTCTCTTGTGGCATGCTAGGACACATCTCACACACTTGCACCGTTCACCGTAGTAAACATTGGTTGTGGAGACCTAAGATGCATGATTCAAAGCATACCACATCTGCATTGCACTCTACTTTTCCTAAGAAGGGGCCCAAACCTGTTTGGGTTCCTAAATCTGACTGTTGTTGAGTTTTGCAGGTGTGCTCTCATCAAAGACCTCGTGGGAGCATAGGATAACTGGACATAAGGAGGCTGGCAGCTCAAAAATTGCTTAAACTCGCTGCCTTATAACTTGCTTGAAATGTTTTGTGTTATTTGTTTTTGTGCTAATTTTTTGCTTGCTTTGTGTTGCTCTAGTTTGCTTTGTTTTCATTTTTTTTAAGTTTCTTTTGTTTGTTTTGTTATGTGATAGCCTTTTCATTATTTTAGAATAGTTTATTTTCATGTTGCTTTTATGATTGGTTTTCATATGTTGGGTCTTTTCAAGTTTTTAGATTTTTGGAAGTTTTTGGAGATAGTGTTTAGCTTTTCTAAATCGGTTAAAGGAGAAATCTCGTTGAAGGTTTCCCTCATTCTAACCTTGTTTAGTGGTATGATTTTCTTATCTAAAAAAAGTCTAAACTCATTTTAACCAATAGTTCTTTAATTAAGATCCTTTTCTTATCTTGCTACATTAATCTATCTTATGCATAATAGCCAAAGTTTTTAGATATCATTCAAGCTTTTGAAATCTTGCCATTGCAATTATCACATAATTTTGATTTTTTGTTGCGGATTATTCTTCCCTATGTTAGAGAGAGAGCCCCTATTCTCTAATATTTAGAGGATATACTCACAACTAAGTTTTTTTAAGGGTATATTAAAGAGTTTCTAGCTTGCAAGAGTTAAAGAGGAAAGAGGCCAATGAAGCCAAATTGAAAAGAAAGCTATATACACAAAAGTGTATCAAAAATCAAAAGATGCTCAAAGATTCAATCAAAGTGACAAGAGGCATAAAATGAGCCCACTAAATTCAAGCTGTCCTCTCTTTGCTAAAACTCTTAAAACTTAGAGAACTCATGGATTATGTGATGCTTTCAAAGACTTGATTTCAATTTCAATGATTGAGAAAAATTACTTTGGTTTATTAAATATGAGATATTTTCTTAGTAAATAAGTCTTGAATGTATCTTCTTATCCTATTTTATTATTCTGAGTTAGGCCTCTGTTTTCCAAAAGAATTTTGTACCCTGAAGGATGTCCGATCTAGGGTTAACAGAATCAGATATTCTACCTTCTTCTAATTGGGATTTGTTAAACTTCTTGATCTCTTGGAACTTTAAAAGTTTAACTTTTGAAAAGAATTCTCATATGATGCCTCCATAAAACAAAAAAAAAATTAAAAATAAATTAAAATCCAAAAATATTCGTTGTTTGATTTTTGTTTTGTTTTTATTTTTTTTTTCCTTTACTATGTTTTGACTGTTTTTCTTTTGTTTTATTTTTTAGAGTCTTGATCATCACCATTCCTTCCTTGATTTGAATTTCTAGTCACATCGTCATGGCCGATACTTTTATTGTCCTGGACGATATGACAAATTTTGTTCAAAATCCATCTGCTGACCTTTTTTTGTACTTGCTGCAACTCATCGTCCTGGACAATACTATATCGTCCTTGACGATTTGATCGAACTCATGGTGATAGTCCTGGTCGATAGTATATTTGTCTAGCCGATGCATTTTATGTGCATCGTCCTGGCCGATACACTGGATCGTCCCGGACGATCCACGTGTCAGCACGTTTTGATCTTTAAAAACGGCCCCAGACGATCCATTATTGGACAATCGGCCGGGCCGATCCACTGTTCATCCTAGATGATACACGTGGCAGTGATTTAAAATGTTTTAACTTCGGCCGGTACGATCAATTATTGTGCATCGTCCTGGACGATACACCTAATCGGCTTGGACTATATACTTTTTCAACGGTCGTCCGGACTGACTCCTCGGGACGATCGCCTGTGTCTAATCGTCCTGGCCGATATCTGATCGTCTCGGACGATCGGATCGCCTTTTTGACCAATCGGCTTGTATGTAATTATTGAACCATATCGGCCTGGATGATATGGCTGTTTCTTTAAATTCAGGTCGTTCCAGCCATGATTTTTCACTCTTCATCCTTTCTTTTCTTGTGTTTTTTCTTAGTGCTCTCAATGGCTGGTGGGAAACGCGTCCGACAAACTTCTAGGAGTTCCTCGAGGGCAAGGATTGACCCTCATTTCAGGGAAGTAGAAGATGAAGCCGCTTACCATCGTTACAAAGAATGTGGGATAATTGTCTCAAGAATCATCAATCATGCCCACATCTAAAACCTGGTAATGGATCTTTTCGCTCACACCTCCCTTTGCTTCATTCTGTCTTTTGCTTTCCCTTTCAATTCAGAGTTTCTTCGAGAATTTTTTGCAAACCTTCGCATCAACTCTACCTTCAAGCCCTGACCTCCTATGTGAATCGACACCCTGTCAAAATCACATATCAGGATTGTGTTGATCTTTTACAGCTATCCACCACCAGGGATAAGCTGCACTTAATCGCCTCTGACCCTGATCTTGACTGGTCCACGGCGAATCACTTCCTTCGCCAGACCAATGTACCTTACCATGTTGGAGAGACTAGCTCTTTAGTCAAAGATGCTAGGATAATCCAACATGTCCTTCGCACCTCCATCATTTCAAAAGCCGGCGACCGAATCCACATCACCCCTCTACTTTCACTCACTACTTTCTACATCATGGCTCATAGGGAATTTAATACTACGGACCTAATTTTCTGATACATTGATCACTTAACTACAATTCGAGATCCAGGCCATAAAAGGAAACCCAATCTAGCCTTAGGACACATTATAGCCTATGTCCTTGAAATCAAATACCAACTTCAGTATCCTATTCCACCAAACCTCTCAACTCCCTTCTACTCAAATAATTCCTTCAGCACCCTTCACAATACTTGTCTCGACCCTGAGGAACCTCAGGGGGCTAGAGAGGAGGAGGCTCCCGCTCCTGCTCCCTTTCCTGACCCTGTTCCTCTCCACCAGCACTCACCGGTTGATCAGTTGATTGAGAGATTTGATCGATGGGAGACCCGTTTTGACGCTTATGTTGCTGCATAGGAGCAGCAACACTCTGAGGACATTGCCCGTTACGAGCATCATCGCACTGAGGATCTAGCACGATTTGACAGTTTCCTTACTCACCAGTAGCAGCAGCATGACCAGGACATCGCCTGGTTCAATGCTCAGTTTATCACGCTTGCCAGTTACTTTCAGCAGCCACCTCCTCCACCTCCATCTGATGATCAGGATCCCCTCGTTCTTTTAGTCTGTGCTTTCTGTTGTTTGTTTCCTTTTTTTTTTTTTTTGTAGTTTGCTTTTAGTCGTTATTTGTTTTTTGACCCTCTTTTTATGATGACAAAAAAGGGAGTAGGGTGTGGTAGGAAAAAGCTGTTGTAACTTTGATTTTCTAATGAACTTTTTTTTTTAAATTTTCTACTTGTGTTTGTCATCATCAAAAAGGGGGAGATTGTTGCAAATCTATTTTTCATGGCTTATGTTTTGATGATTGACAAACACTATTTCTCTTGGACTGCTTGTTGCTTCTAACTTTTCAGGAATCGAAGATCGGACGATCAAGAAGAAGCCAATTCAGGATTGCGTAGGTTTAGGGTTGAGTCAGTCTGTACTTTTGTTTTTCACTTCTTAAGTCTACTTATAATGGTCAAAGAGACTGATGCTATGTAACCCTTCACACACACACTTGAGAGACTTAGAATTTCTATTTTTACTCATATCATCGCTATAAGGAATGTGGAATTATTGTCTCCAGGATTATCAATCCGACCCACATTTCCTACCCGGTAATGGATCTCTTCACACACACTTCCCTTTGTTTCATTCTGTCCCTTGTTTTTCCTTTCAATTCTGAGTTCCTGTTAGAATTCTTTGCAAACCTCCGCATAAACTCTACCTTCACAGCCCTGTCCTCCTATGTGAATCGACGCCCTGTCGAAATCACATATCAGGACTGTGTTGAACTTTTACAGCTATCCACCACCGGAGATAAGCTGCACCTTATTGCCCCTGACCCTGATTTTGACTGGTCCACGGCAAACCACTTTCTTCGCCAGACCAATGCCCGTTACCATGTTGGAGAGACTAGCTCTTTAGTCAGAGATGCTAGGACAATCCAACATGTCCTTCGCACCTCTGTCATTCCAAAAGCCGGCGACCGTGTCCACATTACCCCTCTACTTTCCCTCACTACCTTCTACATCATGGCACATAGGGAATTTAACACTGCAGATCTATTTTTTCGTTACATTGATCACCTAACAACAATTCGCGATCCAGGCCAAAGAAGAAAGCCAAATCTAGCCTTAGGACATATCATAGCCTATGTTCTTGAAACCAAATACCAAATTCAATATCCCAATCCACCAGATTTCCCAACTCTCTTCTACTCAAACAATTCCTTCAGCACCCTGCACAGTACTCGTCTCCACCCGGATGAACCATGGGAGGCTAGAGAGGAGGAGGCTCCCGCTCCAGCTCCCTTTCCTGACCCTGTCCCTCTCCACCAACATTCACCGGTAGATCAGTTGATTGCGAGATTTGATCGTTGGGAGACCAGATTTGATTCATATGTTGCTGCCCAAGAGCAGCAACACTCTGAGGACATCGCCCGCTACGAACATCATCGCACCGAGGACTTAGCTCGTTTTGACAGTTTTCTCACTCACCAGCAGCAGCAGCATGACCAGGACATCGCCTGGTTCAATGCTCAGTTTACTACCCTTACCAGCTACTTTCAGCAGCCACCTCCACCTCCTCCATCTGATGATCAGGATCCCTCGTTCGTTTAGTTTGTGCTTTATTGTTTCTTGTCTTTTTGTAGTAGTCTTTCGTGATGTTTGTTGTTCTTTTTTTCTGTTTTTGGACTCTCTTTTTGTGATGAAAAAAAGGGGGAGTAGGATAGGATGTGGTAAGAAAAAGTTGATATTGTAACTATGTTTTTCTAATGAATCTTTTTATTTTAATTTTCCTACTTGTGTTTTGTCATCATCAAAAAGGGGGAGATTGTTGCAAATCTATTTTTCATGTCTTATGTTTTGATGATTGACAAACACTGTTTTTCTTGGACAGCTTGTTGCTTCTAACTTTTCAGGAATCGACGATCGGACAATCAAAAAGGAGCCAAGTTCAGGAATGCGTAGGTTTAGGGTTGAGTCAGTCTGTACTTTTGTTTTTTACCTTTTGAGTCCACTTGTAATAGTCAAAAAGACTGATACTTTGTAACCCTTCACACACACACTTGAGAGAATTAGAAATTCTGTTTTTACTCATATCGGTCAGGACGATATCTTTGATCGGCCTGGACGATTAGCTTAAAACAGAAAGTCTAATTAAGGATTCTTGATTAAGGCAGCCAACGTTAACCGATCGTCCTGGACGATAAGCTCAAAACAGAAAGAAGTAGCCGCCATAGACAAGTATGGTATAGCATATCTTTAAATTATCGGCCAGGACGATCCTCGGATCGGCCTGGACGATATTAACAAATTATACCATAATTGTTCAGGAAATTAAGGAAGTAATTAAGGATGATTGATACGATCATATCTTCCTGGACGATCGCAGGATCGGCCAGGCCGATCTAGTCAAAAACCTTAAGTTACTTCAGGACGATCAATATCGGCCAGCCCATATTCAGGGCTATTGTCAGGACGATTTTCGTCTGATTTGAACTGATCGGCCAGGACGATCGTGAGATCGGCCTGGACGATCAAGCTAATTTTCAATCGTCCAATCTTGCATCCAGAGCTATGCTCTGGCCGATCTTCATTGATTTGTACTGATCGGCCAGGCCGATGTCCAGATCGGCCTGGACGATAAAGTCGGCAACTTGCAATTAATGAGATCTTTTGAAGCTCTTCTATTTAAAGAGCTCTTGTTCAACGTTTTTCAAGACCTTTGGCTGCTGCCTTGACCTGAGAAGACCTTGAGGAGAGAGAGAGAGAGAGAAGAGAGAGAGGATCTTGTGAGGGGGAGCTTGTGAGGGGTTTCACAAGGGCTGCTTCAAGGATCTCTCTGCGTCATCTTCGTCTAGAGTTTCTCGTCCGTGGAAGGGTCGGTAGAGGTAAGGAGTTGTGCTTTTGGTTCTGGTTCTCTACCAGCTTCAGGAGGAAGCAAAAGGAGATAGGTTCTCTGCCTTGCCGGGGTGGCAAAAAGGAGATTCTTGTGAGGGTTTCTCCACCTAGCCGTGGGGGCTAAAGGAGAGTCACTTTTGTGTAGTGCAATACTTGGAGGGTGCCTCCAAGGAGTGGACGTAGGTCGAGTCGACCGAACCACTATAAATCTCTGTGTTTCTTTTCTTGCTTCCGCACGTTTAATTCCGCATTATTTTCGTGGTGTGATTTGGTTTTATGTGACTTTATTTCTTTGTTTAAAAAACGAAGTTTTTAAAATACCAATTCACCCCCCCTCTTGGTTAGTTTGGGACTAAGTTCATAGGGCTTAACATCCCCATCGAACTTTCAAGTGGTATCAGAGCTTGATTCGAAAATTAAAGTTTAAAAACTTTTTGAATTTGATCCATGTCTAACTTTGGGAATCGCAACACTACGGAAGGGTATTCTATTACCCGACCTCCTCTGTTCGATAACCTACCTTTTGACTTCTGGAAAACTCGCATGTCAACTTTTTTACAATCTACTGATTATCGCATGTGGATGCTTATTCAAGAAGGTTATTCTCCACCTTCTCGTGAAATTAACGGTTTTAAAACTGAAGTTGCTTTTACCGAATGGACTTTTGACGAACGAGATTTAGCTCAATTGAATGCGAAATGTTTGAACTGCTTTTTCTGTGCTTTAAAATCTGAGGACTACATGCGTGTTTCAACTTGCAAGACTGGTAAAGAAATTTGGGATAAATTGTGCATTACTTATGAAGGCACTAATGAAGTTAAACAATCCCGTTTAAACATTCTCTTGCATGACTACGAACTTTTTCGTATGAAACCTCATGAATCAATTTCTGACATGTACACTAGGTTTACTCAGATTGCTACCTCATTGCATGCACTAGGAAAAGAACTCTCGAACTATGAAAAAGTTAACAAGATTTTGAGATGCTTGCCTTCATCCTATGATGCAAAAATTACTGCAATTACTGAATCTAAAGATTTAAACACCTACTCTATTGATAACTTGCTTGGCTCACTCATTGCTTACGAGCAAGGGGTGAATCAAAGAAATCTTGATACAGGTGAGAAGAAAAAGGAGAAAACAATTGCATTGAAGGCACACAAATCGGATTCTGAATCTTCTGGGTCTGAAAGCGATGGAGTTGTCTTCATCACAAGGCAATTCAAAAGCTTTCTAAGGAAGAAACAAAAGCATCATCAAAATTGGAGAAAAGGTAAGGATCATAAACATAGTAAAGGATCTTCTGATGTTGTTTGTTTTGAATGCAGGAAACCGGGACATGTAAGAGCCGATTGTCCTACACTTTAAGATCATTCAAGCAAAGAAAAGGAAAAAGGTGAGGAAAAAGCTAAGTCTAGGAAGGAGAATAAGAAAATCCAAAGAGGCTTCTGGGCAGAATCAGGTACTGATTCCTCTGAGACTGAACCAGAGGAAGAAACTACAAACTTGTGTTTCATGGGAGAAAACCAAAGTGATGAGGAAGAGGTATGTAGACCAACCTATGATGAATTATTTGAAATTTGTGAAAAAATCCATGCATCATATAGGAAATTAAAGAAAACTCATGCTAGCCTAAAATTAGAACATTCAAATCTACAAAAAGAGCATGAAGTTTTTCTCAAAAATCATGCAACGATTGATTCAAATCACATGGCTCTCCTTGATGAATTTGAT
This sequence comes from Dendrobium huoshanense, assembly GCA_016618105.1. Taxonomy (NCBI): domain Eukaryota; kingdom Viridiplantae; phylum Streptophyta; class Magnoliopsida; order Asparagales; family Orchidaceae; genus Dendrobium; species Dendrobium huoshanense. The sequence goes on from CM028355.1 coordinate 27,245,092, forward strand.
GAATTAAACAAGAAGCATTTGGAATTAGTTGATAAAAGCAATGCATTAAAAGCTTCACACACCTCACTTAATGATGATCTTAAGAAATCTAAAGAGATTGAGAAAAATTTGAGGATTGAGAATGATGCATTGAAAAGAACTAACTTGAGAATTCAAAATGATTTGGAAACATGTAAGAAAGCTAGGATGACACCAACTTTTAATCAAAGGCCAGAACCTAGGAAGAGGCATTTTTACTCAAATCATTTAAGAAAACCTTTTCCTGGAATCCAATGTTTTTCTTGTGGCATGTTAGGACACATCTCACACACTTGCACAGTTCACCGCAGTACACATTGGGTATGGAGACCTAAGATGCATGATTCAATACATACCACATCTGCATTGCACTCTACATTTCCTAAGAAGGAGCCCAAATCTGTTTGGGTTCCTAAAACTGACTGTTGTTGAGTCTTGCAGGAGTGCTCTCACCAAAGACCTCGTGGGAGCATAGGATAACTGAACATAAGGAGGCTTGCAGCTCAATTGCTAAAATCCGTTGTTTTATCACTTGCTTGATATCTTTAGTTTTTGTGTGACTTTTATTTTTAGTTTTTGTGTTCACTTTTTGTTGTCTTTAGTTTGCTTATTTTTTTCTTTTTTTTTTGCTTTTGCTTTGTTCACTTTGGTCTTTATCTTTTGGGCTTCCATATGATAAAACTTCTCAAGCTTTTAAATATTGGAGTTTTTTTTTGGGGATAGGGTTTAGCTTTTTAAAATTGGTTAAAGGAAGTAAGCTGTTGATCTTTTTCCCTTCTTCGTTTTTCCTTTAGTGGCATGATTTTTCTTTTATAAAACAAAAAGTCTAAACTCAGTTTAACCAATGACTTTTTAAGATATCTTTCTAATCTTGCTACATTAAATCATCTTATGCATAATAGTCAAAATTCTTTGATATCATTCAAACTTTTGAAATCTTACCATTGCAGTCATCACGTGATTTTGATTTTGTGTTGTGGATTGTTCTTCCCTATGTTAGAGAGAGAGCCCCTATTCTCTAATATTTGGAGGATATACTCACAACTAAGTATTTTTTAAGGGTATATTAAAGAGTTATTAGCTTGCAAGAGATAAAAAGGAAAGAGGCCAATGAAGCCAAATTGAAAAGAAAACTATATACACAAAAGTGTATCAAAAATCAAAAGATACTCAAAGAGCCAATAAAAGTGAAAAGAGGCATAAAATTAGCCCACTAATTGCAAGCTATCATCTCTTTGGTAAAACTCTTAAAACTTAGAAAACTCATTGATTATGTAATACGTTCAAAGATTTGATTTCAAATTCCATGATTGAGAAAAACTATTTTGGTTTATTATTTATAAGATATTTTAGTTGTTAACAAGTCTTGATTGATCTCTTAAATCCTCTTGTGTTATTCCAAGTTAGGACTCTGTTGTTTTTAAGAGATTTTTTGTACCCTGAAGAATGTCCGATCTAGGGTTAATGGAATCAGTTTTTTTTCTACCTTCCTCTAATTGGATTTTGTTAAACCTCTTGATCTCCTAAAAACTTCAAAAATTTAAATTCAAGAAAAGAATTCTCATATGATGCTTTCATAAAACAAAAAAAAAATAGAAAAATTAAAATCAAAAAATATTCGGTGTTTGTTTTATTTTTATTTTTTTGTGTCTTTGACTGTCTTTTCTTTTGTTTTATTTTTGAGGGTCTTGATCATCACCATTCCTTCCTTGATTTCAAGTTCAAGTCACATCGGCCTGGCCGATATTTCTATCGTCCTGGCCGATAGGACAAATTCTTTCCAAAATCCATCTGCTGACCTTTTTTCTGTGCTTAATGAAACTCATCGTCCTGGACGATACATTATCGTCCTGGACGATTTGATCAAAACTCATGATGATAGTCCTGGCCGATAGTTTATTTGTCTGGCCGATGCATTCTATGTGCATCGTCCTGGCCGATACACTGGACCGTCCCGGACGATCCACGTGTCAGTACGTTTTTATCTTTAAATTCGGCCCCGGACGATCCATTATTGGACCATCGGCCGGGCCGATCCACTGTTCGTCCTCGATGATACACGTGGCAAGCATTTAAAACGTTTTAACTTCGGCCGGTACGATCAATTATTGTGCATCGTTCTGGACGATACACCTAATCGGCCCGGACGATCTGCTTTTTCAACGGTCGTCCAGACTGACTCCTCGGGCCAATAGCCTGTGTCTAATCGGCCTGGCCGATATCTGATCGGCCCGGACGATTGGACCGCCTTTTTGACCAATCGGCCTGTACGTAATTATTGACACATATCGGCCTGGACGATTCCGCGATCGGCCAGGACGATATGGACGTTTCTTTAAATTCAGGCCGATCCAGCCATGTTTTCTAACACCTCATCCTTTCTCCTTTGATTTTCTGCTTAAAGTTCTCTCATATGGCTGGTGGGAAGCGCGTCCGTCAGACCTCTGGAAGTTCCTCGAGGGCAAGGGTTGACCCTCGGTTCCGTGAAGCAGAAGATGAAGCTGCTTATCATCGCTATAAGGAATGTGGAATTACTGTCTCCAGGATTATCAATCCAACCCACATTTCCTACCCGGTAATGGATCTCTTCGCACACACTTCCCTTTGTTTCATTCTGTCCCTTGTTTTTCCTTTCAATTCTGAGTTCCTGTTAGAATTCTTTGCAAACCTCCGCATAAACTCTACCTTCACAGCCCTGTCCTCCTATGTGAATCGACGCCCTGTCGAAATCACATATCAGGACTGTGTTGAACTTTTACAGCTATCCACCACCGGAGATAAGCTGCACCTTATTGCCCCTGACCCTGATTTTGACTGGTCCACGGCAAACCACTTTCTTCGCCAGACCAATGCCCGTTACCATGTTGGAGAGACTAGCTCTTTAGTCAGAGATGCTAGGACAATCCAACATGTCCTTCGCACCTCTGTCATTCCAAAAGCCGGCGACCGTGTCCACATTACCCCTCTACTTTCCCTCACTACCTTCTACATCATGGCACATAGGGAATTTAACACTGCAGATCTATTTTTTCGTTACATTGATCACCTAACAACAATTCGCGATCCAGGCCACAGAAGAAAGCCAAATCTAGCCTTAGGACATATCATAGCCTATGTTCTTGAAACCAAATACCAAATTCAATATCCCAATCCACCAGATTTCCCAACTCTCTTCTACTCAAACAATTCCTTCAGCACCCTGCACAGTACTCGTCTCCACCCGGATGAACCACGGGAGGCTAGAGAGGAGGAGGCTCCCGCTCCAGCTCCCTTTCCTGACCCTGTCCCTCTCCACCAACATTCACCGGTAGATCAGTTGATTGCGAGATTTGATCGTTGGGAGACCAGATTTGATGCATATGTTGCTGCCCAAGAGCAGCAACACTCTGAGGACATCGCCCGCTACGAACATCATTGCGCCGAGGACTTAGCTCGTTTTGACAGTTTTCTCACTCACCAGCAGCAGCAGCATGACCAGGACATCGCCTGGTTCAATGCTCAGTTTACTACCCTTGCCAGCTACTTTCAGCAGCCACCTCCACCTCCTCCATCTGATGATCAGGATCCCTCGTTCTTTTAGTTTGTGCTTTATTGTTTCTTGTCTTTTTGTAGTAGTCTTTCGTGATGTTTGTTGTTCTTTTTTTCTGTTTTTGGACTCTCTTTTTGTGATGACAAAAAGGGGGAGTAGGATAGGATGTGGTAAGAAAAAGTTGATGTTGTAACTTTGTTTTTCTAATGAATCTTTTTATTTTAATTTTCCTACTTGTGTTTTGTCATCATCAAAAAGGGGGAGATTGTTGCAAATCTATTTTTCATGTCTTATGTTTTGATGATTGACAAACACTGTTTTTCTTGGACAGCTTGTTGCTTCTAACTTTTCAGGAATCGACGATCGGACAATCAAAAAGGAGCCAAGTTCAGGAATGCGTAGGTTTAGGGTTGAGTCAGTCTGTACTTTTGTTTTTTACCTTTTGAGTCCACTTGTAATAGTCAAAAAGACTGATACTTTGTAACCCTTCACACACACACTTGAGAGAATTAGAAATTCTGTTTTTACTCATATCGGCCAGGAAGATATCTTTGATCGGCCTGGACGATTAGCTTAAAACAGAAAGTCTAATTAAGGATTCTTGATTAAGGCAGCCAACGTTAACCGATCGTTCTGGACGATACGTGTATCGGCCAGGACGATAAGCTCAAAACAGAAAGAAGTAGCCGCCATAGACAAGTATGGTATAGCATATCTTTAAATTATCGGCCAGGACGATCCTCGGATCGGCCTGGACGATATTAACAAATTATACCATAATTGTTCAGGAAATTAAGGAAGTAATTAAGGATGATTGATACGATCATATCGTCCTGGACGATCGCAGGATCGGCCAGGCCGATCTAGTCAAAAACCTTAAGTTACTTCAGGACGATCAATATCGGCCAGCCCATATTCAGGGCTATTGTCAGGACGATTTTTGTCTGATTTGAACTGATCGGCCAGGACGATCGTGAGATCGGCCTAGACGATCAAGCTAATTTTCAATCGTCCAATCTTGCATCCAGGGCTATGCTCTGGCCGATCTTCATTGATTTGTACTGATCGGCCAGGCCGATGTCCAGATCGGCCTGGACGATAAAGTCGGCAACTTGCAATTAATGAGCTCTTTTGAAGCTCTTCTATTTAAAGAGCTCTTGTTCAACGTTTTTCAAGACCTTTGGCTGCTGCCTTGACCTGAGAAGACCTTGAGGAGAGAGAGAGAGAGAGAAGAGAGAGAGAGGATCTTGTGAGGGGGAGCTTGTGAGGGGTTTCACAAGGGTTGCTTCAAGGATCTCTCTGCGTCATCTTCGTCTAGAGTTTCTCATCCGTGGAAGGGTCGGTAGAGGTAAGGAGTTGTGCTTTTGGTTCTGGTTCTCTGCCAGCTTCAGGAGGAAGCAAAAGGAGATAGGTTCTCTGCCTTGCCGGGGTGGCAAAAAGGAGATTCTTGTGAGGGTTTCTCCACCTAGCCGTGGGGGCTAAAGGAGAGTCACTTTTGAGTAGTGCAATACTTGGAGGGTGCCTCCAAGGAGTGGACGTAGGTCGAGTCGACCGAACCACTATAAATCTCTATGTTTCTTTTCTTGCTTCCGCACGTTTAATTCCGCATTATTTTCGTGGTGTGATTTGGTTTTATGTGACTTTATTTCTTTGTTTAAAAAACAAAGTTTTTAAAATACCAATTCACCCCCCCTCTTGGTTAGTTTGGGACTAAGTTCATAGGGCTTAACATCCCCATCGAACTTTCAGGATCGGCCTGGACGATATTCACAAATTATGCTATAATTGTTCAGGAAATCAAGAGAGTAATTAAGGATGATTGATACGATCATATCATCCTGGACGATTGCAGAATCTGCCAGGATGATCCAGTCAAAAATCTTAAGTTACTTCAGGACGATAAACATCGGCCAGCTCGTATTCAGGGCTATTGTCAGGACGATTTTCCTCTGATTTGAACTGATCGGCCAAGACGATCGTGAGATCAGCCTGGACGATCAAGCCAATTTTTAATCGTCCTATTTTTTTTCCAGCGCTATGCTCTGGCCGATCTTCATTGATTTGTACTGATCGGCCAGGCCAATGTCCATATCAGCCTAGACGATATTGTCGGCAACTTGCAATTAATGAGCTCCTTTGAAGCTCTTCTATTTAAGAGCTCTTGTTCAATGTTTTGAAAAACCTTTGGCTGCTGCCTTGACCTAAGAAGACCTTGAGGAGAGAATAAGAGAAAGGGAGAGAGAGAGGATCTTGTGAGGGGGAGCTTGTGAGGGGATTCACAAGGGTTGCTTCAAGGATCGCTCTGCTTGTTCTTCATCTAGAGTTTCTCATCCGTGGAAGGGTTGGTAGAGGTAAGGAGTTAGCTTTTGGTTGTGGTTCTCTGCCAGCATCAGGAGGAAGCAAAAGGAGGTAGATTCTCTGCATTATCGGGGTGGCAAAAAGGAGGTTCTTGTGAGGGCTTCTCCGCCTAGCCGTGGGGGCTAAAGGAGAGTCACTTTTTGTAGTGTAATACTTGGAGGGTGCCTCCAAGGAGTGGACGTAGGTGGAGTTGACCGAACCTCTATAAAATTATGTGTTCTTATTTTTACTTCCGCACTTTTAATTCCGTATTTATTTTTGTGGTGATTTTGGTTTGTGATTTTTATTCTTTGTGAAAAGAAAATTTTTTAAAATACCAATTCACCCCCCCCCCCCCCCTCTTGGTTAGCTTGGAACAGTTCTATAGGGCTTAACATACCTAACGAACTTTCACACATTTGCCACCAGCCATAGAAAGGAGTTAGCAAGAAAACTCAAGAGGAGAAGGGATGTGAAGTGAAAAACATGGCTGGAATGGCCAGAATTTAAAGAAAACGGCCATATCATCTAGGTCGATCGCAGAATCGTCCAAGAGGATTTGGCACAATAATTGCGAACAAGCCGATTGGTCAAAAAGGTGGTCCGATCGTCCAGGCCGATCAGATATCGGCCAGGATGATTAGACACAGGCGATTGTCCCGAGGAGTCAATCCGGATGACCGTTGAAAAAATAGATCGTCCGGGTTGATTAGGTGTATCGTCCAGGACGATGCAAAATAATTGATCGTACCGGCTGAAGTTAAAACATTTTAAATCTTTGTCACGTGTATCATCTAGGATAAATAGTGGATCGGCCAGGACGATTGTTCAATAATGGATCGTCCGGGGCCAATTTTAAGGATTTAAACGTACTGACACGTGGATCGACCCGGACGATCTATTGTATTGGCCAAGACGATGACCATAAAATGCATCGGCTAGGACGAAATAGGTTATTGGCCTGGACTATCATCATGATTGCAACAGAGTTCGATCAGATCATCCAGGATGATAAAATATCATCCAGGACGAAGAATTATAGTAAGCCCAGAAAAGTTCAGCAGATGGAAATCTGAAGATAATTTGCCCTATCATCCAGGACGATAAAAGTATCGGCCAGGATGATGTGACTAGATTTTGAAAAGACAATGAATGATGGTGATGATCAAAGCCCTCAAAAATAAAATAAAAGCAAAGTAGAAGAAAAGAAAACGAACAACGATAAAAAGCTAAAAACAATCAATTTGAAAAGAAGCCAATTTTTTTTTATCAAAGCAATTCATATGAGAGTTTTTTAAATAATTTAAACTTTAGAGTTTCAAGAGATCAATAGGTTAACAAATTTCAATCGGAAGAAGGTAGAATATCCGATTTTGTTAACCATAGATCAGACATCTTTCAGGGTATAAATTGTCTTTTGAAAAAGAGAGGCCTAACTCAGAATAACTAAATAGGATAAAAAGAATATCCATTCAAAACTTGTTTACAAAGAAAATATCTCATAAATAATATGTCAAAGTAATTTTTCTCAATCAAAGAATTTGAAATCAAGCCTTTGAAAATCTCACATAACCCATAGTTCTTCTAAGTTTTAAAAGTTTTGAAAAGAGGGGATAGCTAGCTTTTAATGGGCTCATTTTATGGCTCTTGAATCTTTTGATTGGCTCTTTGAGCATCTTTTAATTTTTGATACACATTTGTGTATATACTTTTTATTTTAATTTTGACATCTTTGCTACTTTCCTTTTTATTTTTTGCAAGCTCAAATCTCTTTTACAAAATCTTAAAAGAAATTCTTAGTTGTGAGTATATCTTCTAGATATTAGAGAATAGGAGCACTCTCTCTAACATAGAGAAGAACTACCCACAAAACAAAACTAAAAAATCATATGATTAGCGCAAAGGCAAGATCTCAATTAACTTGAGAGATATATAAGAACTTTGGATATTATGTACAAGATAGATTTTCGTAGCAAGATAAAAAGAATCTTAGTTTCAAAAACCATTGGCTAAAATGAGTTAGACTTTTGTTTAGAGAAGAAAATTATACCACTAAACAAGGTCAGAAGGAGGGAAATCATCAACGATATTTCTCCCTTTAACCGATTTAGAAATGCTAAACATAATCTCTAAAACTCTAAAATTTAAAAGCTTAAAAAGTAATCATATAGGAAACGAAACAAAAAACAAAAACAAAAACAAAAACAAAGCAATCTAGAACAACAAAAAGCTGGCACACAACAAAAATAACACAGAACTAATAAAAAAAATATTTCAAGAAATTATAAAGCAGCAAGTTTAAGCAATTTTAAGCTACGAGCCTCCATGTGTCCAATTATCTTATGATCCCATGAGGTCTTTGGTGAGAGCACACCAGCAAAACTCAACAACAGACAGATTTAGGAACCCAACCTAGTTTGGGTCCCTTCTTAGAAAAGGTAGAATACAATGCAGGTATGGTATGCTGTGAATCATGCACCTTAGGTCTCCACACCCAATGTGTACTATGGTGAATGGTACAAGTGTATGAGATGTGTCCTAGCATGCCACAAGAAAAATATCTAACTCTAGGAAAAGGATTTCTTAAATGATTTGAGTTATAATGCCTCTTCCTAGGTTTTGGCTTTGGATTCAAAGTGGGAGTCTTCCAATTTCCCCTAAGTGTATCTAATTCATTTTTAATCCTCAAGTTTGTGTTTTTTAGAACATCTTTCTCAATTCTCAAGTTTCTTTCTTTCTCTTTAGATTTCTTTAAATCAGATTCAAGTGATGTGTGTGAAACTTTTAATGCATCATGCTCATTAATTAATTACGAATGCTTTTTATTCAAATCATCAAATTCATCAAGAAGAGCCATGTGATTAGAATCAATTGTTGAATGATCTTTAAGAATAACTTCAAACTCTTTTTGCAAATTTATAAGTTCCAATTTTAAATTAGCATGAGTCTTCTTAAGCTTTTTGTATGATGCATGAATTTTCTCACAAATCTCAGACAATTCATCATAGGTTTGTTTACACACCTCTTCCTCATCACTTTGCTCAAGATGATCTTCCCCCATTAAGCACATGTTTGCAGTCTCTTCCTCTGGTTCAGTCTTAGAGGAATCAGTACCAGATTCTGCCCAGAATGCCTTTTGAACTCTCTTCTTGTCCTTCCTAAACTTAGGTTTCTTCTCTCCCTTTTTCTTTTCTTTGCTCGAGTGATCTTGAAGTGTAGGACAATCGGCTTTCACATATCCAGGCTTCTTGCATTCATAACAAACAACATCAGAATATCCTTTAGATTATTTATGATCCCTACCTTTTCTCCAATGATGCTTTTGCTTCTTCCTTAGAAAGCTTTTGAATTGCCTTGTGATGAAGGCAACTTCATCGCTTTCAGACCTGGAATATTCAGAATCTGATTTGTGTGCCTTCAGTGCAACTATTTTCTCCTTCTTTTTCTCACCTGCATCAAGATTTCTTTGATTCACTCCTTGCTTGTAAGCATCTCAAAATCTTGTTTATTTTTTCATAGTTTGAAAGTTCTTTTCCTAATGAATGCAATGAAGTAACTATCTGAGTAAACCTAATATACATGTCAAAAATTGATTCATGAGGTTTCATGCGAAAAAGTTTGTAGTCATGTAAGAGAATATTCAAACGAGATTGTTTAACTTCATTAGTGCCTTCATAGGTGATACACAATTTGTCTCAAATTTCTTTACCAGTTTTGCAAGTGGAGACACGCATGTAATCCTCAGATTTTAAAGCACAGAAAAAACAGTTCAAACATTTTGCTTTCAATTGAGCTAAATCTCGTTCATCGAAAGTCCATTCAGTAAAAGCAACTTCAGTTTTAACACCATTAATTTCACGAGAAGGTGGAGAATAACCTTCTTTGATAAGAATTAACATGCGATAATTAGTAGATTGTAAAAATGTTGACATGCGGGTTTTCCAGAAATCAAAAGGTAGGTTATCGAACAGGGGAGGTCGGGTAATAGAATACCCTTCCGTAGTGTTACGATTCCCAAGATTAGCCATGGATCAAAATCAAAAAGTTTTCAAACGTAAAATTTTTGAATCCCGCTCTGATACCACTTGAAAGTTAGTTATGGATGTTAAGCCCTATAGAACTGGCCCAAGCTAACCAAGAGGGGGGGGGGGTGAATTGGTAATTTAAAAATTCTTTTCACAAAGAAGTAAAAATCTTATAAACAAGAATCACACCACGAGAAAAATAAATGCGGAAATTTAAAGTGTAGAAGCATGAAATAAGAACACAGAAATTTATAGTGGATCGGTCAACTCGACCTACGTCCACTCCCCGGAGGCGCCCTCCGAGTATTGCACTACAACCGTGACTCTCCTTTAGCCCCCACAGCTAGGCGGAGAAGCCTTTACGAAGAACCTCTTTTGCCACCCCGGCAAGGAAGAGAACCTATCTCCTTTTGCTTCTCCTGAAGCTGGCAGAGAACCTCAATCAGATGCTGACTCCTTACCTCTACTGACACTTCCAAGGATGAGAAACTCTAGACGAAGAAGAAGAAGAAGAAGAGCGATCCTTGAAGCAATCCCTTGTGAATCCTCTCACAAGCTCCCCCTCATAAGATCCTCTCTCTCCCTCTCTCTCTTTCTCTCCTCAAGGCCTTCTCAGGTCAAGGCAACAACAAAAGATTGTTCAAAATCTTGAACAAGAGCTCTTAAATAGAAGAGCTTCAAAGGAGCTCATTAATTGCAAGTTGCCGACAATATCGTCCAAGCCGAGATGGACATCGTCTTGGCCGATCAGTACAAATCTCAGAAGATCGGCTAGAGCATCGCCCTGAATGCAAACTGGACGATTTAAAATTGGCTTGATCGTCTAGGCCGATCTCACAATCGTCCCGGTCGATCAGTTCAAATCAGAGGAAAATCGTCCAAAGCATCGCCCTGAATTTGAGCTGGCCGATATTTATCGTCTAGAAGTAACTAAGGTTTTTAAATAGATCGTCATGGATGATCCTGCGATCGCCCAAGACGATATGATCATATCAATCATCCTTAATTACTCCCTTGATTTCCTGATCAATTAAAGCATAATTTGTGAATATCGTCCAGGCCGATCAATGATCGTCCTGGCCGATTATTAAAAAATACAGAATTCCTTAATTGCCTATGGCGGCAACTTCTTTCTCTTTTGAGCTTATCGTACTGGCCGATACACGTATCGTCCAGGATGATCCGTTAATGACAGCTGCCTTAATTAAGTATCCTTGTTTGATTTCTATTTTAAGCCCGATCGTCCAGGATGATATAAATATCATCCTGGCTGATATAAGTAAAAATAAAAATTTTAAGTCTCTCAAGTGTGTGTGTGTGTAGGGTTACTTAGCATCAGTCTCTTTGGACATTACAAATAGACTCAAGAAGAGAAAAAAACAAAGTACAGACTGACTCAACCCTAAACCTACGCAATCTTGAACTAGCTTCGTTTGTTCGTCCGATCTTCGATTCCTAAAAAGTTAGAAGTAATAGGCAGTCCAAGAGAATCGATAGTGTTTGTCAATCATCAAAACATAAGCCATGAAAATAAATTTGCAACACTTTGTACAGTACGATCAATTTAAAAATAACAAATTTTAAACTCTCCCTCGGTGTGTATGTGTACAACTACTCAATTACAATCACACTGTCTTAGACTCAATTAATTTAAAAATACAAACTTCCTTTACAATAAATACTAAACTGATTTGATTTTAAGTCTTCGATAATCTGGAGTATGATTTTCCTTAAATGTTAGTATACACAAATAACAAAACAATGTATTGAAAATAGCCTATGAGAAATAATAATCTAAATAATAATATTTAGAATCATAAAAAATTTACATGTTGCAAGAATAACAATAATCGAGAACTAAGTTGGACCTATTTCAACAATCTCCCCCTTTTGATAATGATAAAATAATTATTATTTGAGTAAAATTGAATAACCTAAATTTCTCCTTAGCTCCTCCTAAAGAATAAACATGTGAATATAAGGGAATTCCTTAAAGAACACAAAATTTTTATTTTTCTTTTTATTTTGCACAAATGATAAAAAAACAAAAAATACACATACAAAACATAAATAAAATAACACCAAATAATATTACTTTCCTTTTTAACAACAACAAAAAGTGAAAAAAGAAGGTTGAAATGAAAGAAGTCATATGAGAAACCTTAGTAATTGATCTTAAAAGAGATTAAAATAGAATTGCAATTATAAGTTAATTATCATCAGACGAAAAAAAAAATGATTCAAAAGTATTTAAATTAAAGCATAACTTAGATAAGAATAAATGATTAAGGTCATGAAGCATTCTAGACAATTAAATAAGGATAATTATTACAAAAATGACGAAATGAAGATTAGTTAATTTCAATTTTTAATATAAAACATAATTGAATATTAGATTAATTTCAATTTAAAAATTAAACGATAGATTCAGTTGGTGACATTGTACATTTTTTCAAATATTATGGGCACACTTTATGCATATTTTTATATTTGGGCTAATTTTATACCTCTTTCAATTTGCGAACTATTACGCTTTCTTTTGATTTTTGTACACATTATATTTTTCTTTTTTATACAATTTTTTAATTGATCTTTTCAAAATTAATAATCTAAAAAATTAAATTTCTCTAATTACAAAGATAATTATATTGAAAAGAGAAATAAAAATAATAAGACATCAAAGACATAATAATAATATTTAAATTTGTTTTGCCTAAAAAGAATATGAGATTAATATCCTTAACTTGATAGAGTTATAAGTTAACTTAAAATTTTGAAATATTAGATTTCATAAAGAAATTAATTTTGAATTGTAGGTTACTTTATAACACTTTTTAAATCAATTAAGACAGTATTATTGTATAGGCAAACTTACATTTCAAACAACGAACAAAAATAACTAATCAAAACAAGACATTTTTTAATGATATCAATTAAATATCAGATACATTAAAGCTCTTTGATATCAACTTTCATCATAATAAAAAACATTATAACATCAACATAAAAACTGAACAAAGACAAGTACACAAAATACTGAAATCATCACTGAAATTATCACATCTGGAGAGGACTGGCAAAAACAACATAAAGAAGAACATCTAGAACTCTGAGGGACCCTGGTCTGGAGGAGAAGGCTGGTTAAAGACTGAGAAATAGCTATTCATCATAGCTACATTAGTGTTCACCGAGTCAAATTGACCTCGGATCCAATCCATTTCTTATCTGTATTGTGCTTCCTTCTGGTTTAAGTGAGTCTGAATTTGATCAAAATGATTATCTAATCAGTCAAAGCACTGTACCATCTCCTAAAAGTTGGGGCTATGAGTAGGTGCAGGTGCAGGTGCCCCCCCCCCCCCCCCCCCCCCCCCCCCTTCTTCCTCAGTATCCTCACTTGAATTTTCATTCTTCTTAAAAATTGATCAAAAAGAGGTATCAGTGAAGTAGATTGGTAACTCAATGGAAATATCATAATAAAAAATGTTATACTTCTTTTCTAAGATATAGGTCACTAGATATCCTAAAGTCATATTTTTCTTCCACCTATGAGAAGCAAACCCAATTTAAGAAAGGTTATGAAAATAATCTAGAATGAGTTGGGCTTCATTAATTGGTTCTCCAGTCATGATTAAATATGTAATTGTGGACATAAGATGAGTAATGTTTATACAATCACCAGCCTTAGGAATGATTGAAGTTTTAAGGACATGCTTGATGACCTTGACATTTTGATTTGAAGTATATACTCTAGCCAAGTGATCAACTTGAGTAACCCCTCTAAGAGTTTTGTTTATTTTAGACCAATTATAGTCAGATTTTGAGGTCATAGTGCGCACTTTAGTCCCTTGAGTCCTTTGATGTAGAAAAGTTCCTAGATCTTCCTCAATGATTTATACCCATTTATTTTGGACATATGATTTTATCTTACTCTCATTCTCACTAAAAATTATATTTGCTAAGAAATATTGAAAGGTCCCTTTATGGTAAGCATGAATCAGAGTCAAAATGAAGGCAAACTAGGTTTAGGCAAAAAGAGGCATTACTTGAAAGTGGATATCATCCTGAATCAGTAGTCTAGACGGTTTGATTTTTACAGTGACAAACCTTTAGTAGGAATCCTTATTTTCTCTAGACAAAAAGTTTTTGTCTCCACCCCTGGATGACGAACCCTTAAAAACTCTACTACACTTGTTATAACTTGTCATTTCTAAGACGAGAAGGATTTAAGGAGGATATTGAAGTGAATGAAATAAATTCTAAAGCCCTCATATTTAAATAAAAATGACACTTCATACAGTACAAAAATCAAATCGTATGTATGATCTTGTGATCGTAAGGAATGAAAACTTTTTTGTATAGACGAACAAAAATGTTCAAAATGAAATGACTTTTTGTAATCACACATGTTACGAAGCATCCTTTTGTATAAACTTTTTGACCAAACTATCGTACAGATGAATAGGTGTTCATCCAAGATGATAAGTTATTTAAGATTATTTTAATGACGATTAGGTTCGTCCCCTATAAAGAATGACACATGGTTCGTACATATGAAATAAAATTACTATGTATGATCAACTATAATAACTTATTCTACCCAGATAACTATTTACGTGCGTATAGACAAATGAATATAGATCATATAGGATGATAGAAGTATTGTACAGTAGGATATGTGTTAGAAAATCAAAATTTTATGTATTCAGTCGAAAATAATGATTGACATGCTATAGAATCCGTACGGGACAAAAATAATTTTGTACATTACGAATGTAATATTTAGAAAATTCAGCAAGAACGATTAGAAATAGAAATTTTGATATGTGATACATGTCTAAATTACACAAAAACATAAAAAAAAAAGCCAAAAATCTAAAAACACACACACAAATAAAAATTTGACAACAAAAAATAGAAAATATACATGGAAACATATCAAGTTTGTAGAAGATTTAATTTAAGTATTTAGATCGATCTCATCTAGCCTTATTCTTAATTTGCTAAAAGTATCAAAGGCTAGTGGTTTTTTAAAAATATTTGCAAGTTAATTTTCAGTTGAAATATGGTTCAATTCAATTTCTCCTTTGGATACATGATCCCTAATGAAATGATGCCTTATATTTATATATTTAGTTCTTGAATATTAAATAGGATTTTCTGAAATACAAATGACACCAGTGTTATAATAATAAATTGGAATTATGCCTATTGTAAATCCTAAATCGTCAACTATTATTTCAACCAAAGAACTTATGCCACACAACTTTCTAAGATAATGTATTCAGCTTCAATAATATATAGGGGTATAAAATTATGTTTTCTATTGGACCAAGAAACTAAAGAATTTCCTATAAATTGGCAAGTTCCATACGTACTCTTTTGATCAATCCTACAACCTGCAAAGTCTGAATCTAAATATCCAATAATTTCAAATGAAGAGCTATACTTAGGATACCAAATTTCTAAGTTCTGAGTTCCCAAGAGATATCTCAAAATCCTTTTACAACTGTCAAATTTGATTCTTTTGGATCAGATTGAAATCTAGCACACAAATAAATACTAAATATAATATCGGGTCTGTTAGTAGTCAAATAAAGAAAAGATCTAATAATTCCTCTAAATTTATTTTAATCATTAGATTTTTCCTTTGGATCATTATCCAATTGAACAAAGGAACTCATAGGTGTATTATTTGTTTTAATATTATCCATTTCATACTTCTTAAATGGTTTACTATTATCCATTACATACTTTGACTAACTAAGAAATGTTCCATCCTCAATTTTCTTAATGTTAAAACTTAGAAAGTAACGAAGATCTCCTATTAAGCTCATCTCAAATTTACTACTCATTATTTTAGAAAAATTATTACAAAGACTTTTATTTATAGATCCAAAAATAAAATCATCAATATAAATTTGAATAATGAGTATAATGTCTCCCAATATCTTTAAAAAGAAAGTGGTAACCACACTTCTTTTTTCAAAAGATCTCTCAAGTAGGAAAGTGCATAACCTCTCATACTAAGCCCTAGGTGCCTGTTTCAATCCATATATTGCACATTTTAATTTAAAAACATAATTTAGAAATTTTAAATTTTCAAAATCTGGAGGTTATTCAATATAAACATCTTCTTATATCATCCCATTCAAGAAGGCATTTTTAACATCTATTTGATATAATTTAAATCCTCTAAAATAGGCAAAGGCTAACAAAACCCTAATTACCTCAAGTTTTACAATAGAGGCAAACGTCTCCTTAAAATCAATCCCTTCAATTTGATTATATCCCTTAGCCAAAAATCTAGCCTTATTTGTAACAATAACTCCTAAGTCATTCATTTTATTTTTAAATACCCACTTAGTTTTAACTACATTTTAATCCTTTGGCCATATAATTAATTCTCAAACATCTTTCCATACAAATTGATTTAATTCTTTTTGTATTGCCAAAATCCAAAATTCATTTAAAAGTACTTGATTTATATTTATGGGTTCTATCATTAAAATAAAGGTAGAATGATTGACTGCTTTACTTAGTCTACGTCTAGTTCTAACACCCTCACTAGGTTCATCTAAAATTTCAAATATCTAAGCATAGTATTTTATATCTCCAAATTTTCTTCTAAATTAATCTTCTCAATCCTTTGGGACTTATTTTTTAAAATCATCCTCTTCCAAACTTGGCTCTTTTAAAATTCTAATTTCATCAAATATAATATGTGTGGTCTTCTCAACTATCAAAGTTCTTTTATTAAATACTTTATATGATTTTCTAATACTAGAGTATCCAAGAAAAATTCCTTTATTTGATTTTGGATCAAATTTTTCTAAAGAAGTTTTTTCATTATTATGTATGAACACCTTACATCTAAAAACATACAAATATGACAAATTAGGTGTTCTTCCCTTAAGAAGCTCATAGGGTGTTTTAATTAATTTAGACCTTATATTCACTTTTTTTTAGAACATAACATGCAGTACTAATTGCTTCAGCAGAAAAATATTTAGGAAGTGAATATTTAGCCAACATGGCTCTAGCAACTTCAATTAATATTATATTCTTTCTTTTAACTATCTTATTATGCTGAGGTATCTATGTGCAGAAAAATTATGATCAATTTCTCAATCCTTCAATCTTTTATTTTCAAATTCACCTCCGTGATCACTTTAAATAGTTAAAATTTCACACCATAGTTTCCTCTGAATCCAAGTTGAAAAGTCTCTAAATTTCTCAATTGATTCACTCTTATAAAATAGAAATTTAACCCACATTAATCTTAAAAAAGCATCATCTATCACAAATCCATATACCTTCCCTCCTAAACTTACAGTACTAATCAGTCCAAAAAGATCCATATATATAATCTCCAAAGGTTTGCTAGTTCTACGATCCTTATTAGAATGAAATAAAAACTTCACCTATTTTACTAATTAACATGTATCGTAAATGTGATTCTTAGTATAGTTTAGTTTTGATATTACTCTAACCAAATCTTTTTGGGTAATTTTCCTAAGGTTTTTTATGCTAGCATGATAAAGTCTCTTATGCCATAACCAAGATTCATCAGAAATTATTTTTAAACAAAAATCATTAGGAGTTTTAATACAATTCAAATTTAGCATATAAATATTATTTACCCTAATTCCATGCAATACATCGTTCCATTTAGGCTTAACATGCAGCTAGAGGAAAAATTTTTTACACTATACCCTTTATCACATAGCTAGGTAATACTTAATAAATTATGCTTTAAGCCTTTGTTAAGTAAAACATTCTTTATGAAAAAATTTTGTAAGTTTTAGATCATACCTATGCAAACCACTTTTCTAGTGGTGTTATCTCCCAATATAACCTTACCTCCATTCCTGGCTTCTAACGATATGAATTGTTTAGTGTCTCCAGTCATATGCTTCAAGCAATTACTGTCCAGATACCAAATGCTCTCACAAGGCCTTGTATGAGAGCGTTCCTACAAAATAATTAAATGTTAGTTTTGGGAACCCAAATAAGTTTGGATTATCCTTTTGGCAAAATAAAACTAGATGCATGTATGATATGACTTGGTTTATGCATCTTAGGCTCCACATTAAATGAGTTTTTCATCTAAAGTACAAGTGTGTAAAATATGTCGAATCATCCCACAAGTGTAACATTTAACTCCAGGAAATAGGTTTCTTAATCTACTATAATAAATCTATCTCTTCTTAGGTTTTAAAATTTTAGACCTCAAAATAAGATTAGTAAAATCTATCTCTTTTTGTAACTCTTGTATTTCTAAGTTCAGTCTAGCATGCATTTTTTTAAGTTTTTTATATGCATAATGTATTCTTTCAAAAACATTTAGTAATTCAGTATAGGTTAAGTCACATACCTCTTTTTGATATAACTGATCAAGATTATCGGCCATTAAACACAGGTTGGTGACTTCCTCATTTTCTATTTCTGACGAATTCGAAGCAGAGTCCGCCCAAAAAGCTCTCTGTAATCTCTTCTTGCCCTTTTTCATATTTGCTTTCTCTTATACCTTCTTCTTGCTATGAGTGACTTTTAGATTTAGGCATTCTAATTTTATATATCCAAATTTTCTATATTCATAACAAATCACATCATTAGAAACTTTAACATTTTTATGAAACTTAACTTTGTTCCACTGCTGGCATATCCTTTGCTTCATTTTTAGAAAACTCCTGAATTACCTTGTCATTAAAGCAATATCATCCTTATCCTCAAGTTGTGACTGATCACTCTTCGAGGCATCCACGTTTAGTGCAATATTCTGCTCCTTTCATTGTTCACCTACATCAATCTTCCTTTGGCTCACTCCTTGCTCGTAATTAGTTAGTGTTCAAGGAAGATTATCAATAGAGTAAACATTTAAATCTTTAAAGTCTATAATTATATTTATTTTAGCATCATAAGAAGTAGGCAAATAACAAAGAATTTTATTAACCATTTTAGCATTTATTAGTTCTCTACCTAATGCTTGCAAAGAAGTGACTATTTGAGTAAATCTTGTATACATTTCAAAAATGAATTCATTGGGTTTCATGTGAAACAATTCAAAATCATGTAATAAGATATTAAATCTATATTTCTTTACTTCATTAGTCCCTTTGTAAGTAAAATAACGTATATCCCAAATGTCATTTCCACTTTTACAAGTGAACATTTGTATGTAATCTTCCGACTTATGTGCTAAAAAAAACTATTTAAGCATTTAGCATTTAACTATGCTAAGTCGCATTCTTTTACAGTCCAGTTAATAAAGGGTATTTCAACTCTAATGCCATCAACTAATCTAGTTGGCCTAGTATACCCTTCTTGAACTAAAATCTACATGCGATAATCAAGCGATTACAAAAATGTAGACAGGCATGTTTTCCAAAAATCGAAAGGTATATTATCAAATAACATAGGTCTAGTTATCGAATACCCTTCTGGTGTGTTTTGGTTTCTAAAAGTAGTCATTCTCATTTTTCAAAAAGTAGTAAAAACTTATGATTTTAAAATAAAGTTCTAATACCACTTATTGATTCCTTATAGGTTATTAAACCTAAGCTATTGTCCCAAAACTAATCAAGAGGGGGGTGATTTTGTAATTTAAAAATTATCTTTGATTTTTTAAATAGAAAATTATTTTGATTCTCGTAGCAAGTTTATTTAAGTTTTAAAATAAACTTTTCAACTACAAAAATAACTTACAGTAAATAAATGCAAAGATTAAAAGATACAAAGATTTATAATGGTTCGGATGAACACGACTTACATCCACTCCCTAAAGACTCCCTCTTCATAAATTACACTATTACCAAATTGACTCTCCTTTTATTTTTTCACAGTATGGCGGAGAAGCCTTTTATAAAAACTCTCTTCCACCAATCCCCGATTTGGTAGAGAACTTTCATTCTTTTACACCCTCCAAGTGTTGGCAGAGTACCATCATCCTTTCACATCCTTTAAGTGCCGACAGAGTACCGTCATCCTTTCACACCCTCCAAGTATCAGCAGAGCAGCATTGTCTGTTTACATCGTCCAAGTGTCAGCAGAGTACTGAATCTTCTTCAAAGATCTTCACTTGAGAAACTAGAAAGAAGAAAATAAGAGTAATCATCAAAAATACAATGAGATCCTTACCTTTGAGTAATCTTGTGAATCCTTCACACTCCACTTACAAGAAATCTCTTTCAAACACTATCCCACACACTCTCTTTCACTTCCTCTTGAAAAATCACAAAAAACAAGACTTTTTACGTCAGTTTTAGAGGACCTTTTATATCAAAGACACGAAAAACTGTCTAGAAAATTGAAATTTTTTATTTTGAGCATACACGATCGTACAATACAATCGTATGTTCATACATACAAATAATTAAAAAACTGTTGCATATGAACCTTATGTGAATTGATACAAAATGTTTTCGTACATGATGATCATCCAGTACGAACCAGTTCGTACAATACAAATAGTTTAAAAAAAATCCATCTTCGTCGGGACAAAGAGGGACCCCATAATTTTATACCTTTAATGGCATACATACGATGACGACATCGTACGGTATAATCAATTACAAATTTTTTCAAGATTGACTGGATGTAAAGGGACCCATCCAGTTCGTACCTTGGACGGCGTACGTACGATGATGACATCGTACGGTACGAACCTTTTAAAAAACTTCAAATTCGTCAGAATAAAAAGTGACACGTCCAATTCATACCTTGATGGCATACGTATGATGGTGTATCATACAGTACGATCCATACTTAGAAAAGTTTTCTACTTTCTATTCGTTTGACTGCTCGGAGGAGAAAGTATTTGAACAAATCATCACGTATGAAATGACTCCGTATAATACAATCAGTTTAAAAATAACAAATTTTAAACTCTCCCTCGGTGTGTGTGCAGATTTACTCAAAACAAATATACTTTCTCAGACTCAATAAAATAAAAAATACATACTTCATTTACAATAAACCCTAAACTGATCTGATTTGAATTCTTCAACAATTCAGAGTATGATTTTCCAGAAATATTAGTACACACAAACAACAAAATAATGTATCCAAAAAATATTAGGAAAAATAATAATCAAAGTAATAATATTTGGAATCATAAAAAACATACATATTGTAAGAATATCAATAATCAAGAACTAAGTTGCAACTATCTCAACATAGTACAACATTATGTACTATAAATTTTGGTCCATTAGAGCATGTGTTTTACATTTTATCATGATACAAAAAAGTAGCACACATAGATAAAAGTAGTACGATCATAAATTTTTTATATGGAAAACCTGAAAATGGAAAAAATTATGGGTCCTAGTCCAATTGAAAAGTCCATTATATAGTAAGTGATATAAGAATCTTCATTTCTTTACTATTGAGGAAGAGGGGAATTAAACAAATGTCTATTTTTCTCTGAGGGAGATTACATAAATCAAGTGTTCATAGAGGGACACTTAACATCCAACAATAGGGTTTGATTTCTCCAATAGTGAGTAGAAAATGCAAGTGTCTCACAGACAAATAGTTATTTCTAATGTTAATCGTTTGTAGCAATAGTGATTATCCGCGGCCATAATTGGTGGTAGTCATCGGTGGCGATGGACACTATAGAAAAATCACTCATTACCGACTATTTTTGTCGGCGGTTAGCCCTTATTTTTCGACGGTTGTGGAAAACACCGGCGGCTTTTCTGCGATTTACGAATCGCCGGAAAAAATGGCACCGGAAACCAATACCGGCAGCATTTTTAGGCGGTTTTTTTCACCGACAGTTTTACAGTGATTTATACTGCATGTTATTTAACGGAAGTTTAAGCATCGGCTACCACCGGTGTTTGTACCGATAGTGTAACAGCCGTTAAATCACCGATAAAAATACCATCATTTGGACGCCAGTAAGCCGTCGGTAAAAGTACCGGCGGCTTACCATCGGTCACAACTGAAAGAATTACCAGTAGTGAAACCGCCAGCGTGCCGCCGGACATCGTCAGTAAATCACCGGTATATACCGATGGTATAGTGAATTTTTGACGGTGTCAATCAGCCATCATGTATCAAAGTTTTTGGCGACAAAACTGCCGGTAAGCCGTCGGAAACCTGTAGCATCAGAAGAAAAAAAATACAACCTCCCCTCTATTTGAGGGAGGTTCACACTAAACACTAAACCTGAACAGAAAGCAATCACAATAATTTTGGGCAACACACCACTATAGTCAATCACAATAATTATCATAAATATACCCATAAGTTAAACTAAACATAAACAATAAATAAAACCTAAATCATAAACATCAAATCTAAGTTAAGGAAGTTCTAAGTTTGAAGTTTTCGACGGCCAAACATAATTAAGTTCTAAGTTCGACAAGTTCAACCAAATAAGTTTACAATCAGATCATCATAAGTTCATCAAACATAAAAAAGTGTTAATCCTCACCCATATCCTCGCAGTCTGGAGATGCATGTGGCTGCTCTGTCTCTTACTCTTTCTTTCTTTGATTTTCAGCTCTATAGGATCGCAGCTCTGCTTGCATTTCATTTTGAATCTTTCTCATCTCTTCAATCTCTCTAGTCAGTTCTACAACCCTCTGGCTTACAGTTTCTTCAGCTCCACTTGCATCATAAAATGTTTAGGTGGACGAATTTCCCTTATAAGCATATCCTTGCGAACCCAAGCCATATACCCTCCCCCTCTGCCTTCCTCTAACAACATCTAACCACATATGATACTCAAAAATCTGGGTTGATCCTGAAGATGATCCCTCACTAGTGGACTGACAACTTTCTCGAGCTTGTACAAAATCATCCTACGAGAATAAATCCATAAAATATATTGATATTACAATTAGTTTTATTATAATATATTTCTATTTCTAAACTCTAAAAAATTATACTCACATGAGCCTTCTTAGCTTTTTCATCAACCCACTGATGGTCAGCTTGATGTTTATGCGTTCTCGTATGCAACTCCAACGGTGTTGGTTCTCGATCAAGAAAATCTTTATGAAAATATAAATATAGTTATAATAATATAAATATATTTAATAAACTAATTTCAAGCTCTTACTAGTCATCTTCTATGTTCTGTATGAGGAACAGATCCATCAGTATGAAGAGAGCTTCCTAAACCCTTATAGTCAGATGCTCTGTTCTGCTTATTCTGCTCTCTTATTTTTTTAAACTCAGAAGTCACCCAAGTTCTACTCAGATCAGCCCATAGGCCTTCTCCAATCCATATTGGATGCTGCCCTGACTTTCTAATGTCCATGAATATGTCCTTAAGATGGGTTGCTCCTCTCCTCTCAAAATTTATTC
This sequence comes from Dendrobium huoshanense, assembly GCA_016618105.1. Classification (NCBI taxonomy): domain Eukaryota; kingdom Viridiplantae; phylum Streptophyta; class Magnoliopsida; order Asparagales; family Orchidaceae; genus Dendrobium; species Dendrobium huoshanense. The sequence goes on from CM028355.1 coordinate 27,268,324, forward strand.
TAATCCTCTTGCTATGCTAAGGTAACCACCTAAATTCTTTATGTAAAAATTTAGGCATAATAAAAAATATTAATACAATTTAAATCAAATTTTTGAATTCATACCAAATAAGTATACATGAAGTTCTCCAAACCACATATCCCTAATCTCCTTTGGGATCTTTTTCAATGATAAGTAAGGAGAATCATATTTGTTTTTTATAATATCCCGGATCTTGTGAATAGGTGTCCTTGAAGGATTAAAGGTGCAGGTTAATTTTTTTATCAATAACATATAATATATCAAAATACAATAAACTTAATAACATAAACTGAACTTACTTATCGCCCTCAGGCTCAATGTATTGATGCTTATCTGTTGTAGCTGCATGATTCCCAGCACCAACCTCTACTGGTCTAGATGGTCCACTGTATTCTGGCTTCATCGAATATGGGAAATAATATGGGTGGGGGTAAGGAGGGTAAGAACCAGTGGATGGACCTGCTGTCTGTAATGATGGTGGGGGGTAATATGGATAGAATGGAGCTACATGTGCCTGATCTAGAGAGGGAAAGTGATGACTCATCAAAGGAGGAGGGAAGTAGTTAGGCAAGGGTGGTGGTACAATAGCAGGTGGATTCTATTGACCCTAACCTTGCTCACTCGGGGACTACTGTTGACTCCTAGGTGGTGGTGGTGTAGGTATAACCACTGGAACTGATATATGTCCCTCACTTTCATCAGGCTATCTGGCTATGTTAGGATTAACACTTAACTTTTTCTGGCAAAACTTTGAGATAAATGATTTACGATGAGGATCATCACCTGAAGCCATCTGTATTAAAAGAAGCAATTAGTAAAGTATTGTAATATATACTAGGTGTTATAAAGCATTAAAATAAGCAATTAGTAAAGCATTATAAAAGAAGCAATTAGTAAAGCATTATAATATATATAAAAATAATAATTAATATTTTTATTGCTAAGAATTCAAAAAGTATAATTCTAAATATTACAAAAAGTAAAATTCTACTATTCTAAATTACAAAAACTACTCAGAATCAGAAATATTTTTATTGCTCTCGAGGGTATCTTCACTTTCATCCTCGTTCTCACTTGATGAGCTAGTTGAACTATTAACATCTTCTAACTGTATTTCAATACTAGATGTTGTAGTTGGCATCTCCTCTATTTCAACAGGCCTATAACTTTACATCTCATCCTCTTGATGTGCAGTTGCTACAACGTATTGTTGATCAATTATTCCCCATACTTTTGTTTTTATGACAACCAGCCAATATTGTTTATCCGTATGACCACTAGGATATTTACTGAAATAAACTTGAATAGCTTGACTTGCTAACACAAACGAATCAAACTTTCCATATCTTCTATTATATTTTATATCGACTAAACTATATACAGGATGAACCCTTGTGCCTCTATTCTATACTGGATTATACCATTGACAGTTAAACAAGCATACAAAATTCTCAGCTTTTCCTAGGTACTCCAGGTCAAGAACCTCATTCAAAATATCATAATAATCACACTCATCTTCTTGATGAGTGTTCCCTCTAACACATACTCTATAATTTTTAGTTTTTTTTTCTTCACTCCACATCTTGATATGAAATCTGAACTCATTCACTATATATATTGGCTATAGTTTTACTTTTCATGTTAGACCCCATGCTAATACTTGTAAATCTTTATCAAAATATTTGTTTCACACCATATCCCGAATATTTAGACTCTAATAATATTAAAAAAACAATAATTGTTGGAATCTCAGAAAGTCTCTGTAGAACATCATCACTACTTAATATGGGTAGAGGAGGTGATCGCTTAACTCTATTTTTAACGAATGCTTCTTTATTCCTCCAAAACTGATGATCAGTAGGTAGAAACATACAATGATAATCAAACCAAGTATTTTTCCCTCCTTGTTTTAGTGTGAGGATATGCTAATTTTCCTGCTGTACTTCAACCATCAATATACCATAAGCTGGAAAATCACAAATGGTCCACAACAATGCAGCTCAAAGGAGAAAATTTTGCTTTGTTGATATGTCATATGTGAGAACTCCTTTTTTCCATAATAACTTGAGATCGTCAATTAATGATTACATAAAATGTCAATTTTTACTTTTGGATTATGTGGTCCAGGTATTATAATAGTTAAGAACATGTACGGAGTAGTCAAATATATCTATGAAGAAAGGTTATATGGTGTTAGTATAACTGGCCAATAAGAGTACGGTGTAGTTATTTGACTTTATGGGGTAAAACCATCGGCACATAATCTCAATCTTATGTTGCGGGATTCAACAGTAAATGAAGCATGTACTCGACCAAAATATTTCCACGCTTCAGCATCTAATGGATGAGAAAGAACACCACTTTTTGCTAATTTTTTTCTTATGTCATCTCATATGACCTGCTGAACTCATTGATGCATAGAGTCGCTGAAGTCTTGGAATGACCGGTAAATAAAATAAACGGGAATATGAAACATCTTTCTTTTGACGATTTTTCCCGAGTTTGGCTTAAATTGAGGAGCATTACAGGTGCGTCAATAAACTTCAGTTATATCATCCTTGTAGTATATCATACATCCATTAATACAACAATCATATTTTGTAGCAAAGAGACCCAACTTAGATACTAATTTCTTATTTTGGTACAAATTTGAGGGAAATAAATTGTTCGTTGGATTAGTTTCCTTGAGAAGGCCAATAAAATCATTGAAATAATCATGATGAATATTATACTCAGTTTTAATACTTAGCATCCTAACTATAATGGACAATTCCGAATGAGTACTACAACCGTCCCAAATAGGTTTTTTAGCTGCATGTAGTAACTCAAAAAATTTTTGAGTTTCTACATTTGGTGGCTCTTCCACACTAGCCCTTAAATTAGGACCTGCTACATCAAAAATAAGTTCTTCAAACGGTCTACTCATTTGATATTCATCAAATATTTTATAAGCTATGGATGAACCGACATGAGCATCTTTATATGGCTCGTACTCGCCATGTGATATCCAAATCCAGTAATCTGGAAGAAATCCCCTACGATATAAATCAAGCTTCACATCATTAGGCTTGAGGAATGCTTGATTTTTATGCTTTGAACATGGACATTTAAACATTTTATCAAACTTAAAGGAAGGCAGTTAAGATGCAACTTGAATGAAAGTCTCAACTCCCTGTATAAATTTATCTGTCAATCCTTTTCGACCCAGTAACAATCTGTTATACATCCAATATCTTTCTTCTTAGATTGTCTTTTGGACGTTGAAGCAAATATAGTTATGAAAACATTTATTAGAAGATATGCAACCTTAACGAGTGTACGTGTTATACTTTCAAACAAGTGTACTTTACTTGAATTGGAATGTATTGTAGGTCTCACAACCATCTCATATGATATTTATTGATTTAAAGAAAGCATATGTTAAAGTTCCAAAAAAATTTATGGAGAGTTCTTGAGAAAAAAGAGTTAATAATGCTTATATTGAGAAGTATAATATTAAGTTAAGTGTTGGGGAGATGAGGATGCTTAGGTCTACCTCTACCTTTATTAACATAAGTCAAATCTAATACCTCCACTTTCCTTACCGGGTCATCCGAAGGCCTCCGTTTAATGTGACAAAACCATGTAAAGCAACTCACTCTAATCTTATCTTCCACTGGAGCTACTCCAACCTTATCACGTATATGCTCACTTCGTATCTTATCTCTAAGGGTCAAGCCACTCATCCACCCAAGAAAAAAAGAGTTCAAAGTGTTATGATGATGAATGTTGGACATTAAAAGAGAAGCATAATATTAAGTTAAGCAGAGATGAGGATGTTTAGGTCTATCTCTACCTTTCTTAACATAAGTCGAATCTAATACGTCCACTTTCCTAATCGGGTCATTTGAAGGATGTCATTTTATGTGACCAAACCATCTAAGGCAACACTCTCTAATCTTATCATCCACTGAAGGTACTCCACCATTTTCATGTATATGCTCATTCCGTATTCTATCTCTAGGGGTAAAGCGTTGTTGAGAAGCATAATACTAAGTTAAGTGTTGTAGAGATGAGGATGCTTAGGTCTACCTCTACCTTTATTAACATAAGTCAAATCTAATACCTCCACTTTCTTTACCGGTTCATCAGAAGGCCTCCATTTAATGTGACAAAACCATGTAAAGCGACTCTCTTTAATCTTATCTTCCATTGGAGCTACTCCAACCTTATCACGTATATGCTCACTTAAAGCCACTTATCTACCTACGCACCCTCATCTTTGTAACACTTAACTTAGTATTATGCTTCTCTTTTATTGACCAAGATTCGGTACCATAAAGCATTGCAGATCTCACCACCATCTTATAGAATTTTCCCTAAAGTTTGATGGGGACTTTTCAATCACACAACAAGCCCGATTCATTCCTCTATTTCATCCAACCAACTTGAATTGTGCTGATAATATCCCCTTCTATTTCACCATTACTCTAAACAAAAGATCCAAGATACCTAAAACGTGTACTTTTATTAATTACTTGATCGCCTAAAGTCACAAACCGCTCACTAGGTCTATTGCTACTAAAATTACACCCCATATATTCAGTTTTAGATATACTCAAGCGAAAACCTTTAGACCCTATAGTTGACCTCCATAATTCGAGTTTACCTTCAACTCCCTCTCTAGTCTTATCAACATGTAGAATGTCATCAACAAAAAGCATACAACTAGGTACATCCTCTCGCAAAGGTCTACTTAGAAAATCCATGACTAAAGCAAAAAAATATTGGCTACATCCTCTCGCAAATGTCTAGTGAGAACATCCATGACTAAAGCAAAAAGATATTGACTTAAGACTAATCTTTGATGTAATCTAACCCAAATAACAAAAATCAATAAGTAAAATATCATCAACAAAAAGCATATACAACAAGTTACATACTCACATAAATGTCTAGTGAGAACATCCATGACTAAACAAAAAAGATATGGGCTTTGACCTGTTCCTTGATGTAAACCAACTGTAATAACAAAAAACATAAAAAAATAAATAAAAAACAATCACCTCGGAGTTGGCGTTGCGCACGGGAGTTGGGAGAGCACTTCGGCCTTGGAGTGGGGAGTTCGTCGGCGGTCGGAGACAGCTCGTCGGAGGCCTAAATGATCTCTGTGGCGCGAGAGGGCAGGCGGAGTAGAGGGGGCGAGCGTAGTCGAAGAGAGAGAGAGAGAGAGAGCACGAGATGGAATGAAATGGGAGGCTCGGGATGGTAAATTTTAGGGCTTTTATCAACGGCATTCCGGCGGCTCAAACCGCCAGTAATAAAAATACTTAACACCGGCGGTTTTAGCGGCCAGTATAGCACCAGTAAGTTTTACGTCCGATGGTTTACCCAGCGGTTTCGCGACCGCCTCTATTTCTGGCGGCATAAACTTTCATAACTGCAGGTTGGGCCGTCGGGTAAACCGTCGTTAGTATCGGCGGCTGGACAACTGCCAGTCCAGACCGCTGGTAATCGATGAATTTTCTGTAGTGGGCAAAAAATCTAGGAGAACTCTCTCTAGTCCTCTCTATTCTTCATCTATCTTCATGTGAAGAATAAGACTCTATTTATAGACTTTATTGGATGGACATTTGCGTAATTTGAACTAGAATCCAAACACTTCATCATATGACCCATCTTTATTCCCATGATCATGAAGTGTTTATTTAGCATCTATGTGCCTTAATGGTGTCAGAATTTAGTGATCAGATTCTTTCTGTCGAGCTGCTCAATTCGATTATAAGCATGTTTAATTCGAAAATCATTTGGTCATCCAGTTAACATAATAAAATTTTAATTATGCTTCAAGTGTTTGATTTGTGCTCCATAAGGCTCGGATTAGATTGTTTTTTTTTTTTTGGAAGTATCATTGTGTTCATCTCATTGAAATGTACATATCTATTATAAATTTGCTGAAATTGGAGTTCCTGTGGTCCTAAATTTAATTCAAGCAGCTCTCAATTCAAGTTTTACATGATATTCATACCGATCAAGTCAATTATTTGTAGATATATCATACACAATTCTTATGTATTACATACCTAAGATATAAGTTTTTATATTTATTTACATAACATTTTAATGTTTCAATCACATCAAAACACTTTTAAAATGTTAATATTAGTACTATTTTCAATTTGATTAAATATTTGAGTGTTATATAAATAAATATGATTTAAATATTTGATACGTAAGCGCATGACATTTTTTTAGAGATAATGTCCTAACAGGACTGATTGTCAAAAAATATTTCGCGGCATCCAATCTTAATCTTTCTTTTCTCACTCACATTTTCTCTGAATGTTTGTTTTCATTTCTCTGTTAAACGAAATGAATAGGAAAGTATTTTTGTAATAAAATTAGAAAGTGACTTTAGATATTTATAATAAAATAATAATATAATTTAATTAATTTTAAGTATAAAATTCATATAATTTTTTTAAAAGCTTAAGAAATTATAAAAAAAATATTCATAAAATAGTTCCTGATCATTAAAGTAGAACCGTTCACTAGAAAAATGCTTGACATAAAAGCACAGCATGAAAATAACATCCAGTTCGCGAGAGAAACAGAAGACTAACTGCAGCTTAGCAATAATTCTAAATCGGAGAAATGACACAGCTCGCAAGAGGAATAGATCCTAGCCGGAGTCCATCGTCTAAGATCTCAATGGGTGGTAGAAAGAGCAAGAAAATAGAGGATTCCATGAGAAGAGCAGGCCGGAGGTTGCGTTTCGCGGGAAGAGAACACGAGTGGTTAGGGATTGGCGAAGGCAGAGACGAAGTGAGGATTCGTTTTAACATAGTGGTATTTTTGTTGTTAATTTAGTGTTTCGGCAGTAGGAATGTAATATTTAGATTTTTTAGTGTTAAATATGTAATATAGATATAATAAGGTGGCATGTATGTAAATCCCTCAAAAAAAACTGAAGTGGAAAATGTCAACCTCCTTAATTTATTGAATGAAGAACAGTTTTTAGAGGCCCAATTAATACGTTTTAGTTGGTTAGGAGTGGCCACCATCAATCATAATGAACTTTTTTAGATGGTAGTTGTGCTCATCAATGTAAAAGAGTCAAAGTGTCAATCTTAACTGTGAACTTTCAACTAACAATTCCTCCTTTCATTTAAACGTTTGGGAATTCTACAATTTATGGGTGTAAGTGAGCAAGGCTGGTTCGAGCTTAACTCATTAATGAGCTCACTAGTAGAGCTTATCGAGCTATACATGAGTTCAACCTTGAGCCTTTACTCGAGCTCATATATTAATCAAGTATGAGTAATGAGCTCGAGCTCAGCCTAGCTTGGCTTGAAAGCTCGTTGGGCCATTTCATTAATTTTTTAAAAATATATTTAAAAATTAATTTAAAAGGGTATTATAAAATATATTTTTACTTTTTAAAATCAATTCAATTTTAAAAAATATTAAAAATAATCTTAGCTCGATTAGACAGATGCTCATCTAGTTTAAGAGAAAAATTGCTGACAGAAGATAAGATGTTCAAATTGACTAAAATAATAAGTACGAAAATTCTAATTGAAAACAGAAGAATATCTTCTTAAAGTCACAGAACGCTGAAGCTAAAATTTGAAGAAAAAAAAATGAATATAATTGGCATTACTTTAGGGTCAGCTATACTTAGCGTATTGAACATATATAATTACACCTTTGTTTTAAAGTTAATTTCACTAATTACATATTTTGTGTTAGGTTATTCAAACACTTCTGTTTTATTATTGGCTAATTGATGAAAATATATAAACTAAATAATATATATATATATATATATATATATATATATATATATATATATATATATATATATATATATATATATATATATATATATATATATATATATATATATATGTTGCGTCCTGGAATATTCGCGGCGGTAGAGAAATATATAGTTTAACGTCTTAGCGTTGTACGAAGATCCAGCACACAATCAGATAAGTGAGAGGATGTAGCATTCATAAGTGACACCAGAGTTTTTACGTGGAAAACCCCTGAAAAAGGGGGAAAAACCACGGGGCCTGGCCCAGTTTGAATGAATCCACTAGTATTTGTAGTCGATTACAAATGAGGCCCTTCCTTAGGAGAAGGCCTTGGATTGATGTAGCAAATGTACATCATATAGATTGCATTACATGGTAAGAGTTACATATACAGGTTTGTTTGGCCTGAAGGACCGTAGTCGGTCGGAGACCGTAGTCGGCAGGAGACTGTAGTCGGCCGGAGACCGTAGTTGGCAGGAGACCGTAGTCGGCCGGAGACCGTAGTCGGCCGGAGACCGTAGTCGGTAGGAGACCGTAGTCGGCAGGAGACCTTAGTCGGCCGGAGACCGTAGTCGGCAGGAGACCGTAGTCGGCCGGAGACCGTAGTCGGCAGGAGACCGTAGTCGGCAGGAGACCTTAGTCGGCCGGAGACCGTAGTCGGCCCGAGACCGTAGTCGACCGGAGACCGTAGTCGGCCGGAGACCGTAGTCGGCCGGAGACCGTAGTTGGCAGGAGACCTTAGTCGGCCGGAGACCGTTGTCTGGTGATGGAGGTCGGACGGACCGTATTAGGCGACAGTGGTCAGAAGGTCCGTAGGCGGTAGGAGATAAGGAGTCAGGTGTTAGTCCCAGTGTCACTTGGAAGATCGGATGTTGATGGTCTGGCCTTGAGTAGGACGTCGGATCTTAAGCAGGACGTCAGGTCTTCAGCAGGACGTCCGGTCTTCAGTAGGACGTCGGGACTTAACGTCGGGCCTTGAACAAGACGTCGAATCTTTGGCAGGACGTAGGGATTGAGTGTCGGGCCTTGAATGAGACGTCGGGTCTTTGGCAGGACGTCGGGTCTTCAGTAGGACGTAGGGGCTGAACGTCAGGCCTTAAGGTGGTGGTCCGGCGAGGTTCTGCGGTGGTCCGGCGAGGTTCCTGCAGTGGTCCGGCGGTGGTCCGACGAGGTTCCTGCGGTGGTCCGGCGGTGGTCCGGCGAGGTCCTGCGGTGGTCCGGCGGTGGTCCGGCGGCTGCTGAGGAGGAGCTCCTTCCTTCTCCTCTTCCTTCTCTTCTTGCTTTGATCCCCCTCTTATGAGAAATGAGGGCTCTATTTATAGATTTTCTGGAGTGGCATGGCCCGTAAATAGGCATGAGATAAGGGGCGAATAGGGAGTGGTTCAATGGACGGCCGATATTGAATCCTACGATCATGCACCGTTCATTGGACATTTGAAGGCCTTAGTGATGTTGGAATTTTGTGATCTTGGGCTCGTTGGATTTGTATCGTCGAGCCCTTCGATTCGAGTATAAGCTCGTCAAAATCCGAGTCCGTTTGGTAACTCAAATTGCTGTTTGAACCTTTTGACAGCGCTTTGGACCCTTGATTTGGACTCAGTTAGGCTCGGATTGGGTCGATCTTGGTGTCGTTGGGTTCGTATTTCCGAGACGCTCAGTTTGACTGTAAGCCCGCTGAAATCGGAGTTCGGATGCTCCTGGATTTAATTTTTGAAGTTTCCAACTAGCTTTTGCCTCGAGATTCGTGCCCGATCAAGATAATTTTTGCATGACGTATCAGTTGCCCCCCTATTTTCGGACGTCGAAGCTCTAGGAGTCCGAAAATATTTGTTTCGAAATTTTTCACCGGTCGAATTGCAAAAAATTGATTTCCAAAAGTTGAATATTTGCACAAACTTGACTGTAGAGGCCTCGGTGAGCTCCGAAAGTATCAAAATTGAGTCCGGAACGACGAAAAACGTGTCCAGGGACCCCAAAAACGTCAAATTTGGTCCGTTCTGGCAAAAAATCGGAGCCCGGAAACGTTTGACGGCCGAACCGGCAAGCCAGCCGGCCGGCCGCCACCGCCGGCGCTCCCGCCGGCGAGCCCGCGCGTCAGCGGGCTGAAGGGGCGCGCGTGAGGCGCCCCTTGAAAGGCGGTTAAGGGATTTTTTTTTTTTTGTGTGGGGCCCGCATGGAATTTTTTAAGCCAAAAAATTCCGAAAAAAATGCAGAAAATTCCAAAAAATTCCGAAAAAATTCTGAAAAATTCATAAAATTTCAAATTTTTTGAGAATTCTAGAAAACTCTAGAAACTTCCCATCTTCACTCAAAAAAAACTATAAATAGGCCCCCCAGGCCCTTAGAAAAATTGTCCATTCTCCTCTTCTTCTCCTCCTTTCTTCTCATCTCCCTCTGTCCTTTCTATTGAGGCCTTCCCTCAGTTTTCTGAGGCCCCTCTCTTGGCAAGGAAGTCCGGAGATTTTCTTCTTTCATCATCTCCCTCTGTCCTTTCTATTGAGGCTTTCCCTCGATTTTTCGAGGCCCCTCTCTTGGCAAGGAAGTCCGGAGATTTCCCCTTCTTCTCTTCTCCCTCTGTCCTTTCTATTGAGGCCTTCCCTCGATTTTTCGAGGCCCCTCTCTTGGCAAGGAAGTTCGGAGATTTCCCCTCCTTCTCTTCTCCCACTGTCCTTTCTATTGAGGCCTTCCCTCGATTTTTCGAGGCCCCTCTCTTGGCAAGGAAGTCCGGAGATTTCCCTTATCCCTCTTTTCTTCGAGAGATCTTGTGGAGTTCCGATGTTTGGTGGTTGGCAATGGAGGTCGGATAGACCGTTGTAAGGTGAGAGGTTGGAATGACGTGCAAACTTCCAGCATCGGGGAGAAGTATGATGACAGGCAAGAATTCAACATCGGGTAGTCATACAGCGTCGGGTAGAAGACCGACTAAAGTCTATTAACTGGTAGAAGTCCGACATCCGGTAAAAGTACGAAGTCGGGTGGAGGTGCAGCGTCGGGTAGAAGACCGACAAAGATTCGTCGACGGGCAGAAGTCCGATGACGAGTAGAAGTCCGCTGACGAGTAGAAGTCCGACGACAGGGAGAAGTCCGACGTAATGTAGAAGTTCGGCCTCGGGCAGAAGACCGATGAAAGTTTGTCGACGGGCAGAAGTCCGACGACAAGTAGAAGTCCGCTGACGAGCAGAAGTTCGACGACAAGGAGAAGTCCGACGTCGGGTAGAAGTATGGCCTCGGGCAGAAGTCCGATGAAAGTTCATCGACGGGCAGAAGTCCGACGACGAGTAGAAGTCTGTTGACGAGTAGAAGTTCGACGACAAGGTGAAGTCCGACGTCGTGTAGAAGTACGGCCTCGGGCAGAAGTCCGATGAAAGTTCGTCGACGGGCAGAAGTCGGACGACGAGTAGAAGTCCGCTGACGAGCAGAAGTTCGACGACAAGGAGAAGTCCGACGTCGGGTAGAAGTACGGCCTCGGGTAGAAGTCCGATGAAAGTTCATCGACGGGCAGAAGTCCGACGAAGAGTAGAAGTCTACTGATGAGTAGAAGTTCGACAACAAGGAGAAGTCTGATGTCGGGTAGAAGTCCGACGACAGGCAGAAGTCCGTTGACCAGCAGAAGTCCGACGTCGAGTAGAAGTCTGCTGACGAGCAGAAGTCCGACGTCGGGTAGAAGTATTGTCGGGTAGAAGACCGACGAAAGTTCGTCGACGAGCAGAAGCCCGACGACGGGTATTAGTCCGATAACAGGAAGAATTTCGGCGTTGTGTATTAGTCCGTCGAAAGTCCTGCAAGGCAAAAGTTTAGCGTAGGAGGAAATTCAAAATTGGGAAGAATTTTAACATTATGGAGAAGTCAGATAGAAGTCTATTGACGACATTTTAGCGACGTTAACCAAGGACGTGAGACTTTTCCGAGGTTGTAAGTCGGAGCCTTGCTCGACGACATTAACCTATGTGGAAGAGGTCGGGAGAATCCACTAAGGATGTGAGACCTTTCCGAGGTTGTATGCCGGAGCCATGCTCAACGACGTTAACCTGTGTGGAAGAGGTCGGGAGAATCCACTAAGGATGTGAGACCTTTCCGAGGTTGTATGTCGGAGCCCTGCTCGACGACGTTAACCTGTGTGGAAGAGGTCGGGAGAATCCACCAAGGATGTAGGACCTTTCCGAGGTTGTATGCCGGAGCCCTGCTCGACGACGTTAACCTGTGTGGAAGAGGTCGGGAGAATCCACCAAGGATGTAGGACCTTTCCGAGGTTGTATGTCAGAGTCTTGCTCGACGACGATAACCTGTGTGGAAGAGGTCAGGAGAATCCACCAAGGATGTAAGACCTTTCCGAGGTTGTATGTCGGAGCCTTTGCTCGACGACGTTAACCTGTGTGGAAGAGGTCGAGAGAATCCACTAAGAATGTGAGACCTTTCCGAGGTTGTATGCCGGAGCCCTGCTCGACGACATTAACCTGTGTGGAAGAGGCCGGGAGAATCCACTAAGGATGTGAGACCTTTCCGAGGTTGTATGCCGGAGTCCTGCTCGACGACGTTAACCTGTGTGGAAGAGGTCGGGAGAATCCACTAAGGATGTAAGACCTTTCCGAGGTTGTATGCCGGAGCCCTGCTCGACGACGTTAACCTGTGTGGAAGAGGTCGAGAGAATCCACTAAGGATGTGAGACCTTTCCGAGGTTATATGTCGGAGCCTTTGCTCGACGACGTTAACCTGTGTGGAAGAGGCCGGGAGAATCCACCAAGGATGTAGGACCTTTCCGAGGTTGTATGTCGGAGGCTTTGCTCGACGACGTTAACCTGTGTGGAAGAGGTCAAATCGGATCCCCCTGGGATCGATTTTGTCTTGATTGGGAGGGGGCGAATGCCGCGTGTATCCCGAATCAAAGATAATGAAGGGTCTATTTTTAGACCGTTACTACCTTTTTGAGGTCGAGGTTAAGACCATGCCCAAGGAGTAGAAGTCCAACAAGGGACTTTATATGCAATTGATTTGAAGTATCCTTGCATTCGCTCGGATATTCCTGAAATATCAACTTGATGTTGAAGGTATTGGAGGATCTATTTGACCATGGTTTGAGTCAAAGTTACCCCCCAGTCCGCAACTGCTTCTTATGATATTGATGCTATGTGTGAACTTTTGAGATTGGAGCAAAAGTTGCCCCCTAGTCGGGAACTACGTTCCCACAGACGGCGCCAAACTGTTGCGTCCTGGAATATTCGCGGCGGTAGAGAAATATATAGTTTAACGTCTTAGCGTTGTACGAAGATCCAGCACACAATCAGATAAGTGAGAGGATGTAGCATTCATAAGTGACACCAGAGTTTTTACGTGGAAAACCCCTGAAAAAGGGGGAAAAACCACGGGGCCTGGCCCAGTTTGAATGAATCCACTAGTATTTGTAGTCGATTACAAATGAGGCCCTTCCTTAGGAGAAGGCCTTGGATTGATGTAGCAAATGTACATCATATAGATTGCATTACATGGTAAGAGTTACATATACAGGTTTGTTTGGCCTGAAGGACCGTAGTCGGTCGGAGACCGTAGTCGGCAGGAGACTGTAGTCGGCCGGAGACCGTAGTTGGCAGGAGACCGTAGTCGGCCGGAGACCGTAGTCGGCCGGAGACCGTAGTCGGTAGGAGACCGTAGTCGGCAGGAGACCTTAGTCGGCCGGAGACCGTAGTCGGCAGGAGACCGTAGTCGGCCGGAGACCGTAGTCGGCAGGAGACCGTAGTCGGCAGGAGACCTTAGTCGGCCGGAGACCGTAGTCGGCCCGAGACCGTAGTCGACCGGAGACCGTAGTCGGCCGGAGACCGTAGTCGGCCGGAGACCGTAGTTGGCAGGAGACCTTAGTCGGCCGGAGACCGTTGTCTGGTGATGGAGGTCGGACGGACCGTATTAGGCGACAGTGGTCAGAAGGTCCGTAGGCGGTAGGAGATAAGGAGTCAGGTGTTAGTCCCAGTGTCACTTGGAAGATCGGATGTTGATGGTCTGGCCTTGAGTAGGACGTCGGATCTTAAGCAGGACGTCAGGTCTTCAGCAGGACGTCCGGTCTTCAGTAGGACGTCGGGACTTAACGTCGGGCCTTGAACAAGACGTCGAATCTTTGGCAGGACGTAGGGATTGAGTGTCGGGCCTTGAATGAGACGTCGGGTCTTTGGCAGGACGTCGGGTCTTCAGTAGGACGTAGGGGCTGAACGTCAGGCCTTAAGGTGGTGGTCCGGCGAGGTTCTGCGGTGGTCCGGCGAGGTTCCTGCGGTGGTCCGGCGGTGGTCCGACGAGGTTCCTGCGGTGGTCCGGCGGTGGTCCGGCGAGGTCCTGCGGTGGTCCGGCGGTGGTCCGGCGGCTGCTGAGGAGGAGCTCCTTCCTTCTCCTCTTCCTTCTCTTCTTGCTTTGATCCCCCTCTTATGAGAAATGAGGGCTCTATTTATAGATTTTCTGGAGTGGCATGGCCCGTAAATAGGCATGAGATAAGGGGCGAATAGGGAGTGGTTCAATGGACGGCCGATATTGAATCCTACGATCATGCACCGTTCATTGGACATTTGAAGGCCTTAGTGATGTTGGAATTTTGTGATCTTGGGCTCGTTGGATTTGTATCGTCGAGCCCTTCGATTCGAGTATAAGCTCGTCAAAATCCGAGTCCGTTTGGTAACTCAAATTGCTGTTTGAACCTTTTGACAGCGCTTTGGACCCTTGATTTGGACTCAGTTAGGCTCGGATTGGGTCGATCTTGGTGTCGTTGGGTTCGTATTTCCGAGACGCTCAGTTTGACTGTAAGCCCGCTGAAATCGGAGTTCGGATGCTCCTGGATTTAATTTTTGAAGTTTCCAACTAGCTTTTGCCTCGAGATTCGTGCCCGATCAAGATAATTTTTGCATGACGTATCAATATATATATATATATATATTAATGATATCTTTATACAATTTAAAGATTTAAGTACTTAACAGCCACATTTCTCTTTTTTTTATTTGTAGTAATGATTAAACCTGCTGAATAAATAAATAAATAAAATACAAGTAAAAAAAAAAAAAAACATGGTGACTGATCCTCGTTGGTAGCAAAACCATTGTGAAATATCATTATAGTAGACACTGACCCATTTATATGCTGCAAAAGCTTTTTTTAAAATGAGTTTTACGTTAATAAATATAAAGATTTAAATATTAGAAATATAAATAAGTAAAAAATTAGTGAAATTAATATATGTAAATTTAGCATAATTATTCCTTAAAGATATAAACCATAAAAAAACAACCAAATAGAACCTAAAATAATATCAGTCACAGCCAAAAATACTTCATCGCTCTTCCCTTCTTCTATGTTATCCAACACAAAAAGTAAAGTTAATGACAATTAAGTCTTAAGATAATGGCAATTAAACATTAAATATGCAATAATATAATGAAAATTTTCAATAATTAATTGGTTTTAAAACTAAAAATTGCTGTGAAAACCTTATATTATTAGTAGTGAAAAATAATTATCAATCTTATCATGAGAGCAATCAGCTACTAAATAGCATTAATTGGTTGTTTCACAATATTTAAATAGTTTAAATGTATTAAAAAAGAAAATAAAAAATAAAAAAAGATGTACTTGTTGTGGACTAGAATATATGTGGCGATAGAGTTCGAAAGTTTTCGTCTCAGCGTTGTACGGATATTTAGCACACAAACAGAAGAAATAAAAAAACCAGGATTTTTACGTGAAAAATCTTGAAAAGGGAAAAACCACGGGGCCACGCCCAGTTGAAAGAGCTCCACTAGTGTTTGCTTGAGGTACAAGAGGTTGACTCGTCCTTAAAATTTAGGACGAACAAACTAAAATGCTTCACTTCTGGATTGAAATCCAGTTACAAACAAATTGTGTATTCGAGTTGAATTCAGAATCACTTAGAATTTTGGCATCACATGGGCGTAGCTTCGGCGTCACCGAAAAGTCGGGCGAAAATCTGGCGTCCTATGAAAGTCAAGCAGAATTCGGGCACCCCGTGGAAGTCGGGTAGAATTCCGGGCAGTGAATGAGGAGGTGTTTCTTCCCTCATATCCTTCTTCTCCTCTTCTTCTTCTTCTTCTCTTCTTCTTCTTGCTTAGTTCCCCTCTCAAGAGAAATGAGGGGCTATTTATAATTTTTTAAGGATGGCATGACCCGTAAAAAGGAGGAGGATCAAGGGCAAAGGTGGTGTGGGTCTCATGGACAGTCGATATTGAATCCCTTGATCGTGGACCATTCATAAGACATTTGAAGGTCTTAATTAAGTCAGAATTTGGAGATCTTGTGCTCGTTGTATTTGTCGAGCCGCTAGATTAGACTATAAGCGCGTTATATTTGGAAACCTTTTGGTAACCCAAATTGTGGTTCGAACTTTCCAACAGTGCTTCGGGTCATTGAATTTCACTCATTTGGACTCGGATCGAGTCAAATTTGATGTCGTTGGGTTCGTATTTTTGAGACGCTCAGTTCAACTATATGTTTGCTAAAATCAGAGTTCAGTTGATCCCAGATTTAATTTTTGAAGTTTCCGGCTTAATTTTGCCTCAAGATTCGTGCCCAATTAAGGTAAGTTTTTGATGATATATCAGTTATCCCCTATTTTTTGACGTCAAAGCTCCATGAGTTTGAAAATACACATCACAAATTTTGGAAAATTTTCCATGTGATTTGAAATCCGATTTTGCGTGTAGTAGACCCAAATGGCTTTAAAGTGTTGAGTCTAAAACGTCAAAAAATGGTCACAGTGACCCCAAAAATGACCGATTTGGCCTTTCCATGTCAAAAATCAGACCCTGATTCACGTAAGTAGCCTAACCGCCTGATCCGGTCGGCCGTCCGCCGTAGCCGCTATAGGCGGCGCGGAACTATGCGCCGGGCCCGTTAGGACGCGCCTCAGCCTGCTCGTAGCCCGCCTGGGCTCCCCTGCAACCCACTTGGGGCCCGCCTGCGCCCCGCTTGGATCGTCCCGCCTAAGTCCCGACCGACCAGCTCCTGACCCGCGCGGTTCCGTGAGCCCGTTGGCGGCCTAGAGCCGATTCAGGCCGCCGATTGTGGTTTCATAACTACTAACAAATTTTTTATTTAATTTTTTTAAACTAGTAAAAAATCACAAAAGAAATCTAAAAAAAAGCTCAAAAAATCTAAAAATTTCAGAAAATTCTAGAAACTTTCTTCCTCCCCAAAAAAACTATAAATACCCCTTAGGGTCAGGGGGGAACTTGCACCTTCTTCTCTTCTCCTTTTGGCTTTTTAATAGTTGAGGCCTTCCACTATTTTTAAGTGACTTTCCTACTTAACTCAGCCCCCCTCCTTTTATACAGAAGTTGGAGTTTTTTTCCTTCTTTCTCCACCATTTTTCTTCTTGCTCTAAAGGATTTCTGCTATCTTTTGTAGGTGACGTTCCCTACTTAAATTTAGCACACATCTTTAGTATAGAAGTTGAAATGAGTGATCACACATCCATAAGACATCCTCTAGCCAAAGAAGATCGCCCTGTTGCCTGATTTGAGAGTTTAAAAAAGACTCACAAAGCGGTGAAGACCGATGATGTTATCTCCACCATCACTAATGGTTCCTTCATTTTTTTTAGGAAAAAAATTCATTTTCCTAATGACCTGGTGATGAAGGTGCCAATAAGATCTGATCGTGCCCATTTTTCTCTAAGATATGGACAGTGTATGAATTTAGTTTGCGAGCAGGGCTACAATTTTCACCATCTCCTGCGTTTATTGATATTTTGACGATTTGTGGAGTGAGTTTATCCTAACTTTCTTACAGGGCCATGTCAATCATAATGTGACTAATCATACTTTTCAAAGATCATGGAGTGGTGTTATCTTCAGAATGTCTTTCTCGAATGGAGCATCTTATTAGTGATATGCATGATCATATCTCTTTTAGATCCAAGTGGTTGGATATTCATACTTGAGATCCATCAAAAAGTTGGATTAGTCACTACAAGAAAATCACTTATTACCGGCGGAATTTTCTGGCGGCTTTCCGGCGGTCAGTTTTCCGGCGGCGTTCCGGCAGATTTCCGGCGGTTCTTGACGGATTATTTCCCACAAAATTTTTCGGCGGCTTTCCGACGGATTACCGGCGGCTTTCCGACAGCTAATTTCTCGCAAAATTATCCCGCGGAATTTTCTGGCGGCTTTCCGACGGCTTTTTCATTTTTCCGGCGGCTTTTAAAATTAAATGAAAATGAAAAAAAATTTTACTATTTAAATGATTTAAAAAAAATTATTAAAACTTTTATTAACAATTTAATTAATTTTCATTTTAAAATTAATTATTTAGTTAATTTTTATTTTATATTAAACATTATTTTTTATTTTAAATTAAATAGTTTCATTTTTTAAAAAATTAAAAATTAATTGATTTTTGGCAATGAATATAGTTTAAATATAAAGTTTTCAAAAATAATGCGTATTTGCCTCTTCAGCAATTCGGTCGGTTGCTGGAAATTCCTGCCAACCGACCGGTGTTCGAAACTCGTCTCGCACAGACGCGGGGGAGCGCAGGGGCTTAGCCAGGATCGCGGGGCTGGGGCTAAGCGCGAGAGCCGCGCGACAGACGCGGGAGCGGGGGTGGCTGCCGGAGAGCGGGGAGCGGGGTGGCTGCCGAAGCGCGGGAGCGGGTGGCTGCCGGAGTAGGGTTTTTTTTTTTTTTAATTTGACCGGCGGTTTAAGACCGCCGGTAAGCCGCCGGACAAAATTGCCGCCGGAAAAAATCGCCGGAATTCATTTTCCTACGCCGTTTTTACCGGCGGTAATTTAACCGCCGGAAAACCGTCAGAAAACTATAAAACCGCCGGAAAAGGCCGCCGGAAATGGGTGATTTTCCTGTAGTGAGTGACTTCTTTTTTGTGCAAAATGATTGAAATTTTCAAGAAAAATAAGAAAATTTGAAGGAGTTACCCGTTCCCTTATATATTGGAGTAGAAGATTTATTGAAGATACTCAAACTTCCTGGTATTGACACCCTACATTATGAGGTGCATTATATGAGTAGATATATAAACAAAGAATACTTATTCAAGGTGGGACTATCTACTCAAGAAGGAAGATCGCACGCACAAATGCTAAAGAAGTCTGTGAAAGTTTCAAAGGCAGTTCCCCAACCTTCAAAAATTCATTCTAAATGACTAGAGAGTGAGGGTGATTTGCAGGCATCAAAAAAGAAGAAGGGGGATGAAATTTTGGAAGTCACTAGCAAATGTTCTCATATCTCTCCATTTAAGTCATATATTCCAGAAGATGTTTTGAAACATCAATGTGTTTGTCGTCGACGGGCTATGGAGTTGATGAGTTCACCTTTTCTTCTCTCCTTTTATATTTTTTCAAAGGATCTATCTCTTACATAATTGTATTTTGTTGTTTCAGTTGGAGTAGCACACATATTTTAAACTCAAAATGACCAAGACCTTGGATGATTGTAACAATGAATTTATAAAGGTCAAATATCTTCAAGGACAATACAATAAGAAATATAATGAAAAAATTAAAAAGATGAATGTGATGGAGGAGAAGTTAGAAGTGTGTAGAGTAGATCTGGCTAACAGAATAACTTCAACCTCCTCACAGAATCAATTGATGGATCATTTAAATACAGAGTTGGTGGATGCACAGGCAATGATGAACCAATAGATGAGAGATCAGTAAATTCTTGAAACTGAGAATAAGAGGCTCCAGAGTATGCTGTTAAAGAAGGAAGCCCAGTGGTTGCCATATACAATCATAGAAGAATTCAAGAAATCTTTTATCTTTAAGATAGTTATTGAGGATCATATTCAGGAAGCTCACAATAATATTTATGACGTAGAGGTGAAGGCTTTAGAAGTAGAGTGTATGGAGGAGGCCTTCATAAAAGGTTTTATGAAGGGCATGCGTGTGGTGCAGCGTAAGAATGAAGAGGATATCGAGGGGTTGACTCCTAGCCAGACTTCTGGTGACCATTCTTCAAACTCTAGTGGTGAAGAACTGGAGAGTGAGTTGCAAAAAACCTTTTCCAACGAGGAAGAGGAGGACGATATCGAGATCCTATAAGATTGCTCTGATGTTGCTTGTGTCACTTTATTTTCTTTCTAGTGATTATATATGTGTTTGGTGTTAATGCTTCAATATGATGCTCGATGTTCATTGATATATAAAGAAATTATTGATATTTCTCTATTTTCTTCTTCTCACATGCATATGAAATTTACTTAGTTTTATTTCAATGAGAAATATTTTGATGGTTCTATTTGACTTGAGTGAATGCGAGAGATATCCTTCTTGGATATCTTAACCGACCCGAGGTAGTTAATCAAAGCATTTGCTTGATAATTTTTAACCTATATAGGAGAGATCAGATCAAATTCCACTGGAATTGATCATCTGATGATTGAGATATAATATAGATTGTGTATTTCTCAAATCATGGATAAAGAGTTTATCGGATTTTGATATTTTAAAAGAGAAGATAATATCACAACAAAGTGAATATCACATTATTATATTATATAAGATAGTACAATAATTCCCTAGCACAACTTTAGAAATATGGAGACTAGAAGAGTTCTACCCCAATCAACACACAAGGGATAATACTTGAAGGATAAAAATCATAACCACTTGGGGGAACATAATACAAGACATATACTACTAATAATATGACATAAGACAAATAGTATTATCAATATCTTCTGATAATACTTGTGAATGTTGCCAACATTTCAAGTTCAGGGGAGCATTTTTCCACTAACATTCTTTAGTTTAAAGGTTCCAGACTTAACCATAGCTACCACCAAATAAGGACCCTCCCAGAGGGGGGAGAGCTTGTTACATTGAGGGCCTTTTTTAGTGGCTTCGATGCTCTGCAAAATTAAGTCTTTAATAGAGATAGTTCAAGGTTTCACTCTCCGATTATAGTGACGAGAAATCCTTTGGTGGTATGCAGCGATCCTGAGTGAGGCTTCATCTCTTACTTCTGGGAGGAGATCCAAATTTGTTCTATGCCTCTCCTCATTATTACTGAAGTTAAAAGTCTAAACACTATTGCTCGAAACTCCAATGTCAACCAGTATGGCTGCTTTTGTACCAAAATAGAGATTATACGGGAATTCTCCTATATGTGTTCTGGCAGTGGTCTGATAAGCTCAAAGGACATTTGGGAGTTCTTCATCCCATTACTTCCCAGCCTTCCTTAGGCGTATCTTCAACCCTTTCATAATTATTTAATTTGTAACCACCATTTGCCTATTTTCTTGAGGATGGGCGACAGTTGTGTGGATGAGCTGAATATAAAAATTCTTACAAAAAGATGTAAAGATCTTCCCAGTAAACTGTGGCCCATTATCAATGATGACCCTTGTAGGAATGCCAAAGCGACAGACTATATTTCTCCACAAGAACTGTTGAGTATTTACTTCAGTAATCTTTGCTAAAGGTTCTACATCCACCCATTTGGTGAAGTAATCTATAGCCAAGATAATGAATTTCAGTTGTCCAGTGGGTATAAGGAAGGATCCCATTATATCAACTCCCCATTAGGCAAAAGGCGAAGGGCTCTGAAGTGATGCAAGCACTAGAGTGGGTGTATGGGTGAGATTAAAATGCAATTGCCAGTTTTCACACTTTTAAGTAAACTCATGTACATCCTATTTCTTTGTAGGCCAATAGAATCCTTATCTCATGATCTTATAAGTCAACGCTCTTCCTTCCAAATGTTCTCAACATACTCCTAAATGAACTTCTTAGAGTGCGTAATCATCTTCTAAAGGTGGGAGACACTTGAGATATATTACAACGAAGGTGCGTTTATACAACTCGTCACCTATAATGGTGAACTTTGTTGCTTCTCTCCGAAGTCGTGTTGTAGCCATGGGTTCTTCAGGTAGTACCCAATCCTATAAAAAAAGATGGGATCGATCCAAAATGCCTCTCTTGGTTCATCGATAGATTATATGACCCACAGGACGTGAATACTTAGAAAGTAGATCTCCTCGATACAGTTTCTTTTATAAATATCTCCTGTCATTGATGTAACAGGTTTAGAAAAAGCATCTGCTCGTGTATTTTTCTCTTGAAGAATATGGATGATCTGATGCTCTCTTATAAAGGTTAAGAGTAACTTCACAATGCTGTAATATCAGGCCAATTACGGATTGTGAATATCAAACTCCTTCTCCACCTAAGAGGTGGCTAATTGTGAATCAATGTGGACTAATAAGTTCTGCACCTCACAGTCAATTGCTAGTCTCAATCTAGTAATAAGGGCCTCATACTCTGCTGTATTATTTATTACCGAGATCTTCAGTCGGAGCCCATACTCAAAGGTAACTTTCTGCTGAGAAATCAACAAAATTTTGGCCTAAACTTCCAAAAGCTCCATCAACATACAATGTCCAGCATGGAAGGGAATGTGAAGAACCTAGTTGAATATCGAATACTGGGATGGTACATTCAACTACAAAATCTACAAGTGCTTGAGATTTAATATCGGCTCTAGGAAAATAGTGGATATCCAATTTTCTGAACTCTACAGACCACTTAACAATCCTACTCGATTCTTCTGGCTTTTGTATGATACTTTCAATGACAGATTTGTGTAAACTTTGATTGAATTGGCTTAAAAGTAAGGCTGTAGTTTTGTGGTGGAATAAACTAACGTTAATACTGTCTTATCTGCTAAAACATAACGTCCCTCTATTTCAGATAAAATTTTACTAACATAATAGATGAGACATTGTATAGCATTTTCTTTTTGTACCAAGACTAAACTAATAGCTTGGGCAGAAATAACCATATATAAATACAACTTTTCTCCCTGTGTTGGTTTAGAAAGTGGTGGTGGGGATGCCAAATACTTTCATAGCTGTCCAAAGGCTTTTTGACATTCATCAGTTTATTGGAACCCAGAGCTACAAGCACCTTTAAGTATCTTGAAGAATGGAAAATATTTGTCTCCTGAATGTGTTCGAAAATGAGATAGTGCTACAATTCTTCTATTTAGCCTTTGGACCTTATTGATATTCTTTAGTGGAACCATATCCCTTAGTGCCTTGATTTTCTCAGGATTAGCTTCAATCCCTCTGTAAGTCATCATAAACCCTAAAAACTTTCTAGAAGCGACTCCAAAAACGTATTTAGCGGAGTTGAGTCGCATATTATAATGTCGCAACAAGTAGAAGTACTATTCCAAGTCTAAGATATGTTGAGAATTTTCAAGATTTTTTACCAACATATCATCAACGTACATCTCCATAGTATATACAATAAGGTCTTTGAAAACCTTATTCATGAGGTGCTGATATACGGCTCTAGCATTTTTGAGCTCGAATGACATCACCCGATAGTAGTATAACCCTTTGTCTATTTGAAAAGTTGTTGCCTCTTCATTAGAAATATCTATTTTTATTTGATTACAGCTAGAGTAGACATCCATGAAGCTTAACATCTAATGTCCAGAGGTGGTATCGACGAATTGATCGATACGAGGAAGTGGAAAACTATCATTCGAGCAAGCTTTATTGATATCTATATAATATATACACATTATGCAATCTCCATTCGTCTTTCGTACCATGATAACATTCGCCAACCAAGTGGGATAGTGAACTTTCCCATATAAATCCAGGTTCCAAAAGCTTATCAACTTCTTGCTCGATTGCTTGCTGATGATATGACACAAAATTTTATTTCTTCTGGACAACCTATTTGCATATCAAATTAACTTTGAGGGAGTGTATGATCACTTTGGGGTCGATTCTGGGAATATCCGCCGGACTCCATGCAAAAATATCTTGATTCTTACGTAGAAAATCTACATATTCTTTCTTCTCTTCATTAGAGAGAAGGGATTCAATCTGTATGGTCTTTGAAGGGTGTTCCTCTTATATGGATACAGTATTGAGATCTTCTACAAGAGAAGCTCTCTGAAGGGTATCTTCACTCTGGAGATCAAAATCCTCTATATTCAGGGTCATTGTTGAACGTGGTTTAACCTGCCTAAGATAACAAATTTGTGTTATTTATTGATCTAAACATACTACACTAACTCCTACCAGAGTAAGGAATTTCATCTTTAGGTCAGAGATGAAAGCGATGATCCCAAAGATTAACTGGAGCGGCATTCCAAAAATAATCTTGTATACGGATTCTAACTTTACAATAACGAATTGAATGGAGTGTATAGTATGTTGAGGAAATTATCCTAGTACAACATGGAGATTGATTAACCCTTCTGCTCATACAGGTCGATTATCAAATCCATACAAAGGACCTGTAGCAGGCTGAAGCTTTTCTCTTGGGAGACCCATATTGAGAAAAGTGGAGTATAACAGGGTATCTACGGAGCTTCCACTATTCATAAGAATTCTTTTGACATTGTAACACGGATCACCTATCCCCACATTAATCACAAGCAAATCTTGATGAGGGGTTTTTACTCCCTCTAAATCAGAGTCATCAAAAGTGATAGAATGAATGATACAAGCCTTCTTTGGCATCAGATTTTTATCTACAAGGGGCCTCCTACGATGGTCTCAATTTTACCAACTATTATTCGATTATTCATTAGTTATCTCAGCTGTTGATTTTGCCTCCCAGCGGGATGATCTTCCTCTCGGGTAGGTGGATCTCGAATAAACTATCAAAGATAGCCATGGCAGATAAGTCTTTCAATCTCATCCTTGAGTTTCCTATAGGTTTCGGTAGTGTGGCCACAACTATAATGAAAGTGACAGTACTGATCTTGATTTCTTGTGTTTGGCTTCAAAGTATTCAAACATTTTACTGTATCTTGATCTCAAACTGCCATCATTACATTTGCTCGAGATGTATTAAGAGGGATATACTCCACCTATCAAGGTTCTTATCGTGGCAATGGAGGCTTATGAGGTATAATATTTTTCCCTTGCTTCTTCCATTGTGAGGATGAATTATCCATCCCAGGTACACCTTTATGCTTCCCATTGGTTTGCTCAAACTATTTTTCCTGAGCATTTATGACTTCATCTATAGAGATTTATACCTATACCTGATGGATTAGATCAACATATGAATGAATAGTATCACATATGAGTGTCGAATAGAAGGGGCATCGATGAAGGCCTCCGAGAAAGACTCCTCTCAGTAATTCAGGATCTACTTTTGGAATTTATCGAGCCTCGGTGAAAAATTAATGAAAATACTCCTTCAACTTTCTCCTTCATTTTGACGGATCCTGAAGAGGTGAGAAGAATCCTTAGCAATTCTTTGATTTACTATGAACTGTTCGATGAACACTTTGGCCAATTTGACAAATGAGGGTATCGTTCCAGATGAAAGTAAATAGAACCATATTCGAGCCTGTCCTTTAAAGGTGACAAGAAAAACCTGACATAGAAGTGCATCCAAGGCTCGCTGGATATGCATGATGGTTCTATAATGATTGATATGCTTATATGGGTTAGACGTCTCGTCATAGAACTCGATGCTCGGTAGTTTGAAGCCAACCGGAATGGGGTGCTGAAGAATGACTTCACTTAAAGGTTATGACTCCTGGAAGTTCCGTTTTCCCGTTTTCGAAGAGTTTTCCTCACATATCATCGAGGGAATTCTTCCCGTACCAATCTACGTAGTTCATGACGTACGGCGTTGCGAGGGAGCTCAACAATGTGTGGTTGGGCTAAGTCTTCTGGGAGATATAGAGGAATGCGAGGTTGTAGAGTTGTGGGAAAAGGATGGGTAGAACTTGTTGTATCAGTAAGTTCGTTATCTTGGTGTGATTGTGGGTGTCTTCTTGGGGGAGGAAGAGGAATCTCTGCTTCAAGATGTTCTAGTTGAAAATTTTTGGCTAGTGGTAGAGCTCGAGGGAGAATAACTTCCTCCCATTGAGCTAGCGTCACTTACCGAGTCTCTCGCAGGAGTTGAAGGATCTCGTTCTGATATTCTTCCATTTTTTAGATTCTTTCTTCTAAGGAAGATCCCGAGGTTCCTACTTCAGCAGCATTCCCCCCCAACACCTGAAATTATGGGATAATATTTTTCATAGATTTTGCCAAACTGTTGTATACTAGAATATACACGGCGATAGAGTTAGAAAATTTTTGTCTCAGCATTGTACAAATATTCTGTACACAAATAGGAGAGAAATAAAAACACAAGTATTTTTACGTAGAAAATCCTAAAAGGGGAAAAACTATGGGGTCACACCCAATTGAAAGAGTTTCACTAGTATTTTCTTGAGGTATAAGAGGTTGACTCATCCTTAAAATTTAGGATGATCATATTACAATGCTTTACTTCCGGATTGAAATTCAATTACAAACAAGTTGTGTATTCGAGCTGAATTCAGAATCACTTAGAATTCAGGCGTAACTTGGGCGTAGTTTTGGTGTCCCCGGAAAGTTGGGCGAAATTCTGGCATCCCGTAGAAGTCAGGCAGAATTCTGGCGTCCCGTGGAAGTCGAGCAGAATTTTGTGCGGTGGTCGAGGAGGAGTTTCTTCCCTCATATCATTCTTCTCCTCTTCTTCTTCTTCTCTTCTTCTTCTTACATGGGTCCTCTCTCAAGAGAAATGATGGGCTATTTATAATTTTTTGAGGATGACATGACCCGTAAATAGGAGGAGGATCAAGGGCAAAGGTGGAGTGGTTCGGGAATATGGTCAATATTAAATCCCTTGACCATGGACCCTTCGTCAGACATTTGAAGGTCTTAATGATGTCGGAATTCGGCGATCTTGGACTCGTTGGATTCGTCTCATTGACTTGCTCGGTTCGACTATAAGCACGTTATATTTGGAAACAGTTTGTTAACCCAAATTGTATTTTGAACCTTCCAACAACTCTTCGGGACCTTGATTTGGATGCATTTGGTCTCGGATTGAGTCGAATATTATGTCGTTGGGTTCGTATTTTCAAGACACTTAGTTCAACTGTAAGTTTGCTAAAATCGGAGTTCAGATGATCTCGGACTTAATTTTTGAAGTTCCCGGCTTGATTTTGCCTTGAGATTCGTGCCCGATTAAGATAATTTTTTGATGATATATCAGTACTAAAAACAGAATTATTAATAACTAATTTTGATTATAAAAGCTTTCTTGGAACAACAAACTGAACAATTCATTATATATATATATATATATATATATATATATATATATATATATATATATATATATATATATATATAATCTAATATCTTGGTTTTAAAACATAATAAAAAATAAAAAAAATACTTGCTTGGAATATCATCGACTAATGCTTTGTTATTATCATTTATTCTTTAATGCCTGCAATAATAATACTGAATACCGAAGCATAATATGATTATTTAATTTTATCATTTTGGTAGAGGTCATCCAAGCAGATGCTCAATTGCCACAAACAGAAATAGTTTTATTATTAGTAATTAAAAAATAAATAAATAAATCCATTTCTTGTATAGTAATTAAGAACTCTAATTACAGGTCTTAGGTCATTAATATTGTGTTAATTTGAGAAAATTAGTTGAAAAAAAAAATCTAAGGTTAAGGAAAAATTAAAACCACAGACCTACAGAACCTTAATTGGATTTCAGTTTTTTTGTTTTTTTTTTTTTTTCATATTGAAAAATTAAAGCTTTATTTGATATAGCTTTTTTAGTGCTTTCTAAAATAAGTTTTTAATAAAAAAATTTTGATTTAAAAATTTTTATACTAGAAGAAAACTGTCCCAAATGAAGAGCCTAAATAAAAAAAGTTGCAGGAAAATTAAAGAAAAAAAAAAGGAAAAAAATACATACAGCTCCATAAACATTATTTACTTATTTATTTTCTCACATACAAGAGCAGTCTATGTTACAGATAAGATCGAACACAGAAAGAGGTACTGAATCTACTGATCAATCCCTCATCTGAAAATAAGAAAACAAAAAACTAAGCGAATCAAAAAGAAATATATGATCCATCACCACATCCATGGCGAGCCTCCGCCTTCCTCGATTGCTTGATCGAATTCGATGAATTCTTCGGTTGATCGATGCAGGAGAAGATGATCATGGAGATTACAGAAAGCCACATGATGATCACACAGAACATAACATCACCACTTCCATGAGCTTCAAAGTTTTCTCCAGCCATTTCTGTAAGCTCTTCCAGTTTAGCACAAGCAGTTGTCTCTTCTTCAGCAACTTGTTTAGTATTTATCTTCTGCCTTGCCGTCCTCACACAACTTATTTAATATCCACCTCAAGTTTTAGGTGTGTAAATAATTGATTTTTTATATTATTTATTGTTTTGTACAGCTGACATGAAAAATGTGAAGTACTGTAACAAAGCAGAAATGGCACAAATGGATCCCTTGCTGGTGTGAATGTAAGAAATTGTGTATATTTTGAATTGTTAAAGTCAAATTTCATGATTTGTTTGGTGTAAGTTGAAATTTACCCAAAGCCATGTGGCATCTTTTTCACTTTTTTTGGGACCTTTCGAGGTCTGAAACATTGGGTTCAGAACATATATATATATATATATATATATATATATATATATATATATATATATATATATATATATATATATATATATGAAATTATTCTCTATTTTTAAATGTATTAAATAGGGTGTGCATAAATCATAGATTCAAACTCAACCCAAAAATTTTGAGTTTGAGTTGATTAAATCATTTAATAAACGGGTTACATTCAACTCCAATAATAGAAATTAATATACTGGTAGAATTTCTAGTGGAATGTTTTCATCGAAATCTCCAATACTAAAATTTCATCGAAAAATCTGCTGGTAATTAAGTCTCCCGATAGAAATTTCAACAACTTTTTTTGTCTGAAATTTTACTTAATTTTTAATGAAAAATCTGTTGTAATTTCAAGTAGAAAATGCCAAACCTCATCCCTCATTTCACGAAATATTCTCTCTCCGAACTGCTCGCTCGGCCTCTCTATCGCTTGACACAGTTCATCGTCATTTCTAGACCATTTACTCCTATTTCTTTGAGATTTGATAGGTAATTCTTCATCTCTTCAATAATTTTCAATTTTTTTTTTAGAATTCATCCATTAAATTTTGTTAAAAATTAATTTTAATTATTTTTAGAGTTTCAAAATTTCTTTATTGAGCGACCATAGAATTTGTTCTATATTTACAATTATAATTATTGAATGAGTAATAACAATGTTCTAATCATTGATTGTAATGGAAGAGTCCTAATAGTGGAGAGGGGATGTGGGGAAAAAAAACAATAACAATATTGTTTTATTGAATGAAAAAATGTTTATTGAATGATAATGATGAGTAAATGTATGGTAGTGATGCTATAGGTTATAGTTTGGTCATGGATTCAAAGTGATTCTGGTCTAATCAATCATGGAGATTTTGATGGTGGAGATGATATATAATATTATCAAGAGTACAAATTTTTGTTTTCTGATCATTTATGATTATAATGAAGATACAATTAAATAGCCAATGTGAACTTGCCAAAAGATTCATGGAGTAGAGAAGCCAACATGAAGTGAATGGATTTAAAATTTGATTTGTAAACTACTTTCTTGTTTCGAGAATTGAATATTATTTCATAAGTTGGTCGGTCACTCTCTCCAATCAAGAAAGTTTTGCATTTGAGCTTACTATCCACTTGGTTTGATTTCCAAAAATTTAGTTTAACCTCATATATTTTCATATGTTCAATTTTTTTTTTATTTACAATTTTTAGATCAAGTTTTGCATAGATATTCGAAGTAAGAGGTCGTCGAAGTATAAAAGATTGTTATATGGAAGAAAATAAATAACATATGAATTTGTTATAGGAGTTGAATATTTCATTCACATGATATGTCAACTACCTTTATTTTTATCAAATGGGAAGTATATGTATTTGCTCAAAGCACAAAATCAAGCATATTTTACATCTGATGAGATTACATTTGATTTATATCGTAGAGGATTCATGTTAGGGTATTGATTTTGGACTTTATATGGAGAGTACGAGCCATATTCTAACTCTCAATATGGTTCCTCCACAACATCCCGAATAGTAGATGATGAGAATATAAGGACATACAAAGAAATTGTTTTTGATGCAGCAGGTTCAAAATTATGACAACATAAAGAGGGGTCCCCTTACATCAATGCGCATAACTTCTATGAATTAGTACTTATTGCTTAACAACCCATTTAGGATGGGTATGCTACTCACTCTGAGTTATCAATTATAGTTAGAATGTCCAGTATTATGACAACACAATATTTCTTGAGGATGCTTCAATTAGTTTAAAGGCTTACTTACGAAAACCAAACTTAAGAGCAATATACTTATAATAGATTTATACATGACTATGAAATTAGTATCCAAATTTAAGTTAAGTGCCACAAAAATTGATTGTTACATCAACACTTGTATTTTGTATTATAAGATGACTTGACATAAGTTCCATGTCTCTATTTCAGTTCACCTCGATACAAATCAAAATCTATGAAACAAGAAAATAGAAGGAAGTGCCATATTTTTAGTTGTTTTATTTTCCCATCATTTCTAGACTTCAACTGCTATATGCATCAATGTGCTCTACTAGCCACCTGAGATGGAATTAAGAAAAATTTCTCATTTGGGTGTTCTTAATCATCCATCAAATGTAGAATATGGAAATACTTTGATTCTATACATCCTTCTTTCATTGTTGAACCACGTAACATAAGATTGGGCTTGCGCGTTAATGATTTCACTCCTTGTAGTCATACAACTTCAATATAATCATGATAGCCTGTTATAGTAACACCCTATAACCTTCCACCTGAGATGTGCATGACTATCCCTTACATGTCTATGATGCTTCTTATGCCAGGGTCACAAAATAAAAAATAGATGTCTACTTACAACCTTTGATTGATGACCTCAAATTATTGTGAAAAGAAGGTGTGTTAATATACGGTATATCAACTAAGCAAAACTTCATGCTTAAAGCTACCTTATTGTGGAACATCAATGTATTTATAACAAATGGTATATTATTTGGTTGGAATACTGCAAAAATATTAGCTTGCTCATATTGCATGGTGCTCCCTAAATCATTTGCATAACATATAGATGTAAAAACTCATTGTTTGACAATAATTGTGTGTTCCTACCCACCAATCATCCAATTCAGAGAAATAAGTGAGAGTTCATGAGTAACAAAGTTGAGAGATCAAATTCTCCACCAAAATTAAGCAACGGTTAGATATCTAAAAGAGTTAACGACATACCTACTTATTTTTCTAATTTTTTAGCATAGTATAGGGTAGAATCCCCAATTTTTAATAGTTTTCATGTTTACAAGTTAAATCTTTAAGGTTCATATGTACATCATTTATCACATGAGGATTTTGAATTCATGTGAGTCAAGCTTCAATAGGAGAGGGATCCTCTTTAAGACCTACATAGTGCTCCAATTACATGAAGTTGTCACAAGGTGTAATAGCTAAATTTTTTAAAAAACAATTTAAAATGAAAAATCAAAATTTCTATTTGAAGTTGAGAGTTGTGGCGTTGAGTTTATAAAAGATACGATGCTAGCATGCAAGTGCAGTGACACTGAAAATCACTGGTGCAACATTGAATCCACTATTCTATAATAATTCTGGATTCAGCATGGTGCTGGATGGTGGCGTTACGATACTACCTAGTTATATATCGATTTTATCTACACTCACTCGCCTGTTATGCCACCAGCGATGTGGCTTACCATGGAAGGAAGAAGGAGAAGGGAAGAAAGGAGGAGAGAGGAAAGTGAAAGGTTACATCTTGGTTGTTGATATGCTTTTGCCTCTTTTGTGAAAATTGCTCAGATCATGGTATGAGAGTGTTATCCTATCATTATTTCAAATAATTTTTAATTTTGACAATCTGATTTCTTCTAAATTAATTTTTTATATTTTTTCCATATATAGGAAACTTCTACCATGCAACTTTTTATGTATTAGAGTGATAATTATTCTGAAAAGTTTGATTGAATGATTTTATAATTTCTTTGGGTAAAAAAAAAGTTATTGTATTTTGTATGATTTGCAGGAATAGAGGTTTTGATATTTTAAAATAAACTTACCAGTAATATAAATATTATGAATGAATATGAGTATGTGGCTAAGTAATCAGATTTTGCTTTTATTTTTGTAATATTATGATAGTAGTGTGAGAAAGGATTAGTAAATTTTGGTTTTATTGAGGTTGGTTGGAGACTTACTGACCTATATTAGATGATGGGATGATGAGGGCTTTCCTTTATATATTGTGGTTTGGCATTATTCTCTTTTGATTCATGTGATTCACTAATTGGAGGTTATAAGGAGTTATTATTGTGCCGATGGACAATGAGTGATTTCTCTTCTTACTGAGCCAAAGGTTTCTGATAACGTATTAATGGAAAAATATTACGCAAGATAGAATTTACTCATTTAACATGATTATTAGAATACATGTTATTGCAGTACTATTTCATATTTAGCATATGATACTAAGCATGTGTTATAAGATACTGATTGGATACTAATATAGAATGATTGAACCTCATGTGTATTTTAAATTAATTGTACTGCATTGTTATAAATTCTAACATTTTTCATAGATTTTTTAGTTTATTGATTTATATTATTTCTTTAGAGCTACGACATGATTTCTTTAGAGTTACGACATATGATTTAGGAAGGATTGGTTACTGCTTATTTGAATTGACCTCTGTATTGATTTACTGGTTTATTAATTTATTATTAGAATCTGCGAGCCCTAGCTTGTGTTTCGATGGTTTAAAATATTATTAGATTTATTTAATTATTTATATCTATCTATTAAATATATTTTATGTGCATTACTAACATTTAGGTTCATTATAGATAAGATCATCAGAGAATTTGAGCTTAAGAATTGGTGGTATGGGTTAGACTTGTTTAAAAGTGCCAATAATTTTATTTTTTTGGAGTCAATATATGTAAATGTGTTACTTTTTTTTAATTATACAGTACGATTAATTCAAATAGAAATTAACTAAGATGTCTAATTTTAAATAAGAAAAATATATTTGAATTATAAGTAATCATACTATATGAATACGACATTGTACTGGACGAGCAGCTATATAAAAAATCCCACCGTCAAATCCAATCTATTTAAAATAGGAAATTTTAAATTTTAAAAATTGAATAGTTTGTATTGTATGAACAAATTTGTACTGTGCAATATTTTAAATTATTATCTAATTCAAGTAAGATAATTAAGAAATTAAATCGAATCTGAATTTATTATTAATCGTACTGTACAAATCATTCGAGGACAGTCTAGATGATGTTTAGTTCATCCTTTACAATTTGATATTTTATTTAAACTAATAGTACTATATTAATGTTCATTCACCTAGTATGATTAGTGGAGAAGTTAAACTTATCATATTGGACAACTATTTATTATAATGTATTAATAATGAGATAATTTAACCAATCGTATTATATGAATCGGACTTTATACTATATGAATAGATTTGACATAATAAAAAATGAGGATTTTTGGAAGTTTAAGGTTTAATATTTCTTAATAGACTTTGTATATGTCTTTGACAGTCATTGGGTTGAGTCTTGTGTGAGTAAGCATTGAAGAGAGGGCTTTGAGCAAGAAAGAGAACAGTGAAGTTCTGAGTAAGGGAGATAATTCTTGTGGGTTCAAGGGAGTGTTAGAGAGAGTTTCACACAATTGCTCCAGCCAACTTGCACTTGAGTTCCTCCATTTTTCTAGGTTCATCTTGAGGAAAGTTTTTTTAAGAATATCTCTTTGGTGTCAAACAGCCACCGGATACTCCGCCACACCAAGGCGGGCTACTTAGGGTGAAAGTAATTCTGGTTCTCAGCTACATCGAGGAGGTAGAACTGATTTTGTAAGTGCTTCACTGCCTAGTCGTGGGAGCTAAATGAGAATCACTAATTATTTAGTGCAATACATGATGAGTAGGACTTTGAGAAGTGAACAAATATCAAGTTGATCAAACCAATTTAAAATTTTGGTTTGTATTTTTTTCTTTTCCACATTTATTTTCTACATTTACTTTCTTGCATATTTACTTTATGATATCAGGTTTTAGTCTTGGTTTTAAAAAAAGTTAATTTTTTTTTTAAAAAGTACAAAAAAAAATATTAAAAAAAATATAAAATTTTAAGTTTTGTTTTATTATTTTCTTCCACTTTATGTTTCATTCAAAACAATTTTTTTTAAATGATTAAATAAAACAAATTTACCTCCCTCTTAGTGTGTCATTCAATAGTTTAATTGGTTTCACAATTTTCTATTAAACTTTCATTTACTAGTTTTACCAGTTCCACCATATATGTATTACACCATTTTGTTGGCATCTGAATCATATTGTTCTACTATTTTACAACTACTACATGTGTTTATGGTTTCTACATAGATTCATAATTATAAAGAATGCTACTGTTATGAACTGTCTAACGATGCACGTTATATTTCTCTATTATGTTTTGAGTTCATTATTACGATTTAATGACATTCTGGACCTTTTAGGCTCATTATATATTATTTAAATAATTTCAAGTCAGGGTTAATGATTGGGAGTGTGAGATTAATCAGTTACAGGATCCACGAAGTTATTTTGTTATTTTTTTTAGTTATTCTTTTATAGTCGGGAGTAGATAGATTGCATGTGGTGATTGTATAACTCATAGCTATTATATATAATTTTGGAGTATGAATACAAATGTAATTGATATTTTGATCAATGTAATTTATTTTTGCTGCTAATTTATATTATTGATAAAAGAAGTCAGATAGCTCTAGCGGTTGATGTTATTATTAATAGGTAAAAAATATTTCTTTTAAATTTGATTCTAAGGCATTACAAAAGCGATGGGAGGCATGTAGAAGGGGAGAGACTACTTATTAGGCTCCCAATCTTATGCACATGAGTCACTGTCATCCAGCTCAGAGCTTATAATAATAGCAACATTGATAAAATGATTAACCAAAGGGTGGAAGCTCTGACCAAAGAGATAGAGCGGATGCGAAAAGTTCAAGCTGATATGCTTTCATAGCAAACTCAAATGCATGCGGAACTGAGAGTAACAGGGGAACAATATTATTAGAAGAAGGTTCAAGAGGCTGATGAGTGTGAGGAAACAAATGAAGATTAGATTTACTACATCTGATCATCATGTTGGACTAAAAAAAAATGTATATATATATGTGTGTGTGTGTGTGTGTGTGTGTGTGTGTGTGTGTGTGTGTGTGTGTGTGTGTGTGTGTGTGTTTGATCTAAATATCTGTACAATGAATGATTTTCTTGTCATTGTTAGTTAAAATAATTAGTTTTGAGTTATATTGGTATATACAAGCTGAAAAAAGAGTTTAAGTGTTAAGAAAGAAGGGAGAGAATGTCCAAGAAAGAAGGAAGGATTTTGGAGGATTTCAGCTGCCTTTGTTGAAAATGGTAGAGGGTGGCCAGTCATATATCCTTGGATGACTGGAACACCTTCTCCCTATTATCTACCACGCGTCCAATTTCTTTGGATTCAAAAGGCAGATTTTCATTCAAACATATTATCTCCCGTAATTTGCATTTTTTAAACTCTCCTCTAGTGATTAGAGAGAGAGGTTTGGCTTCTAAGGAAATGCTTTTGCCAGATTCATGCAATGGGAAAAAAGTTATTCCAGAATTGATAAGTCAAATTCATCTAAACCAGTCTTTATTCCTCTTGCTAATGATTTGGAGGCTTCTTCATCGAATCCTCCTTCATAATTGGTTAATGCTAATGTGTGGATTAAAAAACCACATATTAAAATTAATTTGAATGAAGTTCATGATGAGATTGAAGATTCAAATGTTGTCAAGCCTGATTTTGAAAAAGAAAAAGCTAATATTCAAGTTTTAAAGAATTCATTAGTGGTGAAAATCTTATGCAAAAACTTGCCTTTTTCAAATTGCTCAATTGAATTAAGGAAGAAATGGAGTAAATTTGGAGGATTTCATATAACCTCGCTTGGATTAGATTGACTTATGTGTTCTTTTCAGTCGCATGAAGCATTGGAAGAAGTTCTTAATGGAGGTCCTTGGTTTGTTGGTGGTTTTGTCATTGGTATTGACAAATGCTCACCTAGCTTTAATCCTATTTCCATGGATGGGATTTCTTCTCCCATTTGGGTTCGTTTACCCCATTTATCTCTACATTGTTGGGATGAAACCAATATTTCTAGAATTTTTTCTAGAATCAGAACCCTCTATTATTGGATGGCAACATGTTTAGATGGGGAAGGAGAGAATTTGCAAGAGCTTGCATTTGAATTAAATTGAATTTCAAAATCCCTTGTGGTATTTGGATTGAAGGTATTAATGGTAGATTTTTTCAAAAATGAATATGAAAATCTATCATCTATATGTTTCAAATGTGGAAGAATTGGACATAAAGATTTTGTTTGTCCAAATACATTTAATCTAATTGTGGTTGACAAAGAAGTTCCTAAAAGTTCTTCTCACAATGATGAAAACTCCTATGGGCCTTGGATGCATGTGAAATTCAAGAACAAAAAAAATCAAAAGATCTATTCCAATAATTATGTTTCCAAAGATCATCCAGTTAGAAGGATTTCGGGTAGAAATCATGTGGTTGATCATTTCCCACATCTTGGTATTTCCAATAATCATAATTATGATAAATGTGATTATTTGAAAGATGAATTAATCAAGGAAGCCGAATGTCATATTGAACATATTCCAAATTGCCAATTTGATTCGGTTAAATCAATTTCAAATCAGTCCGTTCAGAATTTTAATTCTAAATCCTTAGTTACTGATCCACTGAGAGCTGATTATTCTGAAACTATTCCAGTTGATGATCCGTTGGGAACAGATTCAGCTGATCAACAAGTTCAAAATTCAATATTCAAATCTGCTAAAAATGTGGATGAAGTTAAGGAATCAGTTTTTAATGAAGCTGATCCATTGGATGCGGTTTGTTCTGAACCCGTTATGGCTGTTGAACCATTGGGAACTCTTAAGCTAGATATTGAATTCAAAAATTCAAATATTCTGGAGGTAGAAAAGGATGTAGTTATTGCTGGATCTAATCAGTAGGATACATGTGATAACTATCATTATGAAATTAATCAAATGATGAAGGATGCTATTATTTCTAAAACAGAATTAGTTGTTGAACAGCCTTCAACTGATACCATGACTTTATCAAAATTTGTTGATGATCAAAATTCGGGTCCTCCTTTAATTAATGCATTAAGTAATTTTGATATAGAAGATATTATTGATGGAAAAAGAGGTGTTTCAAATGAAATCGTTTATCCTCCTTCAGCAATCAGTTTAAATTTTTAAAAAAAAAACTATTTTAAAGAAGGAAAAAACTATTTTTCTAAAGATAATGGTTCTTCCGGTTCTAAGCATTTATTGTTCAAAGAACTTCAAGCCTTAGGACCGGTGAAAGATCTTCCTAGAAGAAGGAAGCCTGATCTCAAAATGAGAAATGTTATGAGAGGTTCTTCTCAATCATCTCAATAAAATGCATGCCGGTTTTCTCTTTGCAATCATCAAAGTGGTAAGATACTTGAAGATGGAGCAATTGATCAAAGAATTTATCACATTTCTAGCTTTGGATTACAACTTTGGAAGCTGGAAAAAGCATATGAAATACCTCTTGATATTATTCTTAGGTGTTTTACGTATTTCTTTGATAATTTGTAATTTCCTTTTATTTATCTTTTGTGGCTTCTTTTTTATTCAAGTTTTTTTTTTTTTTTTTTAACTTATTATAATTGCTTATGGGATCGATACTAGATCCTATTTTTTAACCGGATGGGAACTCTGGGATACTAACCAACCCTCGGGTTGTTTAATATTTTGGTATCCCCTACATCTCAACTGTTTAAAAATGGGAAACAATTGGTTTCATTTCAAAAATAATAAGTTTATTTTAAACAAATATGCTTTCAATAAGGTTCTTTTTTCTTTTTTGGATCAAGGAACCATTAGTTTCTTCTTTCTTGTTTGTATTAGGTTGTTATTTCTTTCATTTTAATGCAATCTTTGCATTTCTTCAAAAAAAAAAAAAAAAAAAGATTTATATTGGTATGATATAATGTATTGCTTATATGGTGTGAATTATTATTTGTATTTATGAGAAAAGAAGTTTACGATATTTTTTTTTCGAGTTTTTGCTGAAAACTAATTATACAAAAAAATTTGAAATAATCTGTGGAAAAATTTGTCAAAAATTCTAACAGCATAAATCCCTGAAAGGTTTGGAAGATTTACTATTTTTTTATTTTTAAATTTTTAATGTTTTTGTGCGTCAATTAATCTAGAAACTTTTCATCTGTAATCGGCCAAAAATTCATCAAAAATATTTCTGACAGAAATTTAATCCGTTGGATACTTGTTCTCTTCACAATTTTACCGACATAAATGATTCCGCCAAAACTTTCTAGATTTCTGATGGAAATAGCTCATTTTTCTACAATACCCATTTGCTAAACATGTCTAATGTTTGTTGAAATGCCAGCTTGATTTTGACCTAAAAATGACTTGTTTCATGTTTTTTCCTTATATATTTTTATTTGTTTATATAATCTTTTTTACTTATTATCAATTAATCTAGAATATATTATTAACAAGTTAATAATTTTTTTTTTTTTTTGTAATTAAAAAGAGTTATTGGGTTTGTTTGAGTTGCTCTCAGCTAAGCATCGGGTCCATCTCTTTTGTCATTTTATTAAACAGACCATATTCGTGTTGACCAGATTCGAGTTAGACTTAAATATGGCTCATAGACGCAGTTTAACACCCCAAGTATTAAACTCGAGATCTATGTAAGTCATAAATTATATTGTTTTTAGAAACTTTTGTTTCTATTTTATTTTTTAATAATTTTAAAAATAATAAGATATATTTATTTTTTATTATTTTATGTCCTATAGTGCGTACGTATTCACTAACTATGATATTATTTATTAAAGTAGTGCAACATTGAGTGTTTCAATTGAGGTTAACATAATAATTTGTTGTGCCTCAGTGTACATCAAATGCATAAAAGCTATGACACGTGTTTAAATATGTGGGAGATATGACATTGAAATATATGATTAAAAATAATAAATGTATGAATGAAACATCCATGTGCTACATATGGCACGAATTAAGTTAAATAGCTATGATGTTAAAAAAAGATTAATGAGAAATATTAATTTTGAAAGAGGAAAGTGAAACATGCTTTTAATTATTAAAAATTGTAAGTGTACCACTTATTTATAATAATATTTTTTATTTTTTATTTTTTAAAATTATTATAATATGAGTTAGATTATATGTATTTTTAATTTATTTGATTCTAGAGAATTTGCAATGGTTGAGTTGGATCTTAGTGTTTCAGCATTGTAAAAAAATCAAGCATGCAAATAAAAAGTTGTAGAAAATAGAAATATTTTATATGAAAAATCTAGAAAGGGGGAAAATGACAAGGCATGACGAAGTTTTAATAACATACTATAAAATAGATATAAAAATCCTCCCTTTCTCATAATTAAAAACGAAGGCATCATGTAGAGAATAATTGTCTGGTTCATCTTGTACGGATTACATACTTCATATATCTGTGTAGATAGTTAAAAACTCAATAATAGGATAGATCTTTATAGAAGTCTAGAGATGAAGGAGGCATTTCTGATGGTAGTCGTTGGCAATGTTAGTAAAAAAAAAAGCAAGAGATTTCTTTGGTTCTCTCAGTTCTTCCCCCTCCCCATATATAAATACCTTGTCAGAGGGGGATGAAACTTGCACCTTGTTCTCCTCTCTAAATCGTTGCTTAAGAGAGGTTCTGCATTGTCTTGTATAGGTGGTGCCTCTCCATTCACAGGCTCTTGTAAAATACTATGTTAGATAGGTAGTGATATCCTCCTTTCAAACTCTAGTACCCCTCCTTTAGAAGTAATGAATTATTACTGAGAAAAAAAATCTTAACTCTCGCTCTCATCTTATGTTGATTATCTTATGAAAGTAATAATTAATTAATGATTATGATAGTAATGTAATTAATTGAGGATTAAATATGATTTATTCAAAATAATTTTTATTTAGATGATTAAATTATATATTAAAAATATATTTATGATAAGTAAATATAGGTATCTTATTTTTTCAACTTTGATTCACAATATGCTATGATTCCAAATGTTAGTGCATGGGTACTATGCGTAGGCCACATTTAGGGGATGCAAACATTATATATACAATAATTTTTTTTGGCTTTGTATCTATCCATAAGAAAGTTTATAATCTATAAAACTAAAATTGACTCTTTATAAAGGCAGTGGTTGCTTAGCTAATGGAGACAAAATATTTGGCTTTTCTCTGACTTTGTGGCCGTTTGTGCGTATAACTTTGATTTTTTTGCTTGGTTTTCTTCGTATGAATTTTACTCTTTATAAATTTTATATTTATTTTAAAATGTAGGTAATAGTAATACATAAATAATCTATAAATTTTTTTATTATATTTATAATCAAATAAATTTGAAATTATTATGCTAGAATATTCATAGTGCTCGAATTAGAGAGTTTATTATCTTAATATTACACAAAGATCTAGTATACATATATAAAAGAGGAGTCACAATTGATACAAATTTTTTATGTAAAAAATCTAGAAAAGAGAAAACCCATGGAGCCTAGCTCACTTGAAATGAATCTACTAACGTTTTCCATTGGTTACAAATAATGTCATTCCTTGAGAGAACATATTGATACAATGCAATAAATATACAATATAAAGATTAAATAACGCGGTGTAACTTGGAAGAGACTTGTGGTATGGAAGCTATTTTTTAGAGATCGTTTGCATGTTTCTTTGATCATACTATTTTGAAAGGGGGAGACAAAAGATAAAAAATCTAGCATAAAATCTTGTTGTTGGCGTCGAGAGTTTGAGCTTGTTTCAATGTAATATATCGATCTTATAGTTGATGATTTGGGTTGATATTGTTCACAACGATAGGTGACAATGTTAGTGGGGTATTGGTGCAGCTAGTCAATAATGATTAGAGGATTGTAATTGAGCTACAAAGGTCAGAGGATCATAGTTAAGAAATGTATGCTGGAGGATTATAAATTATAATGGTGGTCAGAGGACTATATATTATTTTCAAAGAATAGTTATTGAATGACGGTAGTTGGATAATTATAGTTGGGCAGCTATATCTAGATAATTTTAGTCAAGCAATGATGATTAGAAAATTGTAGTCCTTCAATAGATATCAGAGGACTATTGTCAGTCAACAAAGGATGAAGGATCATAGCCAGCAATGGTTGTTATTTTTTTGAATAAGAATGCAATTTGCATTGAACGAAAGAAAAAAAACAAAGCTTACAACATACAATCCTTCCTAATCAAGTGAACAGAACTTGTAGGAAGTTCACTATCAACAAAAGAGTCCCAAAAAAAAAACTACCTCCCAAAGCAAACTTAGCACAAAAATCAGCTGTGCAATTACCAGTTCTAGGCGTAAAAAGAAAACTAACATTATTGAAAACATGTAAGAAAGACAGGTTCGGCTTTGTACCTTTATTGTTCTTCAAATTGATAGTGTCTTGTAGCAATTTGATAATATTCACATTGTCTCATTCAATGATTATTCCTTTGTATTCACAAAAATAATCTTGAATGTAGCTTTCAAACGAAAGAATTGCTTTGAGTTCTAAGTAGACAATATCCCAGTGGGCTAACTTCCTCCCATATGCACAAATCAATCTTCCTTTGCAGTCTCTCAACACCCCTGCAATTCCCGCCCCATTGTTTTCAGCAAGAGCTGCATCTACATTTAGTTTTATCCAACCGTCGGGAGGGGGACACCA
This sequence comes from Dendrobium huoshanense, assembly GCA_016618105.1. Lineage (NCBI taxonomy): Eukaryota > Viridiplantae > Streptophyta > Magnoliopsida > Asparagales > Orchidaceae > Dendrobium > Dendrobium huoshanense. The sequence continues at coordinate 27,309,984 of CM028355.1, forward strand.
AGCTTTAGACAGCATAGGCTGATTAGTGTTCCAATTCTTCTCGATTGGATTTGAATGAATGTAAGAAACATGGGAAACAATTTTAGCAGTTATGTAATTAACAGGAATATCTTCTTTGCCGTGCTTAATCAAGTTCCTTGATCTCCAGCTGAAGTAAACTGCTAGTGCATATATTTTGGCCAATCCCTTATCATTATTCTGTTTCAATTCCTCAATGCAGTTTATTAAACTTTGAAATGAAGGAACATTGAACCCACAACTTCTCAAGTTCTGCAGCAAATCCGTCAGTTTACAACATTTGGTTGTCACATGTTCTGAATCTTCAATCTCCTAACAACCTCTTGGGCAATAGGAATTATTTGCTAATCTTCTATAACAAAGCCACTCATTTGCAGGTAAAGCTCCATTCAAAGCCCTCCACCAGAACAGATAAACTTTCTGATTCAATTTATGTTTCCTCAGCCATAGATGTTTACTGTATTTACTTTCCTTCTGTTCATTATAAGCTTCAGCACTAAGAGCTGCAATCGTTTTCCTGGTGTTTGTTCGAATCAATTCCAGCTTGTCTTCTCTGTTATTCACCCCTGTCTCAATCTGTTTAATCAGATCAATCATATATGTAGAGAAAAATTCTGCTAGAGTATCTAACTTCCAACTCCCATCCTCATCCAAAAAATAGGAAACTTTCTTATCAGCAATTTCAGATGTGTTACACGTAGCAGGCCACTTATCAATGCATCTGTCCAAAATCCAATTATCTGCATTTATACTTATGCTCTTACCATTATTAACCTTCCATCTAGTAATTGGTCTTAGGTAATTAATATCATCTTTAATAATCTTCCATGCTGTTGAAGCTCCTCTTTTCCCTCCTCCACAAATTTTTTCACCAAATTTACTACAGAGAATTTTGTAAAGGAGAGACTTCTTGTTCTGTAGAAACATCCACGCAATTCTTGCTCTTAAAGGGCCCTGTCTTCCCGCAGCACTATGAATTCCAAATCCCCCAAACAAGTTGGAAGACAAAGTGTATCCCAAGTAATATAATGCAAGCTTTGTTTTCCATTGTCTTTATGCCAAATAAAGTTCCTACAAAGTCTGTCAATTTTCATCAAAATGCTTTTAGGAATAAGTGAGTGTGCTACCTGGTAGGATATCAGGTTTGAGAATGCTATTTTGATGAGTACCAATCTCCCAGCCAGAGATAACCACCTTGCTCCCCACGAATTAAGTCTTCACATAACTTTCTCCATAGTGTTGTTGTAGTCCTCCGCCTTCATTCTTCTAATAGCCAACTTAATACCCAGGTAGTACATTTCATTAACCTCCTTGTAACCCATGATTTTATTCAGCTTATTTCTTCTCCTCTCAGCAACTTTTCTGCCGTATAAAATCATAGATTTCTGAGAATTGATGGCTTGGCCTGTCCAATTACAATAGTTTCTGATGATCTTCTTCAGCCTTTTCACATTCTTACTATAAGCTTCAGCAGTCACTAATACATCATCAGTGAATAGTAAATGTGTTATTTTATCAGCCTCCTTTGAAATTCTCATTCCCAATTACTTCTTGTGTTTGTTGAGAGCTTTTGAAAGAAGGTCAGAACAGAGTATGAACAAACTTGGTGATTGCGGACACCCCTGTCTGAACCTGCATTGCGCATGAATCCATTCAGTTCTTCTACCATTAATGATAATGGAAAGTTTCGGTTTCAATACACATTGCTTTATCCAGTTACAAATTCTCTCCAGAAGACCTGTAAATTTCAGCACTTGTCTTAATGTATCCCAGCACATACAATCGTACGCTTGTTCCATATCAAGCTTCATAAGAAAATAACCATGTTTCACCACTGAATTCTTCATCTTGCTAATAATCTCCTGAGCAATCAAGCAGTTATCTGAAATACTCCTACCCTGCACAAAATCTCCTTGATATTCAGAAATTACATCCGGGAGGCAATTCTTAAATCTATTAAGAATCATACCAGCAGCCAATTTATAAACTGTTTGACAGAGACAAATTGGCTTGAATTTAGAACAATCTTTTGCATTTTGAATCTTCGGACACAGTTTCCTTCCACTGATCCAGCATTTCCCCTGTTTTGAAGAATTCATCAATAGCGTTCCAAGTGGTCCCTTCCACAATATTCCAATAATTCTTGAAGAAATAAGCATTAGCACCATCAGCTCCCGACGATTTATCGTTTCCCATTTTATTAAGAACAGCCTTCAACTCTTCTTTAGTAAAATTTAAATCCATAATTTTACTAACCTCACTACTTATGCAATTAGTGCTTTTGAATTTAGGCCAGTTTCTCAAATTACAGGTTCTTTTATCCCATTTCTTATGAAAAAACTTCTCCACAATTTCATGTATTTCCTCTTGGTTTGAAACCAGAGTTCCATCTTCCCAGGAAATCTACTGAATTTGATTGCTCTTCTTTTTTGCAGTCGCATAAGTGTGATAGTAATTAGTATTTTTCTCTCCCTCTTCCATCCACTGACATTTAGATCTCTGTTTCCACCACGTAGCAATTCTGGCCAGATTGGAATTGAGTTATGCTACTTTGCTTCTCAGGAAAATAAGATCTGTCTGACATAAGCCACCTTCCGCAGCTTCTTTAATCTGTAAATTCAGAATCTCATGTTTAAGCACTTGGTTCCTTTCATTCATCTCTTTTAATTTGTTTTTACTCCAGAAAAATAGATTTTTAAGAGCTCTTTTGATCTTTCTCTGAAGGATATCATTAGCATTTCCAAAGTCTTTTTTACTCCATGCTTTAGTTATGATACCTTTTGTAGCCTCAAACGAACACCAGATGTTTTCAAATCTGATTTCTTTGTTGCTCAGCCTATATTTTTTACCAATCTGAAGTAGCACAGGATAGTGATCTGACGAAATCCTGGGTAGATGCTTGATAATCGCATCAGGAAATTCTTGAATAGCTTTAGAATTTAGCCAAATTCTATCTAATCTTTACCATATTCTAGCAAGACCCTCTTTGTTATTACACCATGTGTAATTGGGACCATGAAACCCAATATCATGGTAGTCATTATTTATCATAAATTCCTTCATTTCTTGAGGGCCATTAGAGAAGACAAAACTCTTCCCTCCAATTTTCTCACTTCTATTCATCAGGCAATTAAAGTCTCCACCCATAATGCACGGCTCATCACAGTTCAAATTTTCTTCAATCAACTTCCACAGATTTCTTCTTTCATACAGATTTTTGTTCCCATACACAATGCACGTTTTAATTGGAATGCCTTTCAGTGTAATGAGATTACCAATGATACATTGTTTAGAAGACGTGATTACCTTGAATGAAGATATTTTATACTTCCACAGGACCAGAATTCCTCCTGAGATACCAATTACAGCTTCATGGTAGAACTCCCAATCATTCCCTACCATTTTCCTAACATCCTCGCCATCCAATTTTTCCATTTTAGTTTCTAGTAAGACAATGAAAAAAAAACTATTTTCCATAATCAAATTTCGCAGTTAGTGGGAGGCTGATTTCTTTTTCCCTCCCCTACAATTCCAGACTATGATTGAAGACATTTAAATGAGTTTTGGGTTTAAGGTCCCCACCTTCTCCGCTCCTCCTTTACCTTTCCTTGTTTTGTTGTTCCCCTTGTTGGGACCAAGCATCTTCATTTCTTTTGCTAGAGTTATTTTTCCACTAGAAACCTTGGGTGTCACCAAGCAGTTTTCCAGCAATTCTCTAATCGTGGTTTGTTTTTCCTCGTTCTGTTCATTCAATATCTATGGCTGATCTACATCAATTTCCTCCAGTATTTGAAACGAATTTCTTGTGAATGCCATTACGCGATCATCTCTGATTTCTTCCAGGGAAGCTACAACCCTTTTATCACTATTACCATTCTGATCATGGTTTATAATTTCTTCATTCTCCATCATCTCCACATTCTCATTAGCTATTTCTCCTTCTTCAATACAAGGATTTTCCTGAGTCTGAAAAGCCGTAACTGTTTCTGTTTCTGTCTCACTAATCTTCTGTAATTCTGAAACATCCTATTCAACATGCTTTGTTACAACTTTCCAAGTGCTGTTGTTTTGAGTTTTCTTAGCAAATTTTTGCCTGGCCACCTCCTTATTGTACCCTGTGAATTTCTTTTTCTTTCTATTGTTCACCAACACCCAAGGTCCATAATTTTTACTTTCCTCCTCCACTTTAAGCTATTTAACAAATTTGGACTCCTCATCAGAGTTTATAATCTCCTTAGCTTCCACAGCTTTACATTCTTCCTTGACGTGCCCAATTTTACCACACTCGAAGCAGAAATTTGAGATTCTTTCACATTCAAACTTCTGAAAAAATCTTCCTCCCATGCTCTCCACCCAAACGCCAGTTGGTAACTTCTGATCGAGTTTTATTCGGACACAGACCCTGGCGAATTCTCATCTCCCCCAATTAAACATGTTCCATCTAGCATTAAAGGTGTTCCCACTCTTGAGGCAATTCTTGCTATGTTATTTTCATCCCAGCATTGTAAAGGCAGTTGAGGCATGCAGATCCATATAGGTGAAGTAAGTCCTTCCATAGAGAATGGTGAAAATTCCGGAGACCAACTTTCCAATCCTATGATGTGTTCATTCACGAACCACGGTCCTCCCGTCAAGACTCCTTCCATGGCTTCAATAGTTTAGGACGAACATAGGAACCATCCCATCCCCAACGAGGTGAAATGGAAGCTATCAAACTGAGCCCAATGTCTTCTGAGTTCCCAAGAGACCACCTGAGGAACTATTTCTTTACCAAAAGACCTTACAAACCAGGGATTTTTCCAATAGACTAGCATTTTTTAATTCCGCATCCTTGTTTAATATAACAACCTTTCCATCTTCTGTTAAATTTATCTCATCTTCGCAGAAATTTAACTTGATATATGGTTTTTTGTTCCATACATTCGCATTCGTCGTCTTCACATTTATCCTTTCAGACAAAGGATCAACAATCTGGTTAGCATTCACCACCTTAATCTATTCGAGACCTGTTCCCAACATAGTCACCCGTTTGAAGGATTTCAGAATATCATCAAGATTTCCAGAATTTTCCATTCTTCCTTTGTAATCCTTTTCACTAGATTTTAAATCTTTTTTCCTTACTAAATCTCTTCACGATGACGACGCTTCCACTTGTAATTCACACTTTTTCAGGGCAACAGGGGATCTTTTCATCAGAATCGTTTCCACCTATTTTCCTTTCCCAACAAAATGTTGGAAAACATTTGAAATGTTACCGACATTTTCATTGATCACCAACATAACTCTTGATCTTCTCTTTCATGCCTCTTCCTCCTCTAGGACTTTCTTTGCACAATTTTCCCCTTCGCATGTTTTCTCCTGACACAAATTCATCGCTCATTTTGAAATCACCTCCCTCTGATCCATCTTCAGATCCAGATTATCCATCAATAATCGACAAACATCTTCTTCCATGAAAATCCAGTAAGGAAATCACCGTAAAAAAACCCGCAAAACCAGATTTTGAACTTTCTCTCTCTAATTCTTGTAGCTTCTCTCTCAAACAATTATTAGTACGACATTGTTAAGCTGTCCCAGCAATGGTTGTTAGAGGATCATAATTATGCAAATATGGTTAGATAATTATAGTCAAGTGATGGAGGTTACAGGTGTAACACTCCAGGTTAAACATTTAGGTTAACCATTTTAACCTGAATTGAAAAAGGTAAATATTTTGTGTTTTGAACCCTTTTTCTTGTGTTTGAAAGTATTTTAGTTAATGAAAAGTATTTGCATGTGTTCTAGAATGTATCTCAGGATTTTAAAATGCATTTTATAAAAATATGAAATTTTCCTCTAGAGTGATGTAATGTCGGGTGCTCTTACGCAGCAATATTATAGTGTCTAGCACTGAGATGCTCAAAAGTAGCGACCCAGCATTACGACCTCAAGTTTTTAGAATTTAAACTAGTTCCATAGTGCTAGATGGTGGTGCCACATGGCTATGCGATTGTATGCATTTTATATGTATTTAAATCCATTTGTCCATTCATTTTGAGTGTTAGAGCTACTGAGTAGAAGAGAGATGGAGAGAGAAGAGGTGATTTTGGGCCAATTTTTATCCTTTTTTAGCCACCAGTCAAAAAGTTCTCCGGATTGAGGTAGGTCACAGTACGCATATCTTAGTTTTCAAAATATTAAGTTTTTTTTTTCAAGTTTTCTGATTAAATTTGTATTTTCATTACTATAGAAAATGAGAATAACTTCACATTAGAAAAACTTTTACCGTGTAGCTTTTTATATGTTTTAGAGATTGAGATTATGAATATTTCAAATATTTTTTAAAATCTTTTACACTGGGGATTTTGGATATTGGTTTGAATTTTATTTAATAGAAAATAATCTAGTACTTTGAAAAATAGTGTCATAGTACTATTAAAGTCTTAAAATGTTCTACACAATCTCTAGTCATTTGGTTATATTTTAAAATTGTGAATTTTATTCAATAGGAATTTCCTTTACCTACCGTTATAGAAAATTTTATTTTGGTTTGCACCCAATTATGCTTTAACTGTTACAATGTGATGAAATATGTGTTCATATGATAGATTTATATGCAATTGAAAAGTTCTAGAAAGTGTTACTGTAAGATAATCAAGATATTTGGTGCTTATAGAACATGTTAGGGTGGCTACAAAATCATATTATAGTAGCAAAATATTATATCCAGGTGCCTACAGGCATGTTTTTTTTGCATACAGGCATGTTGTGATGCAATAAGCACAAAATAAGTCATAAGGGTCAGAATATTGTGAGATTCTATTTGGGTCTAAAAAAAATTATTATGTTATGTTATATGATATGAATTTCAATCTTTTTAATGTTGACATAATTAAAGGTGTAAAAAAAATGATATGAATTTCAGCTTATTTGATTATTCAGTAATATTATTTTAATCTTTGAATAAATTTTATGATCTTATTACTTTGCTCAATATAGTAGTTTATTATATTACAATTAATAATATTTCAATATTCTAAAAATATTTAATAAAAGAAATAATTTAGAAATTTAGATCAATATTTATAGCCTGTTGAGCTGTTGTAGCTCACTATGATTTTACATTCTATTTTCAGGATCTATGAAAAGGAAAAAGCATGTTAATTAGTAGTTCAATATTTTTTTTTTTTGAGAAATGCAAATAGCAATGATTTTATTATCCACCAATTACTTACAAGAAGATTCTTCCTTCAACAAATCTAAAAATGAAGGATGAACTTTATCCCTAGAAAAAACATCCCAAAAGAAAGAAGAAAATTGAGCATAGTTAGCACAATAATGTGCTAACTTATTACAATTTCTATTAGCAAAAGAAAAGTAAAGATGCTTAAAATATAGAAGAAAATCTAAATCCTTTAGTTTTAGAAATTGTTCATCAACCATAGGTTTTTTAAAGGCATCTTGAAAGACTTTGATGACATTAGAAATGTCACCTTCAATCGCAATACCTTTAGCTTCAAGCATCCAATCTTGTATGTAATCTCTTAAAGCAAGAATGGCTAATAGCTCCATTTGTGCACAATCCCAATGAAGACATTGAATGCCAAAAGCAGCAATTCCACGCCCTTTGCAGTCCCTAAAAATGCCTCCAATTCCGGTGCTATTGTTATGAAAAACTGAAGCATCAACATTTACCTTGATCCAACTAGGGGGAGGAGGATGCCAAGAGGATTGAGACAACTTAAATAGCTGATTAGCATCCCAGTTTTCTTGAATTAAACCAGAATCAAATGAAGATATAGTTTGGATAACAGATCTTGAAGCAATGGCAGAGCAACTATCATCAACACCTCCATGAACTAGCTTATTTCTACTATTCCAGCAGTAAAAAATTACAGAGCATAGCAGATTTCCCAAAAAAGGATTAGAAGATGATAATTTAAAAAGTAACTAATAAAATTCTAATAATGAATCAAATTCTGGAATAATAAAATGCCAATCAGCTAGCATTTTTAATACCCTTTTGATAAAAAAACATTTGGATGTTATATGTTCTGAATTCTCCACATCCAAGCATCTTCTTGGACAGCCATCATGTTCAGCAAGCCTTCTATAAGACAAAAATTCAAAAGTTGGAATGCTATTCTTGCTTAATCTCCACCAAAACATGTCAATCTTCGGTTTTAATTTCAGTTTCTTTCTCCATTTATAAATGTCATCATCATTGAATTCTTCAAAGTTTTTCTCATAGGCTGCAGCTGCTATTGATTTACCCGTAAACTTCTTAATACATTCCAGTTTGTCTTCAATGATATCAGTATGAATAGGAATTGAGATGATAAGTTGAATAAGAAGTTCTCCAAAACAGAGTTTCACTTTTTCAAGATCCCAATTACCTCCTTTAATAAAATCTGATACTTGACTGAAATCTGGACCAATAATATTTACTAAAGTTGGCCATTTGTCTAAAGTCTTATCCATAATCCACATATCCTTGTAAGTATCTACATATTCTCCATTGGAAATCAACCATCTCATTACAGGAAATAAGAATTTAGCACCATTTTGGATGATTTTCCAAGTTGAAGAGCATCCACATGAACCGGCACCGTCCCATAATACATCTCCATATTTTGCTCTTAAAAATTTATTGAGAAGAATATTAGGTTTTGTAATAAATTTCAACGCATGTTTAGATCTCAACGGACCCAATATCTCAACCAAAGATTGTAAACCATAGCCTCCTTTATTTTATGGTTTACACAAAGTGCTCCAAGAGACATAATGCATTCCATAGCTTCCATCTCTCTTATTCCATAAGAAATCTCTACACATTCTCTCTATTTCATATAATATCCCAAAAGGAATCAAAGTATGACTGGATAGAAATGTTGGTAGAGAAAGAACAGAAGCATTGATCAAAGAAACTTTACCTGCAAGAGAAATAAATTTTGTACCCCAAATGTTCATCTTGGCCACTGTTTTAATAATGATTTTGCTGAAATCTAATTTGACTAATCTTCTAAGAGCAATCTTTACTCCAATATATTTCATTTCTTTCACCATCTTCATGTTGATAACTTTGAGAAGAGATTTGCATTCTCTATTTTTCACAGTTTTACTAAATAAAACCGTAGACTTAAACAAGTTAACTTTTTGTCCTATCCAACAACAATAATTTTTTAAGATATTATCCACCTTCTTCATACATTTCTTATTTTCTCTAGAGAAAATCATGATATCATCAGCATACATCAAGTGATAAATAATAGGGCCATTAGGATTGACTTTAATACCAATTCTTTCTCCAATATTTTCAAATTCTTTCGTCAATAATTGAGAACACATGATAAAAAGGTATGGAGACAAAGGGCAACCTTGTCTAAATCCACATTTGGCCTCAATCCATTTAGAACTTTCACCATTTAATAATATAGAAAACTTTGGACTAATGACACATTCCAAAATTAGTTTAGAAAAAGCCTTAGGGAAACCAAACCAATCCATTACTTTTTCCAAAGTAGCCCAACACATACTATCGTAGGCTTGTTCCATATCTACTTTGATAGCAACCAAGCCTTTTTTAGCTTTAGAATGTCTAAATTTATTAAACAATTCTTGAGCTAGAAGAATTTGATCAGAAAATAGACCTTCCTTTGATAAAAGCATTTTGTTCCATAGAAATGATTTTCGGGAGTACAAAACTCATTCTATTTAAGATCATTTTTGCCACTAATTTATAAATGGAATTACACAAGCTAATGGGACGGTAGTTGGCAGGATGCATAGGAGAATCTACCTTTGGAATTAAAACCACATTGGTTTCCTTCCATTTAGTAATTCAATATTTGATATAAGTCTATGGTATTGTTTTTGTACAGTCATGACTATTTTTTATTATATTTTTCTTTTCTATTTATTCTATAGCTATGTAGAGTAGTGTAGATCATATATATACATTTTAATGAAATAAAAAACATTTTATAAATGAGTTTATTTTTAGTACTTCGAATATTTTGACAACATTGTAGTTTATTGTTTTTTTAAAATATATATTAGAAGATAATATAAAATATTTTCAAAATTTGAATTTGGGATTTGCCTATCACAGCTCAACAAAATAGGACTTGTCCCATTGGGTTAAGTTGTGGCACCAGATTAATAGTGTTGAAAATAAATCATAGAAGAGAGCTATAAGAATTAATATAAAAATTTATTTGTAAGTGAAGTGAGGTAGTTTTGAGTTTATTTGTGAATTCATTATTATTATTTTTATATGTATTTATGTTCAGTTGCATATTTTGTATGATATGGATCCGTCAGACCCAAATGTGATAGGTGGGAAAAGTGCTCGTTGAACAACTCTTGTATATAGTATTGCTAAATGAGTTCCGATATTATTTCTCAATGAGTTTTGAAATGAGAAAAGTGCCACTTAAACTTTTAACGAAATATGCTAAAGAAATTGAGGTACATTCAAAATCTAAGCTACAGAGAAGAATCAGAGTTGGTTTTAGCCTATGATGTCTGCAAGTTAAGAATAAACACATTCCAATGATTAAAATTTGGTGAAAAAATATGACTGAAAGAGAAACTACTTGGGAAATATAGTCTAAAATTAGGCAGATGCATCCTGATTTGTTTGTGTGATATGAGAGCTAAGTTTTAAAATATTAAGAATGATATTTTTTTAAGGAGGGAGTGTTGTGAAATATATATCAAGGTTCAGCATGTGGGTTAACTTGTTCTGACATGAATCAATAAATATAAATATTTTAAATTTTGTATTTTGAACCAATTTGATTAGTTTGGAAGTGTTTTGGTGTATGAAAAAAAAGTATACATGTGCACAGATTGACCATTTTGGGAGGTCCAGACATTGGCTGTTTGGCTTCACCACTTCGGCGCTTCAGAAAAATTTAATTTTGCTATGCATAGAAGCTTTCGTCGCCTCTTTGGTATTAATATATATAACCTTCTTTTTTAGATTTCGATTGCTGTCGTCGGGCACAGGCAGAAGTAGGAAATAGCACTAATATAAATTTTATCCGGCAGGCCTAAGCTAAGCCCTTGCTATTGGCTTCTGCTTCTTGGCTTCTTCCGTCTTGGATCAGCTCATCGGATTTTGCTTCTTGACTTCTTCTGTTCGGCAACCATAAGCCTGATTCCTGAAGGTAAGTATTTATTTTAGCTTTCTTATTTTCTTTATTAGATTTGTAATGGCTTTTGTTTTAGATTTTGTTTTACATTTCTTAGTTTTCTAAATTAATTTCTTTCATTGTTTATACTTTATAGTTTTGTATTTTTGTGTTCATGATAAAAAATTTTTGTAGCTTGTTGCATGATTAATTTTGAGTTTTCTTGTTTTCTAAATTAGATTTCGTTCATTGTTTATAGTTTTCTATTTTTTGGTTTAGGATAAAACAAAATCATTAGTTTGTTGCATGTTTAATTCTAAATTAGAATTCTTAAGAAAAAAAAAGGGCCCCCTCTATGATAATTTTATGACTTTGCCACTGTCAGAATGTCTTAGGGGTCTAAAATAAATTTCAAAAAAATATGGAATTTTTCTCTGGAGTTCCACAATATTGGCTGCAATGGAGGAGCCATAATAATGTTGTGCCTAGCACTAAGGTGCCCAAAAGTGGTGCCTCAATATTGTAGCCTCGGGTTTTTAGAATTTGAACTAGTGTCGTAGAGTTAAACGGCGGCACCGTAATGTTAGGTCATTATCTACATTTTAAATATATTTTAAATCTACTATTCCATTCATTTTGAGCATCGCAGCTGCTGAGCAGGAGAGAGGAGAGTGAATTTGAGAGAGAGGAAGGGATTTTGTGTCCCTAGAGGTTTTTCTAACCCGTATTTCTAGTTCAAAAAGTTATATGGATCGAGGTAAGTCACACTATGCCTATCATAGTTTTTAAAACAATAATTTTTTTTTTTTTGATTTTTTGGATTAAATTGATATTTTTGTAATAAAAAATGAGGATAACTTGCATTGATAAATTTTTACTTTGCAACTTTTTATGTTATAAAGATTGTGGATCTAAATATTTAAAATGCTTTCTAAAAAAATTACATAGGGGGTATAATATATTGTACAATTTTTATTAAAGAAAATAATTTGGACTCTAAAAAATAGCATTGTAGTACGATTAAAATATTAAAATAATATTTTACACAATTTCTTATAATTTGGTTATATTTTGAAACTATGAATTTTACTCAATAAGATTTTTTGTTACCAACCATCAAAAAAAGTTGTTCAATTCTGATATGTGCTCAATTATGCTTAATTTCTACAATATGATAAAATATATGTTTATGTAATTGAATTATGTATAATTAAAAAGTTTTAGAAAGTATTATCCTAAAAGAAGTAAGATATTTTGGTGCATATGCGATATATTCTTTTTGCTAAAAGGTCACGTTATAGTGGCAAAATGTCATGTTCTAGCGCCTACGGTCATGTTCTAGTACTATGAGCACAAAGAGAGTTATAAGTTGTCAGCATCCTTTAAGATTCTATCTAGGTTCGAAGAAAACTATTGTGCTTTATTTTTTGACATGAAGTTCAATTTATTTAAATTTTTAATATTATTATTAGAATCTTTGAATAAGTGCTATGCAGTTATTACTTTGCTCATTACAGTGATTTATTATATTGTATTTAATAATATTTCAATATAAAGAAGATATTTAAGAAAAATAATAATTTAAAAATTTAGAACTTTATTTGTGGTATGCTGAGTTGTTGTAGCTCATTATGATTTTGCTTTCTATTTTCAAGATCTAAAAAGAGGAGACTGTTAATTAGCATTTTAGATATGATATGATTCTATAGATAATTCTTTATTTTAATTTTTATACAGTCATGAGTAGCTTTGGTTATATTTTGCTATGCTCTCCATTTGTAGCTATATACTATAGTATAGATCCCGTATGTACATTTTCATGAAATAAAAGAGATTTTATGGATAACATTATTTTTAGTACTCTGAATATTTTAGTAGTTATGTAGTCTGTTGTTTGTTTAAAATATATATTGGAAGATAATATGAAATATTTTCAAAACTAGATTATGAAATTTGTCTGTCACAACTTAACATGATAGTCCATGTCCTATTGGGTTGGTTTGTAACCAAATTTTTATGGTATCAGAACAATAGTTTTGAAAATAGACTATAAAACAGAGCAATATGAATTGATATGTACAAGGAATTTCTTTGACAAGAAAGGGTTAAAAAAGCTAATAAAGTAGAGCAAGGAGTAGATAATTAAACATATATTTTACTCTTTAAAATTCTTAATTAATTTAAATTTAATGGGTTATTTATTTGCGATAGCTTTTTCGTGTTCCAAGTTAAAGAGGTGAAGGTGGAGGGTTAAGATAAATTGAAAACTAAAGTAATGAAAAAGCTTTCCCGAACTGGCCCTTAAACTTCTTTTGGCACAATTTTCTTAATTTTTTTCTAAATTAATTTTTTTCTAAATTAATTTTTTTAGTTGAACTATTTCTTGAAATAGCAAAAAAGTAATGACAAAAAGTTTTCTTACTACTTTATACAAATTTTTGGTACAAAAATTTGTTGAATTAAAAAATTTAATACTAAAAAATGTATTAGAAAGAAAAAAAGCTGTCCTAAATGAAGCATAAGGCTTCATTTGGAAAAACTTCCTCACTATTTTTAAAGTTATTTTTTAATACAAAAATTTCATGAACTGAAAATTTTGGTATTAAAAAGTTATTTTAAAAAGTAGTAAGAAAAATACCCAAATGAACCCTAACCCAATTTTGAGTAAATCTTACATGAGTTAATTGAGGCTTTATTTGTGAACTGCTTTTCAGTTTTTTAATAAAAAAAAAAATTGTATGAATTTTTTCTTAGAAAGCAATATAGTAACTATTCCAACAAAACCTTAATCTAAAATTTTCAATTCGAGTAAATTATTTGATTAGATCCCATACTAACATCTCTACCCTTCCCATAATAGCTTAATCGCCACGTTTTGTAGCCTTTACTAAGGGCCGGAGCATTGCTGCAATCAATTATAGGAACAATTATTACGTCCTCTGATCTGACATAGTTGTACGTTTGGCCGCCAATAACATGTCGCCACGTGCTCTTACTCTTTACCGCGCAGCCCGACGACTTGACCCGGAGCGGAACCCGGGAATGCTATGTTCGCGATTTTCTCGGTATTGCTCGGTATTTGCTCGGTATTGCTTTGCAAAAACGAGAAATACCGCTCTGTGAAGATCAAAACTATACAAATACCGAGTTGTACCGAGTTTTTCTACAACTCGGAACAACTCGGTATTTGCTCAGGATTTGCTCGGTATTGCTAGGTATTTGCTCGGTATTGCTAGAAAAAACTCGGTACAACTCGGTACAACTCAGTATTTGCTCAGGATTTGCTTGGTATTGCTAGGGATTTGCTCGATATTGCTAGGTATTTGCTCGGTATTGCTAGAAAAAACTAGGTACAACTCGGTATTTGCTAGGTATTTGAAATATATCCAAAAGGTGATGGGATGTTGTTCGGCTCGTCAAGGATTTAAAAAAATGCATGTGCGAGAACCCAAAAAACAGAGGGTCGGGTCGGGGACTTTTTTTCATGCTACGTGGCGCTAAAACATTGGTGGCCGAACGTAGAGGAGCGTACGTTCACCGGACCAAATAAAAGTTCCAATTATAGCTGTCGCATGTCGCCATGAATTGAGTGGTCACCTGTCGGTTTCGGGTACAGGTGTTGGTGTCACATTAAAACTGATCATAAAGGGATACAAAGCAAGTCAATGTGCTATGTTATTATTATTATTATATAATTTGTACGAAATCGACCCGATTGAGACTCGATCTGAAAGAATATGAGTTGGGATTGCGCCGTTTATTAAACCGTTTGGATTTGGATCTAAAAATTCAATCAGTTTAATTAGCATGCCTAGCTCTGGCTGACACGTGAACTTGATTTTTACCTCATAATGACCCCGTTTAATTATTATTCTTTTAAATTATTTTGATTATTTTTTATTAATTAACCTAAAGTTGATAACTTACAGTTATTTTTAAATAATTGTATATTTCCACTAAAAAGGATTAAATGAGGGAATTATAGATCTGATATTATGTATAAAAAAATGAATATATATATATATATATATATATATATATATATATATATATATATATATATATATATATATATATATATATATATATATATATATATATATATATATATATATATATATATATATATCTTTGGGTCCCATTTTATTGTTTAGCACTTTCTTATGTTGGGCCCTTTGCTAGCGGGGTCGCTCTGCTAGGATTTTTTTCCCTCCATGGCGACTCATGTTTCCTGTCGTGCTCGTGCCTTCCGACGACGCGTTCCGGTCAGGGAAGTGATTTGAGCCTTGTTCTTTTTCTGTGCATTCTCGTGTCATTTACTTTCGATGGCTAGTTCGCATTTGGTTGATGCCGGTTTTCTTGAGGGAAAATCTTCTAAGTTCTTTCGTGATGTGGTTTCATGTAGTGTTTCTTCCTTCCTTGATTTGAAAATCTCTACTCATCGAGGGATGCTTTCTCTATGGATTTCTGAGGCTGAGATTCATTCTCTTGCCAAACCGTTTGATTTCGCTTTGGTTGGAAAATTTCCGACCCACCGGCCGTCCCTTGAAGCCATTCGAAAATTATATTTCAATCTTAAACTAAACGGTGATTTCTCTGTTATGGTGCTTAATTCGAAGAATGTTCTTATAAAATTAGCGAACGATTTGGATTATTGTCGTATCTTTGCGCATCGTTCAAATTTTATTAACAATTGTTATATGCGGTTGATCAAGTGGTAGCCTTCATTTGATGTGGATGTTGAATCTCCTATTATTCATATTTGGGTGTCTTTCTCGAATTTGAGACCTCACCTTTTCGCTCTGAGGATCCTTTTTGGGCTCGGTTCCATTTTAGGCCGCCCTCTTAAAATCGATCATGCTACTTCTGTTGGTCTAGACCATCTATTGCTCAAGTGTTGGTCGAATTTGGTGTTTATAAACATTTTACGGACAAGTTTGGCTTGGGCCAAATAATCTGGGGTATGTCCAGTCGGGTATCTTTGAAGATATTCCGTTGTATTATGTTCATTTCAAATCCTTGGGTCACTCCAAATCGGAATGTTTAATCTTGCACCCGAATTTGGCCAAAGTTTTTTCGCAATGGGATGTTAATCCTATTGTTTCTGAGCCTATTAATAACGTGGATCCTGAAATTGGGGTGGAACTGGAGACAGACATTTGTTTAGTTCACTCGGTTGCTCCTGTTGTGTCTCCTGTTTCCCTGGGGGTTGGTTGTCATGGCGTTTCCACAATTGGTGTTGGCACTGTAGTTAATTTAGTTGGGTTAAATCCTGTTGTTTCGAATTTGCTTATTCCCTATGCTTTCTTTCATGTTTGTTATCCCCCTATTAGTGTTGAGGTTGTGCCTGTTTCGGGGGATGCTGTTGGTCTAGAAGGGAACCTTTCTTTTAATGTTTCTGATCCGACTGTCATGGTTGGTTTAGAACCTGGGTCCTCTGCTTCTCGGTTAATTGTTGGTGAATTGGGAGATTTAAATTGCTGTACTAATCTTAAGCTAGTTTGTCTGGTGTTGAGGATGTGGCTGAGGCGTGTGTTATGGTAGACTTGGAGGTTAATTCTTGGGAGGTGATGCCTTCTAGACCTGTTTCTCCCTGCGTGGAGTTGGCGGGTTGTGGTGTTTCCTCTCCCGTTAGTTTTGATGCTATGTTTTCCCTTGTTTATTTACCATCCCCTGCTACGGTTCCTTTGGTTAATGCTTTACCTCAAGCTTCTCCTACCTCTAAGTCTAATGGTGTTACTAATTTTATTAATGTTACTATCTCTGTAATGTCTAATGATGATTTCAAGACTCATGTGGCTAAGTCTAGGAATAACTCTGTTCGATTGCAAACAGATTGGTTGATTTTGGATGATTTTTCTTCTTCTCATTCTGAGGGGGAGGACGTGAAAATTGAAAAAGAGGTTTTGGCTTCTCGTATAATGGAGCAATTTCATCCCAATGTTGGTGGTAAAATGGGAAAAAGTAAAGGCAAAAAGTAATAGGCTCTCGCTCTCTTTTTACTGTTGGCGCGCTTTTTGGACGATGATGATGAAGCCCCCATCTTCCCTCTTGTTGCCTGGCCTGGTTGGCAACCTGGGGGCTTTAGCTCGGTGTACATAACTTATGGCTATGCTGGTGTTTTATAGCTACTTACCATGGATGGTCCCAGCTTGCCCAGAGTCGATGCTAGGGGCTTCCCGTGAGTCTATCTGTATCTTTCGCACTGCTGGTTGTTTTTCGTTTTAGCTGTCCCTTTGAGGTTTTGCTGTTGGTTGGCCACTCTTTTTTGTATTCCCTTGCTTTTATGGAATAAAATGTGATCTTTTGTTTTAATATATATTATTTGGGGCTACAAATGACTCCATTCATGAGGAGTCATGAGTTTGAGATGAGTATTAATACATCACCAAAAAACACCTAGATGCAACATGAATATCAAAGTATATTTTTGTTGGAAACTTTCAAAATAAATTAAGGATAATTCAAACACCAATTTCAACAAACTTAGAGTCAACTTGAACGTATCTGTAAGATGAACCTAACAATACTAAAATCAGACCAATCCGAGCCCAAATGAGCTCAAATCAACGGCTTAAAGCATATTGAAAAGATTCAGAGCATTAATTGGATGACCAAATGATATTGAAATATAACATGCTTATACTCGATCCAACTAGCTCGCTTAGAGGAATCCAACATGCCCAAAATCGCATAATTCTGACATTAAGGAACTTAAATGCTAAACAAATATTCAATGATCGAGGGATCAATATGGGTTGTCTGATAAACCACTCCGAATTTATTTTGCTTCTTCTCCAAATTTACGAGACATGTCACTCCCAAAATCTATAAGTAGACAAACTCTATAACATTTTGGCGGTTTGGACTTTGTGAGGCTTAAACCCTGGGCTAGATACTCAAGAGAGCTCTAAGGTTTAAGCATCTTAGAGCTCCACCTCGAAATCACCACCGGCAAAATTTTACCACCGGGCCACCGCTGCTTTACCTCTACTGGACAAATGTTGTCGGACCTCCATCTCACCCATTGTCGAGCCTACGTCCAACCTCTGTCACATGTTTTTTTCCCTCTAATCATCGTTGCTGGCCACATACAGCCCCTTAGATCATAGTCTTCTTCTAACTACAGTCCCTCTGACCATCATTGTTGGTCTACTACGGTCCATCATACCATAGTCTGCGGTCCCTCCGACCATCATCGTCTGAAGACTATGGTTCCTTTGACATTCCTTACCTGTCGACTACGGTCGCTCCAAACTCCATCGCTCGTTGACTATGGTCACTCTGACCTCCATCGCCCATCGACTACGGTCCCTCTGTCCATCACTCATTGACTATGGTCCTTCCTACCTCCTTCGCTCGTCGACTAACGACCCTTCGACCACTATCATCTACTGACTGCAATACCTTCGATCACCATTGCCCCCCAACTACAATTCCTCTAATCTCCATCACCTAGATACTATCATATCAGCCAAATGAACATGCCATCACTCCTTGAGTATAAGTCTGACGTCATTAGATTCTCCTAACTTCAACTACGTAATGTGTTCTAACCAACACCTTCCCCTGATGAAGGGCATCATTTGTAATCAACAATGAACATTAGTAGTTTTATTTTAAGTGGGTTAGGCCCCATGGTTTTTCTCCTTTTTACGTTTTTTCATATAAAATCTTGGTGTCTCACATAACTCTTGCACCCATCTCTCTCATCTTTATGTGTGATGTATCTTCGTGCAAAGTTAGGATGCTAAACTCTATATCTGTCTACCACTGTGAATGTTTCAGGATGCAAGAAGTATGATAAAAATATTAATATATTTTCTTAGTTTATAAATCAATAGAGAAAAAAATACATGTTTTTATATCAAATTAAATAGATAAAGGAGCTTATCAAGAAATTTATTATGGAAGGTAAAACAACATAAATACTCTCATAAGCGAGAACCAAAAACTAAATATAGATTCTGGTGGCAATTTAGGTGATTCTAAGAGATGTCGTGGTATATTTGATCACTATTTTATCTTATTGTGAGTTTATTTGATATCATTTTTAGCGTCAATTAATATGCACATTTCTAGACTAAATCAAAAGAGTCATTTAAATTGCTGTCAAAATAACAGTTAGATATTTGATTGGTATAAGCAATACTTCTTTTAACCTACAGGATATTCAAATTTGAATTTTATGAGATGTAAGGCGGATAAGAAGAGTACAAAAGAAACATGCATGCCAATAAGATATTCCTTAGTTTCATGGTCTAATACAAAATACAACTCAATTAGATAATCTACGTACGTCTATATTGAGGTCATATGGCTTAAGTAATATCTTCTTAATTTTGTAGTCCCAATAGATACTATACCCATAATATGTGACAACATCACTGTTTTTTTATATGATTAAAACTCGAATACATCACTTTAGAATAAAACATATAGACATTTAGCATCATTTTATTTGTCATCATATATTTAGAGGTGACAATAAAATCCTATTTTTTGACATAGAAAATAAACTTAAAGACATCTATAAAACTACTAAATCATGAGATGTCTAGTACCACAAGGAGGACTAAATTAGAAATTTTTGTCGATGTACATAGACATGTCAAATGTGTTTGGATGTATTATCATGTATTTATTTTCTTTTATCTTTATTTTTGGTGTTTTCATATTTATTCATAATTTCATTCAAAGTTGTGTTTTTCTAGTTGTTTAAATTTTATTTATTGGTTTTTTGTATGGTTACTTTCAATTTTTTTTTTAAATTTGATTTGTATGTATTTAGGACTTCATATTAGAGTAATTTAAAATAATTCCATAAAATTTGGGTGATTATAATTTCAGATTTTGATTAGCAAAACAAGTAATGTTAAATCCTATTGTACAGTCCAAATCATTATATACGAAATACTTTATAGTATATGGTCCCAATCATACAATCCGTTTGGCCAAATTCAACCATTATAAATCACATAATTTGATGCATTTGATTAAGTCAAATTGTAATGTACAATTCATATCACAATGTATGATCAGCTTGATTTAAAATAGCTATTTTTGAATCATTGAGATGATCAGTAGCTGTTGAAATGATCAGTTATTAACACTGACATACTTTAAGATCACCATCAAACTACATAATGTCCTAGAGATCAGCTTGGCTATAAATATCTGCTACAGTTCACTTCTCTTCTCACCATTTCATCCAACTTCTTCTAATTTTTTTTGAGTGAGTGCTTTACAAGCATGTCAAGTAAGCGAGCAAAAGGCATAAGAGCTTCTGTTTTTATTTAGAGGAGAGATCTTAAAATTTGGATGGATGAGAATGTGATAATGTATGAGAGGCACCAGATTTCAATAATTAAAAATACAAATTGGTACTGTAAGAATGGCTTAATTTCTATCATTGATGATTTTTTGTGGGCAGTACACTTTGATTCCTCATCTCCCTTGCTCATTCATTTCACTACAAACTTTTTTTTAATGTTTTTGGTAAATTTGATTATCAATGTTAAGAGTATCATTATTAAATCTATATCACATCCCATTTTATAGACAATCATGAGGCATTACAGAAGAAGACAATTTGGATAAACTTAGATATTATCACACCAATCCTACTTTATTTCATCATGATTAGATGAGTTAAAATAGGCTAACTTTATCATTCAAAATTATATATGACACTAAATACTATCTTATAAATCAACACAAGCATTGAAATGGACACACTCATTAATAAATCCATCTAATCAAATATTGAGCTTTTAATTTTATTTTCAAATAAATCCTTTCATACCTAGGATATTGATTTACATCATCATACATATCTTTTATAATTTCTAACAAAAGTAGTTGCATGTTCACCACTCCTCATGTCCCTTTCCTTTTCCTAAAATCATAGCATATTCATAAATGAGCTACAACCTAAATTTTAGGATATCACCTGATGAGTCGTCTGCTAGAGTTTTTCCCTCTTTGCTATGGCTTTTTCCCTAGCCGTCTTCGCCTCCGTCTCCGGCTCTCTCGCTTTTCATGGCGAATAAAAGGTTAGATCCTCGCTTTCTTGAGGGTAAGCACTCCAAATCCTTAAAAGATGTGTTGTATGGTTCCGATGTTTCGAAGAGTTTTTCAGATTTTCGTGTCTCTACAATTCGGGGTATGCCGGCGTTGTGGTTTTCGGAAGATGAATTTTTGCATCTTACAAAACCTTTTGAGTTTGCTTTGGTGGGGAAATTTCCCCTTAAACGATCGGATTTGGATTCGATCCGTAGGTTCTTTTTAAACCTTAAATTATCCAGTGATTTCTGCCTTACTTTGTTGGATCAGTCAAATGTTTTGATCAAGCTTTCGAATGATCTAAACTATGGGAGGGTTTTTGCGCATCGTTCTTGCTTCGTTTTTGGTTGTTTCATGAAAGTAATTAAGTAGACGCCTCTCCTTGACCTTTTAGAGGAGTCGCCGATTGTCCCTGTATGGATTTAATTTTCGGGTTTGCGTCCTTAACTTTCTCTCCTCGGATTCTCTTTGGGTTGGGGTGTATTTTTGGCCGCCTGATTCAAACCGACAATGCCACGGCTGTTGGCTCGCATCCCCTAGTCACTCGTATTCTTGTTGAAATTGATATTTCTAAAACTTACCCTGAATCTGTTTGGCTGGGTCTGGAGAAACTTGGGTACGTTCAAAGAGTTGTTTTTGAAGTTATGCCAAATTTATGTCAGCATTGTAAGGCTGTGGGTCATAAGAAGTCGTAATGTATTAAGCTATTTCTTCATTTACGTCCAGCTGTGGATTCGGCTCCACCGCCGGTGGACTCTGTTTCTAAACACTTAGTGACTTATGTTAACCCTATTATTTCCTCTATCCTGAATGTTAACTCTGTTTCGCTCTATGATAACAATGTGGTTAATGTTGAAGTTCCTTCGGCTCTAGGGGAGTTGGGTTGTGATATTGCTAATAATGGTGGTTGATGCCTTGCCCTCTATTGACTCTCCGTTTTGTTCTTCTGGTGCTATGGGGTCACCTATCCTGTTGGCTGGGTGTTTTGGTGTTTTGGGCTTTGCCCCTGGTACTGAGGCTGGGATTTCTCTGGGCAATTTATTTACTCGAGAAGATGTTAATAATAACATTGTTGAAGATTGTTGTCCTGCTGTGGTTGAGCTCGACCCTTCGAATGCTCCGTCGCCTGCGTTGGGTGTGGATGTTTTGCTGCTGAGTCTTAATGTAGTTTCTGGTGGTTTCTCTCCTGTTTTGGGTGTCGAGAAGTCGAGCAAATTAGTTGAACCTGTAGTGCCGGTGGATAATTATGCTGGAAATGGAAATTTGACCGGTTCTAATACTTTTGTGGATGTGCCAGTTAATTTGATCGACACGCAAGCTCTGGCTTTTTAAGTGGGTGATACTTCTGGATGTAATGTTAGGTCCTGTGTTGATTGGATTCATGATTTGTTTGAATTTGAATCCGAATCAGATTCAGCTTCAGATTATTTCGGGGGCTCTAACCCTGGAACTGAATTTACTCTGGTTAGAGGTAGACCTGTCCTCTCTATTGCATCTCGTGGGAGATTTCGTGGGAGGGGCAGAAGAAGAAGATATATATTTTTTCTGTTGCTTATTGCCCTACAGCTTGCTCGGGTTGGTTTTTGTACTTTTGGTCGATTTTGCGGATTTTTGGGCAATGATGTGGCTGGGGCTCGTTCTCTCGTCGTCACAGCTGGTGGCAACCTTTGGTGATGTTTTCGTTATGGTTGGATCGATTGGAGAACTATCTTCGTCAAATTGGATGGTCCGTGCGTGGCTTCGGGGTAGCTGGGAGTCTCGGCCAATTCCTGAGCCATTCTTGGATTTACCTTTGTATTTTCCTCTGTCTTTTGTTTTTTGCTATTTGCTTTGTAATTTGTTCTCTTTTTTTGATTAATATATTGTTCATTTCCAAAAAATAAATAAATAAAAGAGCTACAACCACAGTGAGATGAACCATTGTAACATATATCATATAAACATGAAAATGACAAAAAAATATTATACTGATGTGTGTTAGCCTCATTTTCCACGCATATCATCTTGAGTGTGCCTAATCAACTTGATTGAACCACGTTGAGCCAAATTTTATTCAAATCGACATCGATACAAGCTTAATCTCATTGAATTGCCTTGAGCGAATCAAATCAAGCTGAAATTGACTCGAATCGAGTCTAATTATGCCCGACTAGGTTCAATCAAGCTCTATCAATTCATTTTAGCTTTGTTGAACCTAAGTTGGCTCAAATTGATGTTGATTTGGGTTTAATATCATCTAATTAAGTTAATAGAATAAAATTGAACCCAAACCGAATCAATTTGATTAAAATTGAGTTTGATTTAAACCCAAATTTGAACTAAATTACCCTAATTGATTCAAGGATGTGACCAATTAACTTTCTAAGCAATTTTAATTCTTACCCAAATCAAGGAAATGGGATCGATGGCTACAATGCCCTTGAGATTTAGAATCTGAGCCATTGTCCAAAGCGTAGCTGTGTGGCACCTCGGATGGGCATGGGTTCAGATGACTTCAGCAAAATCTGGAGCAGTAGTTTCAGTCTTGTATATGGAGGCTAGATGCTCTAAGAGCATCTACAACGGAACGCGAAACACTTGTATGTCTTCCGTCAACAGCTTCAACCAAGAGCCAGAAATCCCCCTTAATTCCATGAATGAATAGTGCGACTCCAATGTTGACGCCGCGTTGTTCATCCACACTATTTTCTTTTAAACCCAAAAATTAGGTTATTAATTTTAGTTTTTAAGTGTAGACTTTTATTATTAATAATTAAGATTAATAATTTATAAACACATTATGTTTTAGAATTTAAAATATTTTTTACAAAATTCATTTATTTAAGATAGAACATTATTATATAAATTAAGGTAAAAATCTCAAATAAATCTAAAGGGCATCGAGTAATACAATACCTTAACAAAATAAAAAATAAAAATAAAAATACAGAAAATGTTCGGACAACAAAAAATTAAAATAACTAATATTTGTATTAATTTTCATTTTATTTAATAAATGTTTGTTTATTCATGACATATTTATATTTCAAATTAATTTATCCAGAAAAATATATTTATATTTTTAAAAATTTATAAGTAGACCTAATTCAAAAAATTTATAAATATAAATATGATTATAAATAAATATAAAATAAAATATGAGAAAGAATATACACAAAATATTTTTTAAAATGTTAAAAAATAAAGTTCGGTTAAAGACGAATTACAATATTTTGAAGTATTATTTTATTTTGATGTGAAAATGTGTTTTTAGATATGGCCTAATGCACCGACGGACTCCCTCTCTCATTTCCTCAACCTCTATGGTACAAGCTGGTGTGGACTCTAAACTCCTCTACACAAAAAATTATTAGGTGCGGAGATCGGATGTAGCTCTGCATCCGATGCCAACAAAAACTAGACACGTAGATCTTCCATGTGGAATATAAGAGAAATTTTTTAATTTAATTAATTTATATCAACCTGACCTGAACCGACCTGACCCACTTATTTTTTTCATTTTAAACATAGGGTTGACGCTATTTTTAGAAACCCACCAAAAATATCTAAACATAAATATTTGGAAAGGCCTTTTGATATCTACTACTTAGAAAGAAACACGAGGAAAAAAATTGCTGAAAGGAGATGGAATGCTCAATGGAGAGAGATGGGAAAGGGATGCATGAAAACATTCATTAGTTGGAAGTTAACTTAGCTGGAACTTCCACAAGTTTCAACTTGTTAGTAATTTCAATCTCATACCAAGTTGTATAAGAACTAAATTTTTTAAAAATTTATAAAACAAAGCTATGTAGAAAAATGACATTATTGCTCAGTAGAGGCTCTTACAAGTTTGTAAAAAAAGTAAATAAGATCTTCAAGTATCTTGCTCTAATCTTTTGGGATGTTATTACACTGACATTAATATTTTAGTTTATATACGACATATATCATTATTTTTAGGGTTAGTTTAGCTGACGCGTCTTAGTTGTGCTATAACTATGCTTTTCTACGCGATAATCGTGCTTTTATTGTGCTACAAGTGCAGTTTTACCACACTATAACTGCGCTTTTACTGAAATATAATTATGCTTTTACTGTACTATAACTATACTTTATTAGCTTTTTATTTGAACTTCCTTCAAATTAGTTTTTTTTATAATATTTGCTTCTTATTTCAGGCTGTGTATAAAGATGAGAGAGAAGCATATGAATGTTACTATACTTATGACTATAATAATGGCTTTACGTCCAAAAGGATCATCACCGTTACTGGCCAAATTCTAGAAAGATAAAATCCAAGGACTTTGTCTGTTCAAAAGCTAGTTTCAAGAAGAGAATTGATCTGAATTCCAAAAAAAAATTTACTAAGCCAAAGTTAGAATTAGTTTTCCATCTATGATGAGGTTTATAGTTGATGAAGATGGTTACTAGCATGTCTAAGAGGGATGCCTATAATATTATTTAGAAGGAGAAAAGTGTAAAGATTGAATTTAATGATACTAATTCTTTGATTCAATTATTTAAAGATCGACAAGTAGATGACCACATGTTTGCAAAGGATATTCAAATTGATGATTATGATAAATTGTAAAATTTTTTCTATGTTGATGGAATATGTAGGACAGATTTTAACTATTTTGGAGATGTATTGATTTTTGATACTAGCTACAGGATCAACAAGTATAATTTTGTATGTGCGCCATTTACTGGTGTTAACAATTATTGGCATAATATTTTGTTAGGAGTTATTTTTTATCAAATGAAATAATTAAAAGTTTTACATGGTTATTTAAAACATTTGTATGAATAATGGGTGATAAACATCTAACGACAATATTCACTAATCAGGACCAGGCTATGACCAAGGTCATATAAGTTGCATTACCTCACACTTATCATAGACTATACCAATGACACATCTCTAAAAAGGTTTCATCAAAAGTACCTAGCTTTAATTGCAATAATAAAGTCAGATAACTCTTTTATAAGTGTTTGAGTAAGTGTGATTCTGAGGAAGTTTTTGAGGAGATATGGGCTGAAATGATCAAGGAAGGAAACCTTCATAATCATGAATAGTTGGAAGATCTTTATAAGATAAGAAGTGGTCAACATCTTCCAATAAGGATTATTTTAGAATGACCATTTTATCCACACAGTATAGTGAGTGTATTAAGAATATATTTCATGGCATTTTGAAGCTAAAAAGTTTATTAACTAATTATTTTCTTGGGTTATAAAAGGTACTAATGACTTAGCGCCAAAATGAGCAGGATGAAGAGTATAAATGCAATTAGTCTGAAATTGTTCCTATTATAAAGAGCAGCTCAATATTAAAGCAAGCTACTCAATTTTACTAAAGAAAATTATATTCATTTTTTTAGGAAGAATTTTTACAGGGTATGCAAGGAATGAGTATAGATTTCATCTCTACTAATTCTTTAAAGTTTATAGTCGATTACACAGAGAATAAGGACTAACATCATCCTTGGGTTATTGACTTTAATGCGAAAGAAGGTAGCATTCAATGTAGCTCTAAGAAGTATAATATGATGAGATTATTGTGTTCTCACTGTATGAGGGTTTTAAGATAGTTAGATATTGCTAAAAAAATATACTTAACATTAAACAATACAAAAAATATAGTTAACATTAAACAGCTCAAATGTACATAATTTATAATTGACTTGACATTATAAAATAAACAAAATGAACATAATATATTATTTTGCTTCTTTATTGTAAGAAAAAGATAATATTCAAATTCTTCTCTAAATTTTGGTATATATTTTGGCCAGTCTTTATAAGAGACCAGTCCACTTTTCTTCATAGAATGACTTTCTCTATATATTTGCACACAAATATTTCACAATCAACATCATTTGACTGAGTTGGAATTCTATAAATAATTTCTAAATTTCATTTTGATATATCACTTTTAAAAGCTCCTTTTGTTTCTTTATGCAAGGATTTTATCTGAACAAATTAAATTAGCACTTTACTTTTATGGTCATATTGAGAAAATAAGTTATATATAATCTAGCTTAAACTTACAACTTTATAACATATATTCTTGTATTCTAGATTGGGTAAGGAATCATATGATTTCCAGACTCTCTCTTTCAACCTGCATATAATAATGATCCAATGCTTACTAAAGATGATGGATTGAACAATAAGATTGCTTAATCGAATCAGGATTGATGTGTTGGATGAACATAGAAATGGTTATAATCCTTGTATACCTACAATAAGTAAGCTATCTAAGAAAACTAATGTGATTAATATAATATAATTAAGATTTTTGCTAATCATATATAATGGAGAGACATATAAGTAGTATTGAAACTTCTCTATCATAATCCTACTCTTCTTAGATAATAAAATAGCAAATGGATCTATATGGTTATCCTAAACATTCATTTGTGAGTAGATTGTCAATATCACTTTTTGTTATTACTATGTTATCAGATGCAAAAATAAGGGCGTCCCTACAAAAAAAATAAGAAAAAAATTAAAGCAAACCAAAAGCACAAGTAAAACGCAATAAAAGAACAAGTCAAGCGAAACTAAAGTATAAGTAAAGCGGAACTAAAGTATAAGTAAAGCGCAAATAAAGCACAACAAAAGCACACATTAAGCGAAACAAAAGCATATGTAAAATGCACCTAATGCGCAAGTTCAAAATCATTTAATGTAACTTATATTCATGGATGAGATGGTTAAAAAACCAACCAAAAACATGTTTAAAAAAAAAACTAAAGACACTAGTTATATAATCAATGTAAGAAATAAAAATCATTAAACTCTGAACAGAAAAATTGCATATAAAGCGCAGTAAATACGCAACATAGGCGCACACTACAAGAAAACATATAATTTTTAGTCTCATTCGAATTTGTTCATCCACATTGATCGGAAGATTTTTTTAAATTTGACATAAACACTTCTTGATGTGCTGATGGTATTGAAGTTATTTTCTCAATTACTTCTATTGGTTTTGTTTTCATAACTACATGCCAATCCTATTTGCCTTGTACTCTGCTTGGATAATTAGCATAATAAACTTGGCTTGCCTGACTAGCAATGATGAGTGAGTCAAACTTTACATATCTCCTACCTCGCTTTACTTCTATTATATCGTAAATCAGATTTACTTTTTTTCCGCTATTTTGTACTGGATCAAATAATTCATAATTGAATAGATACACAATATTTCTGTGATCGGGATATTCCACCTCTAATATTTCTTATAATACCCTATAGTACTCAGAATCATCTCCTGTATGGGTATTCCCTCTTACACATACACCAAAATTTTTATTTTCCTACGTTCACACCAATTTTTTGTTTGAAATTTATAATCATTAACAAAAAAATATTTGATAACATTTAACTAATCTATTTGGTCCCCAAGCTAAGTCAAGTAGCCCTTGATACTATGAATCACTATCTTTAGTATGAACCTTTCAATGAACCTAATCTTACATTTCTTATTTCTGCCGTGAATGTGGGATGTGTACGATCAAAGCATCTTCAAGCCTCTGCTTATGATGGATGTGTCATAACTCCTTCTTGCGGAATATGATCATTATGCCATCTCATATGTGTAGTAGATCTCATGGATGCATATAGCCATTGTAGTCTAAGAATTATTGGTAAGTAAAATATCCTACTGATAGGTACATCCTTCTGCTT
Source organism: Dendrobium huoshanense (assembly GCA_016618105.1). Lineage (NCBI taxonomy): Eukaryota > Viridiplantae > Streptophyta > Magnoliopsida > Asparagales > Orchidaceae > Dendrobium > Dendrobium huoshanense. Next base: position 27,338,861 of record CM028355.1, read on the forward strand.
TCTTTTATTTCTAGATTTTGGTTTAAACCTTGGTGCATTGCAATGATGACATGTAATCTCTGAGAAATCATCTTTAAAGTATAGCATGCATCCATTGACACAACAATCTATCTTTGAGTATGTCAAACCAAGTTTGGAAACTAACTTCTTTGTCCGATATAGATTTGTAGGAATTATATTATTTATCGGTTGGTTTCCTTAAGCGGCCAATGAATTGATTAAAATATTCATGAGCATTATTATATTCTGCCTTGATGCTTAACATTTTTACAATAACAGATAACTTGGTGCACCCCTTATATATTGGTTGTTGAGTAATATGCAACAAATCATAAAAATTCTATGTCTCCGTATTTTATAACTCTTATGTATATTGTTCATATTATATTCTAGTTGCATCATGAACTAATTCCTCAAAATTTGATCAGATATTTTCATCCTCAGCTATATTACTATTTGTAGATAGACTACATTGAGAATCAAAATGTGGCTCGTACTTACCATGAGAAGTCCAATACCAATATGATGGCTTGAATCCTTAGTGATACAGATCAATAATTACATCATCTAGCCTTTTGTGCACTAGATTTTTATGTTTAGAATATAGACATCAAAACATTTCATCTGATACGAAGCTGGGTAGTTATTTCGCTATCTGAATGAAAATGTTCACCCTATTAATGAATTCATCTGTTATTGTCTTTCATCCTTCCATTAATCGGTTATACATCCAACATCTTTAATTTCTAATATCAATAACCTACATATAATATGAAGCATAAAGATTATTGGTAGACGTAAGTCGAGCAATGGATGTTAGATAATATAAATAAGGAGATGTCAATAATTGGCAACATGACAACTTAACTACAATCCAATAAAGCTACTCCAACCTTATCACGTATATGCTCATTTCAAAAATATTATATCTGAAATAGAAAAAAAAATTATTGGAAGCCATAAGTGGTCAAAAGTCTTTAAGATTCTATTTGGGACTAAAGCAATTTTATAGAAACTATTGTTTGATATGCATTTCAATTTCATTTAAAGGTGTAAGCAAGCCAAGTCAACTCGCTAGGTAGCTTAAACTCAAATAAATAATGAGCACGGTGTCGAGCTTATTGAGTTTTGAGTTTGAGCTTTTTAATCGAGCTTGTATAATATATGAGTTCAATTTCAAATTGAGCCTGAATCAACTTGAAGACTCAATGAGCAACTGGATTGATTAAATATGCCAACGGCCTGTAGTCATTTAATTTTCCACTCCTAAGCCACCAATATAGTGCCTCGCCTAGATGCCCTAGCTCTATTTTTCAATTCTTGGGTTTTGAGAGCTTGTGATTTATGACGACTGTGACCTATGATTGTGGAACTATCTTATCACGTATATATTCCAACCTTATCACGTATATGCTCATTGTAGAACTATCTATTAAATTTTTGGAATATCTAAAATATTTTTCATCTAATCTTATCTTCCAATGGAGAGCTACTCCAACCTTATCACGTATATGCTCATTTCAGAACTATCTAAAATATGTACTCTTATTTACGACTTGCTCGCCCAAAGTCACAATCCCCTCACTAGGTCTACTCCATTATCTCTCTCTCTACTCATATCAACATGAATAATATCATCAGCAAAAAGCAAACACACCAAGGCATATCCATTATATGCAAATTTTTATTAAGAAGAACAAGGAAAAAATTTGAAACTCACGATGGATTTTCCCAAAAACTGAGTCCTTTCACTGGCAATAGTGGCGATGAGCTGTGGCAACCTCTCATGGAAGTTTGAAAGGCTTGGCAGCAGTAATCTATGGTGGGGCGATGCTAGGGAAATGAAGTCGAGCGGAGACTTCAAATGAAATGATGAAAGGAAATGGTAAGCCACACGGGCTTGGGTTGGAAATAGGGCTTTCCTCGGTGGAATTTTCAGCTGATAAGATGCCGGAAGTATTTCTAATGTCTTTTATGATGGTAATATTTCATTGTGTTTAAAAACGACCAGCGTATAATACATCGGTAAATATGCTGGATATTTCGGGTGTAAAATGCGTCGTATTATATGATATGCTTACATATTTTGACATATAAATTGACGTGCAAAGCATCAAAAAATTATTGGTGCCAATTCCACCATAAAGTACGCCATAACAATTTCTTCATAAATGACATCGTAGTTACTGACGTATTAAATCCATCGGAAGTTCCAACGGTAATCCTACATTTTCCCGTAGTGGAAACAAAGATGCATCAATATCTTTTCTAAAATGCAGTCTAAATACACCAACTTCATCTACCACCGAGAAGGTCCTGGAAAATGGAAATGCATAAGGATTGGAAGAAAAGCTTCTGGAGAACTGCACGAGGGAAGAGAATGAAAAGTTTAAAATGTCGGGTGAAAAGTAAGAATGTCCCATTTCGTGTCTTATTCCTGAATTTAAATAATACGGGTTATTTAGTGGGGTCGGTGAGGCTGACAAGACATAAAGCATAAAATAATACACAAAAAAATCCACGTGGAAGATCCATGTGTCTAGTTTTTATTAGTGTCCAGATGCAGAACTATGTCAGGCCTCTGCACTTAATAATTTCCCCCTCTATACACAAAATTTTTCTCGATCTCCCTCTGGTTCCCTTATTCTCTCATAAGGAAAGGAGGCTAACGCTCTTCCAATCTCCCATCTCTCCCAACTGAAGTATCCCCTATGTGACCCAGCCTCAGTCGCAACCCAGCTTCCCACAACCCAGCCTCTCGATCTACCTTCATCCCTACCTCCTCATGCTCTTGCTCCGACAGGACCGAACCCCTCTCGCGCAGGTAACCCCTTCCTAATTTGTTCTCCTCCATTCATATAATTCCTTATTTTCATCTTTCTCTTCCTCTCCTCCATTCCTCTTCTCCTTCTTTTTTCTTTTCTTCTTTCCCATCCTTCTTCTTCTTCTTCTTCTTCATCTCCTTCTTCTTCTATCTCTATTTTTTTATTTTCACTTCTTTACCTTTTTTTTTATTCTTCTACCTTAAACTCCCATTCTTCTTCTTCTTCTTCTTCTTCTTCTACCTACTTCTTCTCCTCCCTTTTCCTATTCTTCTTCTTATTCCTCCACATCCTTCTCCTTTTCAATCTTCTTCTTCTTATTATCCCTTAATTTATATTCTCTAATAATCCATGAATAACTTCATGGATTCTCCTTGAAATGAAAGTTAGTTAATGAGAATAGATTTGCCTCCTCAAAAGAAGGTTTGCACACAATGAGTTTTAGTGTTTGAGGGCTTTTTTATTTCATTTTATTTAGTTTTTCTTTCCTTTAACAAAAAAATATTTTTGAAACTTATTAAACACTAATCATGGGAATCAATTACGTCTTTCTTATTTTGTGTTTGGAAGGTGGTGATGGTTATGTATTGGCTGCTCTTAAGCTTCTTGCTTGCTAAAATTTGATAGTGATAAATCCTATTTAGGATTTAGTGAATTTTGCTCTTTATTGGTTATTAGTCTTATAGACTTAATTGGTAATTTGGAAGAATATCTATTAGGTTATTTGTTGGTTAGATTAATTAACGAATATATATGCCTCCAACAAATTTGATTGGTTTTCTTTGGAAGAGCATGCAATCTTCCTCCATGTTGATTTCCTTTATGTATATGCTAATCTATGTAATGAAAGGTTCTTGAAATATACACTTTATGCTTGATAAAAGAGAAGGTTTCTTCGTACTATAGTTATAAATCAAATGCATATTCTATCACTAATGACATATTATGTTTACAATTCATTTAGCTTGTTAAATTGTGCGATGTGAATATATAGCAAATTTTGTTTGAATAAAAAAGTTTGGGTACATTTTGTGCCTCCATTGTCACATCCCATTTTGACCTCCCTCTATAGTCAATCTAGAGTGTAACGGAGAGGGAGAATCTGAATAGACCTATCCCTTACTAAAACCCATCTTGAGATACTTCTATAAGGACCAAGTGAGTTTTTATACTTACATTAATTTGTTTTGAACATTTTAGATATTTTATTAATTTTATATACAAACTTCACATTAGATACATATGAGTATGTTTCTTCCTTTTCTTGAATTCTTGCAAAGAGGAGAGAAGGATATTGATATGTAATTTAAGAGATTGCCTTCTTCACCTGCATCAGTTTCTTGTATGGATGGTCGTTACTTGAGGAATGACTTGATATCACATTGATTATTTTACAAGCTTCATTGATAAATTCTAATGGCAACCTTTATACATCTCATTAGTTGCATAAAGTTATTAGTGAGTTGATTGTAAATTGTAACATCGATAATGTATTTAATAAAGGAGTTCATGTTTTTGGTTAGGAAAAATATGCATACACCTATTTTACGTGTTCAATGACATATTTGCTTGTTTAATGAGAAAGATTATTGTACTATTGGGGGAATGTGAACATTTATATTCTTTATTCAATTTGCATTTGACATAGACATTTAAGTTTGTCATGCATTCTACGATCATTTGCAATTGAAATTCACAAGGTGACACGAATAACCTCATATCATAGTCCAAGAAAAAGAGGATATGGATGTTGTTATTTGCTACGGGAATCATATGTTGAAATACTATGGAAGGGAATGGGATTTGCACGAGCATCATTTTGTTCCATGAGTAGTGTTGTAGTGCTTATTGTTGCAAGTTGAGTATAGTATGAAACATGTGATGGATGTAAAACCTCATTTGACACATTCGCATTCTAGATGTTTATAATCCAAAACTTATGGAAACAAATTACATGTTTGGATTCATTTGATAATTCCAAAAAAGGCAAATATTAGTTATTTTAAACTAATTTTTTTAGTCATTTTTTCTTTAAAGAATAATTTCTGTCACACATGTTTTCTTCTCTTTGTTTGCTTTCTTTGCAAGGTACTTATATCTTACATGTGTCATTGATTGGTCACTCGTGTCTCCCAAGGCCTCATGGAGAGGCTCCTTAGTTGTGTCAACTACAAAAAAATTTCCCATTATCGGGGGATTTTCTATGGCTTTCCGACGGATTTTTCAGTCGATTTCCGGCGTATTACAAAGAAATATTCCAGATTGATTTTTTGGTGGATTTTCTAACGGATTTCTGGTGGATTTTTCGGAGAATTTTCCGATGGATTTTATTAAATTATGAAAATATTATATATTCATAATTTAGTTAATTAATAATTTTATGGCTTATTATAATTAATTATTAATTTAGTTATTTTTTAAATTAATTATTAATTAAGTAACTTAGTTTAATTAATTATCAAATTAATAATTTTGTAGCTAATTATAATTAATTATTAATTTAGTTATTTTTTAAATTAGTTATTAATAAACTAACTTAGTTTAATTATTTGTTAAATTAATAAATAATTTTAATAACTAATTAAAATAATACATTTTAGTTATTTTGTAACTTTACTATTTTATTTTAATTTATTTTAAAAAAAATTAAAAAATGTTATTAAAATAATAATTATTTAAATTCTAATTTGATAGCTTATTTTAAATAATTATTAATTTAATAAGATTTTTTTATTTTTTATTTTTTGTACTTTTTATTTTTTTTATTTTTTGTAAAGACTTTCTCTTTTGTTGTGAGAAACAGTAAAGCTTGCAAACAAAGGATTGTTCTTTTACTTTTACGCAATTATATGGTAGGATTACATTAGACATTGACCATAGATTAGTGCATTTAATGTTGGCTATGGCTTTCCTTCTCTATGAACCCTAGATACCTTCTTATGGTCACCGAAGCTTGTAGTATAGGCCACTTGCTTGTGTCATGTGCATTGCTATTTCTTCACATGAAATGGACATTGCTAGGATATTTTCTTTGAGTTTTAAAATAATTAAGCAATGATAAAAATAATTTCTTAATGATTTTTTAGCTCTTTACATTTTTTTTTTCATAAACATTTCAATAACATGAAAAGTAAAATAAAATCAAAGCTTTAGTGTGTTATTGATCATTGTATTAGTCTTATATTGTATGTCTCCTTGTAGGTGATAGATACAATTTCATTATTTCAACTTAGTGCAAAACTTAAATTTTGAAGTTCATGTGTTATACACCATAAAATTATAATGAAAAATAAAATAATAAATTCATAATCAATCTTAAAATTGATAATGAATCAATTTAAATAATAATCACAAATCAAAACCCATTAAATAAAAAATAAAATTGATTAAATAACACAATGATTATCAGATAACTTAGGCTTATGAGGTCATTAAGTTAGCCCTAATGAGTGTGAAATAAACCTCACAGCCCTAGTGCAAATAAAGATAATTATCAGTCAACCTAAATAATTAATTGATAAATCACAAATCAACCAAATAAATTCATAAAAATCAGCAAGCTAATTCAAATATAAATTGAGAGATAACTGTATATAACTGGGCTCACGAGGATATTAAGTTAGCCCAAAGGAGGGTAAAATAAATTACAGTCTTAATATAAACTAAGGCAATCATCGTTTAATATAAATGACTAAAAATAAATCAATAATTAACCAATTAATCAAACAAACATTACCATACTTATTAAAATAATCAAATTATAAAATCAATAATAAAGTTTCTCAACAGTTTATAAGCTAGACTACTTCGAGCTGCGAGGCCACGTGTCCTAAGGAGGTCTCAGTCCTTATGTCCTTGTCCACGTTATGACAACACCAGGAATCGAGGAAAATTATAAGAATCTAATAAAAATAATAAAATTATAATTAAATTTCTATAACTCTATAAAACCATTATAAATCATAAACTAAATAAATATTTTAATTAACAACTTATTTTCAACTCAAAATTATTTATACCCTTTAATTGAACAAAAACTTAAAAACAAAAAAAAAAAAAGTGAAGTAATTCCTATGAACTCTTAAAATGATTATAAATAAAAGTTTGTATTAATGAAAACAAAATAAAAAAGAAAATAAAAAAAAATGTCTTTCACAAACTTTTGAAGGTTCCTCAAATTCAAACTCAAATGTCACTTGACTATAAACAAACAAAAAAAATTAAGATGTTGAAGAAGCAAATGAACCTCAAGTCAAACCTTAGTGTTTCCCTCGAGCTACAAGGCTACGTGTCCTATGGAGACTTTGTTCGTCATGCCCATTGTGATAATACCACATACCTCACAAGTTAAGGGAGAATGGTCTAAATATTTGGAGAAGTTTTCCCTCTTTTAAAAATGTTAAACAACCTTTAGAAACATAGCCTAACTCTTTAACCACCTAAATTTCAAACTTTAAGTCAGGTAGATCTTTCGTATGTCCTTAGGTAGTAATTTTTCCATTCACATGTCACCCTTTTAAAATAACCTTGTGGTAGGCAATAGACCCGCTTTAGTCTCTCTCCTATTAGCCTTACCTCGTGGCTTAGAAAATTAAGGAATGATTAGCCGACCTAGTAGTCTTATAATCACTTAGCCTTAGCTTGGTGTATGAATGAGGAAGGGCCATTTTCTCCTCAATTTTTTATAACTCTAGTATAGGTTAGAGCCTATATAATTAAGATTTTTATAGCTTAATGATCAAGACTATAACTCTAAAATTAAGTTGTAATTAATTCACTCTAAATGGTTAATCATTTAAAGAAAATTTTGAGCTAATTAATTAAACAATTTGAACCTAACCTTGTAATTTAAACTCCTCACCTAATTTGGGATAGTTAGACAACACTAATTTCTCACACACTTAGGTGCTAGAAAGAAAACTTTTTTGGGCATTCTAGGATAGGGTTTAACTATGATAATCTTTTCTACATTCTTTATTTTTCACTTTACATTTGTTGTGAAGTGGTGCTCTATTTTTTGTTTCAATTAAACATGATTTTTTATTTTCTATTTTGTGGATTGATGAGTTGGATTTTGTCGTTAAGTGGTTAGAACTTTTATAGAGGTTTCTTTTGTAGGTTGTCATGTTCCCAAAGAAGTAATAAAAATATCATCATAATAATTATAACTGCACTCTCTAACAAGTATTACATGGATTACTATGCCTTTAGAAACATGGTCCTAAGGACTAGGTCTTTATGTATATATGATTATTTTATTATAACTATGTTAACATCCATTTTATAGGGAGCTTATGTAATTTTTCTTTTTTATATGTATGTTAGTTATAAAAGGCATGTTGGTATGTGAGTACTTTAGAAGGAATGTGGCCAAACATGTGAGATCGATTCCCCATATACAATTTCATTATTGTATAGTTTTAGGGCTGAGTTGTAGTTATGATAGAGCTCAACTATCCTTTTTTCTTTTCCTGGGGTGTATTTTAGTACCCAACTATATTTTTTGTCTCTTATTTATTATTCATTTATGGATTATTGGAGTGTTTATATTGATTACACATTAGAAATGCATGCTTTTTTTTAAGCTTTCTTTCATTGCTTTGCTTTGGGGTGGCTCAGATGGAGAACACATAGGCTCTTAAAATATTAAATTTTCTATAAGGTTAAATTTTTTTAAAGATAAAATATACATAGGGCTTAAAAATAACCAACTTTTTAAAACTAATGCATGACCTCTCTTGGTCCAATCTTTAAAATGTAATTAATATTTCAAATATAGTCCAACTTATAATGGCTACTGGCTAGTTTTGATTAACCCCACTCTTCATGCATAGCCTGAGTCAAAGTATATATTTTTTATATTTTATTACATATAGGATAGTTCACCATTACATTAACATAGTATTAATTATAGTCAGGCTTGAGGCTTACTATTCTTCTGTACCTCCCACCACTCTTGCATTTACATAAGATCAAATTGCATAGATTTGAGATGCTAGGTGGAGTTTTAACTGGTACCAATTTTCAAGCAGGGTGATAAATCCAAGTTGGGCCTGCTTAGGTCCCTGATGGGATCTAACTTATAACTCCCCTCCCTGTATTGCATTAGTTGGGTCGAGTATGTTAGTACTGAGTGTACATTACATCCTTTATAGATCTATGATCAAAAGCTATTGATATGAGTATATCATTACATACATTATCGATGAGTGAACTCCCCATTTTTGGGAGGCTATAAATCCAACATATCTATGTCTTAATGATGACGTCTCTTCAATCTTTCGCTTATGTATATTTTGTTTGTGATGTATCCTCTTCTTATTTCTTTCCCTCATATCAATTGGATGATTACAAGATTCCTGAGTGTGTTGATTACATATAGGATAGTTCACCCTAAAAATCATCACTACTCAAATAAACCTCACTCGAGCTAATATATTGAATAAAGGAAATCTCGTGACTATCAAATTATATATATTAGGCAAAAGCTACTATTTTTCATAGAAAATTATACGTATGATTCTATTTGTTTTTATCGTTAGCCTGCTTTTGTAGAGTGTATGTGACCGTTTCGTCCAACGGGATAGTGCCATCTTACTCATTGCATTCTGACCGTGCTAGCAATATCCTTCCGAAGACCTCCAATGTGCTATAAAAATCATTCATATTGAATTATGTATAATGAGATTTATGAATTAGGCATTAACTTACTATGAAAGTTATTAGTTGTTGTATGGAAAATTAAATAAAAAATAATCAATATAATTACTTTACAAACATGAAAATAACATTAATTTTATTTTCATACTTTTAATCATTTTTAACAAACGTCATATTACAAACCTTTTGTCAGTTTTCTCCGGATAAAGGTTGAGCTGACCAACTTTCCATTATAAGGTAGAGCTGACCAATTTTCATTATAAAGGGTCAATAAATTTCTTTCTATTGTCTTTATAAAGGTTGGGCTTAGAAACACTCTTATGTCAAGATTTAGAAATTCCTTTTTATTCATCTTTTCTTGATAAAGGTTGAGCTAATCAATTCTCTGAAATAAAAAACTATCACATCCTACTTTGATCATTAAAGTTAATCCACCTAACTTTTATGATAAGTTCTTTCATAGATCCTTTAATTTCATTCTCAATATTTTAAGCATTTTTATTTCATGGCATTAACTTAAATATTTATTCATTTCATAATGATGCACATATATGTTAAAATTTGAGAAATGTAAAAACACCCTTCTGTGCACTGTATGTTATTTATCAATTTTAAAATTCCTTATTTATGAATTTTTTGGTCGGGTTATTTGTTGCACCTATTTAGAAATTTTTTTTAATAAAATTTAATTCATAGGGATATTCTATTACTAAGATAATCCTGCATCAATTTTTATGTACATTTTATATATATTTTGCATCTCAGGACTAAATCATCAATTAAAATATTAAAAGGAGAAAATTAATTTATCCTAATTTTTTTGGAAAAAAAAAATGGTCTCTTCCTATATATCATTCTAGGATGAGTTATGGACAATAAGTTTATCTTATACATAATTAAAAAGTAATTAAGCTATCTATCCTTCTCAGAGTGTGATTATAAAACTAAGAAAATATGAGCAAGCAAATTTGGCATGCCTTTCAGCATAAATCATGTTGTCAATGAAGAAATTTTAATGCTATTGAGCCATTTAATGATTGAATTAAGAAATTAAGTCCTATTCATACGTATAAAAAGAAAGACTTACTTCAGCTTTAAAGGGTAAAAATGGAATGTTTTGTAATCTAGACTCAGTCCGGTCAACTTGGATTAGGAGGGTTGAGCGAGCTAGCTAGCTCGAGCTAGACTTGTTAACAAGCTCATGAGTCAAATTATAGAGCCACGAGTTCAAGCTTTAGCTTATTATCGACCATCAAAATAATATCATATATTCGGAATGCAAAAAATAGTAATAAATGATATATAAACAAATATTATTAGCTGCTTATTGTGTTTTTTGAAACCACGTTGATTTTGATTCATATTTATGTTTGTTGGAACTACAATTTAGTGAAAAAAATCAAAGTATTGAAGTGGTAATTTCCTCAAAAATCAGATTTATTGAACTTTTACCACACAATTTTTTTATTTTATTATACTGATTATTTTGAACATTTTGACTGTACCATTTATTAAATCTCACCAAGTAAAATAAAAGTTATTGTATTTTGTACTATTTATACTTATTGAATAACTAATATTTTACTGTAAGCATATTGTTAATACAAGCATTGAAAATAAATGTTGATATGTGATTGAGTAATAGCCGGTCGCTATTATTATTAAAGTACTGTGATTGATAATATGTGTGAGGAATAATAAAAGCTAGTTTTTTTGACATTGGTAGGAGGCTGATTGACCTATATAGGATGGTGGGCCGATGAACATTCTTTAAATATTATGATTTGATGTTATCCTCTATTGATTCATGTGATATTGATTATGAGTTATAAAATTATGATTATTATGTTGATGAACAAAGAGTGATGACTTTTTTATTGAACCAACATGATAATGATATGGGTAACTACTTATTAAAAAAATTCTTCTTAAAGTAGGACATCTTACTTGTTTAGGGTGGCTATTAAAATATATGTTATTGATTCATTATTACTGTTATTGTTTACTGATTTATTATCACTATACATATTTATTGTTACTACATTGCTTTCACTGATTTTACTAATGACAATGTACTGATATTATTATTGATATGGACATTGATACTTTTCAATGCTACTATTAATTCACTATATTGATTACTATATTTATCTCTTAATTCAAGCCTCGATCACTGCTCACGCCCCATTTATTTAGAATAATTTTTTATATCATCTTGAATGGTTCTAAGAGTATCGCTCTTCTTCCAAGGTTCTCCTATTGTATAGATAAATCTATTAGTGATCTCAAATAGATGTTTCACATTCCAATGGTTTTTTTTAATGCCACTAAACACAGTTGGAGCTGATGCAAGCAATAAACATAAAATGCATGGGGATATCATTAAGTATTAGCGCCTTCAAACCATGAAGACCCCTCGCTATTAGATGCTCATCATCATATCCTTGACCATAGATCCTATATATGCTCAATGAGTATTTTGTAAGTATGTTTTCAATGATTTCTTTCAGAACTACTACATGAGTCAAAGCAACATGCTTAATGCCTATAAAACTTTCAAGGACTTGCCCCAACTTATATTACGCTCTCCAACATGACTTAATAGTTTTTTTTTTTCTTATTCCAATTTTTGAACCCCTTCACCAATAAATGAATCTCCACCAGCTTGGCCATTAATAATTTTTTATTGGGGCTTGAATAAGTACTATAAAGAAAATGAATGCTTTATACAATTAGTAATTAAATTATCAATTTTAGAAAATCAATACTTGTTATAAGTAAATTCTCCAACTAAATTAAATTAGATGGTGTAGAGAAACTAGAGAAAGAAGACATCCATGCATGATAATCCTTATTCAAAGAAATAATCAAATGCTTATTTTCATCATAATGAGAATTTGGATAACAAATACTAATCTCCTCAAATAATGTCCTAGTTTAAAAAAAAATATTGGAAGGTGATCATATTACTATATTTCAATGACATTTTCTCATTATTAAAAAAATGAATCCAAACCCCATTGATTCTCAAATGGAGCGCTGATAATATATAGATATTACTTATTAGATTTCTAAATCTGTTAAATTTGCATAGAATCTTCCTTGCACATGTTGGTATTGATCAGTTTAAATAAAACTTGTAAGCTTTATTGTCCGCTTTCTCTGTGGTTATCCATTGTTTGGACTATACGTTAATTAACAATGTTCTTCATGCCAACGAGCATATCTCTTTCGATCAAATAGGGCTTGATATAGTTGATCTTGTTTCAATCTTTAAAGCCGCCATGGACGAACTTGTCTAAATCCAAATAAAAAGGAATACTCATCTTGAAATCGATATTTAATGGATCAAACTACTTAAAATAATCACTGAAATTGGTCATAAAAATGAGCAAGAAGAACATTGAAGAACAGGTTCTGCTAATTGGTTGTGGGCTGCAAGAATGTTGATCGTGGACATACATGCACAAAGGAGAAGGGGAGGCAATTAACCATATGTGAATAGTAGATATCATTTAACCATTATATTAGAAGTTGAATATCTCACCTTAACAATCGAGTCTTCAAGGAGGATGTCGTTATTTCTTACTCTCTAGTGCTCCAATATTTGTAAATAACCAACTTTTTCTTCTTTTCTTTACTTCAATTCGTTACTTCTTCAACCTTCTTTAATTTTTTTTTTTTTTTTTTTTTTTTCATCTCATTTGTAAGGAACCTGAGCTTTCAGGTCTTCTACAGGCAAGTTGCTACAGTACCCGAGCTTTCTCTTCATCTACAAGCTAGCTACTAAACTTCCTTTCCATCTACAAGCCATCTACTACAGTACTGAACTCCTTCATGCTACCAGCAACTTTTTCTGCCCTTCCAAGCCCTCAAATTTGAAGGGAAACGGATAACTTGGTTAAAATATATATATATATATATATATATATATATATATATATATATATATATATATATATATATATATATATATATATATATATATATATATATATATATTGTATATTGAATTTAATGGGCCTTGAGTCCACCGCCTAACCACTCACTGCTTTAGCTAGAAAACTCTGGAAAATTTGGGATTACTGTAAATGCTACAGTGCATTAAATGTTTCTACAATAGTTTTGATCGAAAGATTAGGGGGTTGATTAAAATACTAAATAATTACATATTTAATCATAACTATATATAGTATTTATATATGCCTTTATATATCAAAATGATTAAAATAAAATTGATTTTATGAATCTTGAGATATATGAAAATTGAGATATATTTTTCCACGAGAAATATTATCTCCTTTTATAGAAGTTGAGTATTCCCTTTAGTTGTGTTGACTTCCAAGTTAGCTGTTTGGACACCAATTGATATAAGGCTTACCATATGTTTATATGTGATTTAAATTAGGAGACCATTCAACCAAATGATGCACCCATAGTTTAAGACTATGAAGATGTATTCCCAAGCAACTTAATCAAATTACTGGAATAATAAATAAAATTTTTCATTGAGATATTGCATTGAGAGGCAATCATCATGAATTTATCTTACTAAATAATTATTACTAAATTGTAAAATTCAAGAATAAATTGTAAGACCTCATAAGGAAAGGATTTATTTATCATAATGTTTAATTAATGGAAGTTTATATTCTATTTCTAAGAAAGAAGGATGGGAGCATGAGACTATACATAGTCTATTGAGAGCTAAATAAAGTAACTATCAAGCAATAGTGCTACTTTTAAGAATACATGGCCTTAAAAATAAACTATAAGATAGCATAACTCTTCAAGTTGGACTTGTACAAAAGATATCACCAACATAGACTTAGGGAGAAAGCTATGATAAAGATAGCTTTCAGAATATTATATGGGCATTACAATTTTCTCTATGATGTGGATTTGTGTGTGAATGAATGTTGGTTGCTATATTTTGATGTGATTAATGATTCTTACGATGCGATGCTTTTACCATATTGTTTATGATATGATATATGATGGCATTTATATTTTCCATCATTAGGATGATTTTGATGATTATTGCTAATCAAATTTTTTTCAGATGATCATGCTTATATACAAGGCTATAATAAAAAGGGGACTAAATAATCATTAAGTTTTAAAATTAATCAAATCTTAAGCATATTCTTTTATTGTAAGCTAAGCCCCCTTAACTGAATAAAAGCATGACCAAGCTTACAGGTTGCTCAAAACTGAACAAATAATTATGCTTATGTTTAGAATGATTTTATATAAACTGTTTCACTGACATGTACGGAGTTTGTCTTTTAAATCATGTAATTTAATAAAAAAAGTTGTGAAAGCATGTAAAGCAAGGTATTTCGTTAAAAGATTTGGAATTCAAAGAGAAAAAATATTCCTCAATGGAGGGTTATTTTCATTTGGAAATCAAAATTGGATGAACAAGAGAAGCCTGAAGGCAAGAACCAAAGAGGATTGAAGATGAAAATGTCTTGCTTTATAAAGACTTGCGTCACTTTATATTTCAATAATTTCTGGATTGTAATAAATAGGCAATTTGCCTATGAACATTTATTTAATTGATTTAATTTATTGATGTACGTGTTTGATGTAAATTGATTACATATAGAGTTGCTTGTTTTTCTTAATTTTTTTGGTGATTTGCATGTCATTTTTGTTTTAGCCTTGATTCGATCAAAGGCTCGTAACGGTACGTATAAAATTTTTCAATTTAAAATTAAAATAAAATTTTTAGGCCAACATAGAAACTCTAACGATCAAAGAAGTAAGCACGAGACTGCCGAGAGTTAGCATAAGCATATTTTACCTTCTCCTCCAAATTAGGAATCTCCGCGCCTACGGGTTCTTTCATACCACCTATACTTTGAGGGTGTAGATCTATAAAGAGAATGTTGTGCAATCTCTAGGGGAAAAATATTTTTAAGCCTTTTTTGAAAACTACTACATATCTATTTTATGCATTTAATCGAGTCAATTAACATATGTTGTATTAGAAACTAATTAAAAATGTCTAAAATTTTAATTGCATTTGTCTTAAGCATTTTCACCATACATAAGTCAAGGGACCAATTAGGATCCTCTCTAGATGTCAATACCAATTCTTAAAAACTTTAACAACAACATCCCTACCGCTCTTTCATAAAAATTACTAGATTCATAGATTTTAATCGATTAGGTGGTTAGTTGGCTCCCCATTCCAGTCCGAGCTAAGTCCAGATTTTGCAATACATTAGTTATATTTGAGCCACCGTCGTTCAATACCCAAAATAGATTTAAGATCTGAGACAGATTTTGAATTATAATATCCCAACCTCTAGGAATATAATATCAAATTTCTAATAACTTATTCAACTCAAATTAAAAATTTTCTCAATCCAAAATTTAAAGCTCAACACTTATATTAGGTTGGGACACTTCTGAATTGTTTTAGAATCTCTAAGTGTCTCCTTGTTGACCAGTATGCTATGCCAAAAAAAAAATGTAAAATCAAATCCTCACCTACTCTCTGCCTCTCCCATGTCGCACGTCGCAGGCACGACCGCGACGCTCTCCCCACGTTGCATGCACGATCTCCTCATGTCATTAAAAGGAGGCAAAAAGGAGGTGTTCGGGCTGCTGGTTCCCCCTTTCGCTCCCGTTCCCTCGCTCTCTCCCTCTCTCGCTCGACCTTGCTCGTTCGACAACGTACCCTTCCTCTTCGGTCGGAAGTTAAGACATTTTGATCGGAAGATAGAACGGAAGTTCGCTCGCTGTACAGGTAACTTCCTCCACTCCGCGTGCTTCTTCGGCACTTCCGTGGCTGTCCGACCCCACTCGATCGACGACTTTCCTTTCCCGGTCGGATCGGAAGCAAGACGGTAGCTCGTCGACCGTGAAGCTAACGATCTCCCTTTCGCATCCCTTCTCCGTCTCCACTCGTGTTGTTCGACTTCGCTCAGACCGACGACTCTCCCCTCTCTCCGATCGGAGGCAACCACAGAGCTCGTTCTGTGTGAAGGTAACTTAAACCCTTTCATGCGATTCCACGACCAAATCCCGACAATCCGCCGAGCTGAGGGATTTGGGTTAATTTTGTTTTATATAATATAATTTTGATTATAATTACATTAATTAATTATAATAATTATTTGTAATTAGTTATATTTATAAATTAATTATTATTAATCATTATTAATTAATTATTATTTATTAAAATTAATTAATAAGTTATAATTAATATTAAATTAATTATAACTTATCATTTTAATTAATTTTAATGAATTTTAATTAATTATTTTAATTAGTTATAATTATTTATAAATGACTAATTAAAATAATTAGTTAATTAATTTTAATTAATTAATGCTAATTATAATTAATAATAAAAAAGGAAAGCATGTGCTCTTCCCACCTCGGCCCACAAGCCTCCACCGCCGGTCCCGAAGGTATAATCTAAACTTAGACATCCGTCCTCGACGTTCGTGTCAGGTCGGTAGACCACCTATGCACGCCTTTATTGAGCGTGGTAGGAGGGAGTCCGGTCCAACACCTACGACGAGACGGACAGTCGCCTAAAGTCTCTTCCTTACATCGACATGTGTGCCGAGCCGACAAACCACCTATGCACGCCTTTGTTGAGCGTGGTAGGAGGTAACCCAGTGTGACACCTACGACGAGGTAAGAGAGCGACCCCTCGCCCTCTCCTTGCATCGGTCAACGAGCCTCCACTATCAAGCCCGCGAAGGTACGAACTCTCTAAACTCAGATTCTCGCTTTTGTTGTTTGCAGCGGACCGAAAAACCGCTTATACATGCATTTATTGCACGTGGTGGGATGTGACCCCGGTCTGATGCCTACGACGAGGTGGGCAATCACTTAAACTCTACTTCAATGTTCGTGGCGCACTATAAACTGCCTATACACGCCTTTATTGCGCGTGGTGGGATGGGACCCTAGTGCGGCATCTACGATGAGGAGGGGTCATCTATAAGTACCCCCGAGAGGGGGGAAAGCAAACTGTCTTTTAAACAGGTACCGAAGATCCCATACACGCCTTTATTGTGCGTGGTGGGAGGAAAGAGCACGGCCGCGGTGTCCTCTTCTAAGGACACCTACCATACACGCCTTTATTGCGCGTGGTGGGAAAGGCTCAGTTTTTTCGTAGTTTTCCCCTAAACGGGGAAGACGCAGGGAGGCTGCCGAAATTTTGGGTGAAATATTACTACACTCAAACATGTTTTGAACTCAAAAGAACAAGGATCTGGACTCAAATGAACATAAGCAGAGGACTTGAACAAGACTCAAATGACTAATAAAAGCCCGAACGAAATAAAATAAAATCAAAGTTGGAACCAAAATCAAGTCAATCTGAACATGAAATTATACCTGCAAAGACTTCAGAAAGACTATGAACAATCAACTTGGACATGTACCCTGAGCTCATATTTGAACTCGAACTATACAACATCAAGTGGGGACTTATAAACTTGATGAATTCAAGTCTGAATGAAACTGAACTTGGATCCAAACACATACAAGGACAATAACTCTCCTACAAATACCCCCAGGAGGTCATAGTGAATACAACGGTCCCCTGCAAATGAATACTTATAGATAACAACAATGTGTTGTAAGTACAATGCACCACTGTGGACACAAGTACGGATATCACCTACGACAATGATGATGAAGATCTTCAAGTACGTCGGGTATAAGGGCAACCCGATGTATGAAAAAGGGCACCCCCTGGCAGAATGGAAGAGATGTTTGAGAAAATTAAAACTAAACTTCATAGTGTTTCAAAATTCCTTCTTGATCATATACTCAGGAAGAAAACAATATTCGCATATACAAATATCAGAGACAACAAATCTACTACATTAAAGATCTTGAAAGTTGATCTTTTCAAGGCAAAGC
This sequence comes from Dendrobium huoshanense, assembly GCA_016618105.1. NCBI lineage: Eukaryota > Viridiplantae > Streptophyta > Magnoliopsida > Asparagales > Orchidaceae > Dendrobium > Dendrobium huoshanense. Next base: position 27,357,241 of record CM028355.1, read on the forward strand.
AGCGGACGTCAAAATCCAGAAGAAACCCTCCCAGTTGAATAAGAAAGGGGGAGTCAACATCAAGACCACACACCATCGAATCCGCAACACTCATACTAGAGGATAGAAGGCGTCTACAAATACTTTCAAAATACCACTACACGTGCAAAATAAATTGTATATACATAGGTACACTAAAGGGGTATATAAAAATCACCCGCATGAGCCCCGACGAGCGTGTTATTGATACACACGTGATGCTTAGGGATGTTGCGCGGGTCAATAAGGGAATACTAGTTCGAGCCTGATCCTTCTATACGGATCAATATAAGTCGACAGGGTTTGAACCTTCAAACAAATACATGGTTGTGGGGACCAACGTATTTATTTAAATAAATTCATATTAGGCCTTCAAGGCCTACAAACAAAATAATTCACTAAACAAAGGCACGAAGCCTACGAAAGCCGATCCTCCTCAGCATGTAAATAGAAGTAAACAAGGTTCAAACCATCGGATAAATATGCGATCATGAAGTCGACCGGAATATTTATCTTATACAATCATATTAGGCCTTCAAGGCCTTCAACAAAGAAAATTCATGAAAAAAAGCATAAAGCTTATGAAACCTGATCCTTCTAGGCAGATAAATAGGAATAAACAAGGTTCGAATCATCAGATAAATATGCGGTCATGAATTTGACCAGCTATTTTATACGTTCATATCAGGCCTTAAAGGCCTTTTATCAAAGAAAATTCAAAAAAAAATCTACAAAGCCTATAAGAAACCCGATCCTTGATCAACAGCTTGGTGGAGTTGACAAGGTTCAATCAAATAAAGAGAAATGACCCCAAACATTCCGATGATGGCCGTGTTAATTCCTTCTCTCAACTGGAGGGGTTCACAAACATTTTCAAATGACTCTCAAATATACAAATGTCTTCCAAACTCCACCCACAATGCCAAAATCCAACAAATTCTAAAGTCCAGATATTTAAAATCTGAAATAAATCCATCAATCACTCAAAGCAAAATTCATCCACCCTTCACAATAGTTTTCCAGGGTGGATAAATCAAAAATTACTTCAGCTCACAAAGAGTCAAATGCCTAGTCAAAAATATCACTATGATCCATTCTCAAATAATCTCCTACCAGTAAGGACGTGGTACGTGTCCTCTAACTGGCGGTCTGCCGCTCAATAGAACCATAGGAGAAACAATTATGATGACCCGGAGCCCTCTGAACCGAGTGGTTTTGCTGCCAAATGGCACAACAGATATCGGTTATGGAAAGAGCCAATACGCTCCTTATTGGAACAAAGCCCTCTGCCAGCTAAGGTGAATTCAAATTTATCCCCTTAAACAAACATTCACCCCAGATCTACAAGGTACCTTTGGATGAAGCAACCCATGGCTGCCGACAAGGATCCTTCTGTCAGGTTGGGTCGACTGCCTCCTCTGAATAAGTAGACCAGGGACCACGATGGTTCTGGACAACGGAACCATGGGATCTTGATTGGGTTTATCATCCATTCCCCCACCATCCGCTTTAAGTACAAAGATGGTGAAGTTTCTATTTAAATATCAAACTCTTTCAAGCCAAGTTTCCAAATCCAACATTTTCAAATATCCAGACTTATTGCTGCTAATATATGCCAAATACCACATACTATCTACGTATCTGATTGACGACTAGCCTTAATCAAAAGTTCTCTCTCGTGATCGGGAGGGGTAATTAACTATAGGGGCTTGCGCCTATAGGAAACCAGAACTCAGATCATAAAGTCCTCATAAAATGAGGGCGAAATCTCTGGGTAGTGTCTTATCTACAAGCCAATCTGCCTTCCAAAATTTACCCAAGAACTTAATCCATTAAAACTTGCTCGCCAAAGAAAAGCACAAATAGTGCGGGCGGAGGCCGGGGCTGAATTTTCGGAGCCCACACTCCTATCCCTCTTTCTTTGACTCTAGAAATAAGTGTTCAAAACTTGATCCATTCCTAGTTCAAATTCCAAATTCACCTCTTTGATATCAATTCTAGAAAATCTCTAACCAGAATTTCTACCAATATTTTAATCGACTATATCCCTAGGAGACCCCGATTTCCTACTATGTAATTAACTATGAGGGCTTGCACTCTTAGGACATTTAGAACACACATCTACCTTTTAAAATTGATTTTTAAAATTTATTTAATCTCCTTTGGGAAATCGAAATCAACGACGATCGTTATTGTCATTTTTGAACAATTATTAACAAATCATATTTTCTTCCTTTAAAAAGATATATCTTTTGTTGACAAAACTCCAAATATGAGATTAATGATAATTCATCTAGATTATCGTAGCTAGTTATTTGATCGAACTTCACTTTGACCCATTTGGGGCAATATGCAGTTCTTTCCTAAATTTGGCTATGATATTTGAGATGAAATTTGCAATTCTAAACCTAGACCCCATTTTGAAATCTTATTTATAACTCTCAAGGTAATATATCTTTTATGATGGGTTGTTCGATTTTAGAATTAAAATTTAATGTCAAAATTTAAATTTTTCAAAGAAGATTAATCTTTTCAAAACCTACTTTTTCAAACACTTTCAACCCCAAACAAATTTTTCCTTGCATTGTCCTTCACTTGGAAAAAAGGGCTACTCTCCAACAATTCCATCCATATGGCAAGCAATTAAAGAAACATCCAAATCAATATTGGCACTTGGTTTAGCCCACATAGCTCAAATTAGAAGAAAAGGGGGAAAATACTTATTCATGCATTACTCATCATCCAAAGCTCCCCAAGCCTTAAATTCTCTTCTTCTGGGCTCAAGACATCTCTCCAAGTCCCTCACTATCTTTTTCCAGCTTCCCATAGTTCAAAAATCCCCATTTGAGAAGTGAGAGAGAACGAGAGAGAAGAGGATAATAAAGAGAAATTGGTAATTGCAAATAACTTCCATTGGAAATCAAGGCTTGAGGTCTTCAAGGAAGTATTATAGGATATTAGCAAGAGTCCATAAAGCCCAAAAATAAGAAATTACATCTATCGGACTGAGGTATTTTCTCATTCCAAGCTTAAAATTTCTTTCCAAAAGTACTTTCTAAAAAGTGCTTTTCAAAGAAAAAAAAACACTTCCCTACTCTTCATCTTAGTGCGGGGAAGCTATGTTTCTAAGTTTATCTAATTTGGAGTATCCTACACAAAGTCATGAGCATTTGAAGTTTTAATTCAACTTTAAATTTTTAAATTAGGGTTAACCAATGACCAATATGTGGCACTGATTCATTGGAATTTTATAAAAGCCACCAAGAAATCATTGCCAATGATTGGCCATGACAACTAATTAAATTTAAATGTATTAAAAGTTCAAAAAATGTTTAGAAGATAAAAAATTCTCCATAAATCCATTTCTCACCTAAATTTTATGTTCTTGGTCATTGGAAAAGTCTTTAGGCTGAGTTTATGTTAAACATTTCAGGCCCTAGTGATGGATGGATTTTGGTGAATTGAATTTTCAAATTTCTCTGTCAAATTTTTACAAAAGCTTTGACAATTCATAACTCACACGCTACTTAGAATTAGGCTTTGATTTTTTTTTTGGTTTATGCATGCTGGTGTAAGGGTTAGAATGCTTATGATTTCACTCCAATTCAAAAAGTAGAATGCCCAAATTAAGGCTTCGTTTGGGATGATTTTTTTACTGTTTCTTAAAGCAATTTTCTAGTACAAAATTAAACTTTTTTATACTAGAAAGCTACTTTAAGAAGCTGTAAAAAAGCCGTCCCAAACAAAGCCTAAATCTCTAAAGATATAGATATTTCATCTTTAGGGATCAACTATGGAATATAGGGAGATCTTGATGGCATCATATTTGGTGAGTTTGAAGTACATGGTCTATGAACATGTGTTTCAAATTTCCTTAGATTTTGAGGTCATTTGGTCGATCATTTAGCCAACCAAAAATTAACGTGCATATTTAACCTAGAATATTCAAAAAATTATAATAAATTAAAATTAAATACTGAAAATATAAATAAATTTTCAAATTGCTCAGAATTAAATGCTCCGTTAATGAAAATTAAAAGACACATCATAAATCCCAAAAATTGAAAAATATTTAATTTTTTTTAATTATTAATTAATAAAAAATAATTAAAATATGTAAAAATTCTAAAATAATTTTAAATAGTTTTAATCATTCTTAAGTGACATATCTAACATTTCGAGAAGATCTTAATAGGTATGAAGTTGATTTGGTTAAAAAAAAAACCCTCTCTAATTAAAAAATTAAATAATTATTTAAATGACCAAAATTTTAAAAATCATAACTAATTACAGGAAACTTCAAATTACTCAAACTCAAAGACATTAGACTCATCTCTAAGTCTAGTATTTATAAGAATATAAAACCTTGAGAAATCGTCGTAAATCAAAATGTCAACTTTTGGTCAATTTTAATTTATTAAAATATGTTAAACTTTTAAAAATTATAACTCATTGTATAAAATTCCAAATGACACAAAATCAATTGCAATAGATTCATCTCTAGGTCTAGTATCTTTGAAAAATTAGAAAATTCTAAAATTCAAAGTATATTAAAAGTTAAAATTTGGTCAATCATTAATTAATAAAATATTTCAATAAATATGAAAATTCAAATAAGTCATTAAAATTTTACTAAATTGCTAATTCTATGAACTAAATTAGCTGAATAATAACCACACTTCATATTCTATCATTGATTATATTAGCTAGACTACCTCGAGCAACGTGGCTACATATCCTGAGGAGGTCCTATGTCCCATTCTCGTTGTGAAAACGCCATAAATGAGTTGATGGAATATAAATGTTGAATCATAAATATTAAAAATCTATAATTACCAAACATAAATACTACTCCCACCATCAATAAAATTTTCAGGCTCGACTACATCGTATTCTAGGGCCATGTGTTCTAAGGAGGTCTTAGTCCTCATGCACATTATGATAATACCACGGATGAATTGATGCAATGTAATTAGTAAAATATAAAACTTAAATCAATAATGTACAAAGTAAATTAATTAAAAGTAACCAACCAATCATTTAACTTAAATAAATAGATAATTGTTAGGTAACCCATGCCCACAAGACTATTAACTTAGCCACAAGGAGAATAAACTAAAACTCATAGTCCTAGGGTAAATAAAGATAGCTGCTATTGAATTAAAATAACATTTTAAATCAATAATAAAACACTTAAGCTTTGTAGCCTTCATACCTTAGTGCTTGACTCTTTTTAGGAAGACAAATGTGTATTAGATTAGAAGCTTTAAAAGACTAATCAAAATACCATAATCAATCAATCAATTATCAACTTTAATGATTAAAATAAACTCTAAATTAACTCTCAAAATATCAAAACATTAAAACATAAACTAAAACTAAAACTCACACAATGTTCAACAAACCAAATTTAACCTTAAAAAATCTCAAACAATAATAAAATTAGGACATCTGAATGACACAACATATTATATATACTGTATATGGCTTGTTAGATCAACCAATTCTAGTTCTAGACTAACTGTTATTCTTTTTCATATATTTTTTTCAACGATGTGGATTGATGTGGATTTGCATGTAAATGAATACTTGTTGCTACGGTTTGATGTGATTTATGATGCTTATGTTTGAATAGTTGCTATTTGAATGATTTATATTTGTGCAACTTATGTAGTTTTGATGATTCCAAACATTATTGTTCAAATGTATAGTTATCTCCTAACAATTTTAGAAGATTTGCACTTGCTCTTGTGTGTACTAACATTTCAGGAAAATCAGACTCCAGACTACGAAAACTTCAAATAAAATTCAACATGAGATATTTTGTTTATTTGAAGTTTGTCTTTTCTTTGAATTAATTTTGAAAGGGAGTGATTGTAATTGAGTGAATAAAATCTCGCACACACAAATAAGGAGATCTTGAAATTCTATACTGATCGTACAGGACGATATTTATCGTACTGGACGATCTGTCAGTTATCTCCTATAGAGCATTTAGAACGAATAGGAACTTGCTTGGAAAATTTTTTTCTAAGTCCTATTCGTCCAGGACGAATTTTAATATCGTCCCGGACGATGGGTTCTCTGTAAAATTTTGTCCAGACGAATTTTACCATCGTACGAGGCGACCAGTGCTCTGGAAAATTTTCGTCCCGACGAAAATAAATATCGTACCGGACGAACTGCTCTCTGGAAAATTTTTGTCCAGACGAAACAAAATTATCGTCCGCGGCGATTGGTCCTCCGGAAAATTTTTGTCCAGACGAAATAAATAATCGTCCAGGACGATCGGCTCTCTGGAAAATTTTCGTCCAGACGAACATATTTTCGTCCAAACGATAAACCGACTTAGAATAGTTTTCAGCAGTTTCCAGAACCGACCTTGTAATAACCGTTCGTACTGGACGAACCTAGTTCGTACAGGACGATCAGCTGTACGAAGTAATTTCGTACACATATACAAATTGGGTCGTTTCAGATCGTTTAAGTAAAATCGTCCAGGACGATCCAGGATCGTACAGGACGATCCACTGCGTACAGAATTGGAAATTTGCAGTTTTTGGGCGGTTTTTCATGTCTTTTGTATAAATAGTCCAAATTAGACTGCCACCCAATCTTTTTATCATTTGATCTTCGTGCCTATTGAGAGAATAGCCAAGGAGAGAGTGGAAGAGAGCTTTCAAAGGAGGATTCCTACCATTGGAGCGAGAAGGATTCACTTGGATTGCTAAGGTAAGAGTCTCTACTTGTGAAATTGGATTTCTTCACTCTTTTCTTTCTTCCTTCTAGATTCTTGTGAGAAGATCATTCAAGAAGGTCCGGTTCTCTGCCGACACTTGGAGAGTGTGAACAGACGTGGGTTCTCTGCCTACACTAGGAGAGTGTGAAAGGAAGAAGGTTCTCTGCCTACACTTGGAGAGTGTGAACAGCTGTAGGGTTCTCTGCCCACACTAGGAGAGTGTGAAAGGACGACGGTTCTCTGCCAGCACTGTGGATTGTGTAAAAGGACGAAGGTTCTCTGCCGCACCGGGTAGTGGTGAAAAGAGTGTTTTGTACAGGCTTCTCCGCTTTGCTGTGGGTGCTAAAGGAGAGTCACTTTGTTTTATTAGTGCAATACTCAGAGGGTGCCTCTGAGGAGTGGATGTAGGTCTGGTTATAGACCGAACCACTATAAATCTGGTGTCATTTACTTTATTGCTTTTACGTTTCCGCACTTTAAATTTCAGTTTTAACAACACTGTGGTTGAAAAACATTTTTCTATAAACTTTAAAAGAAAATTTTATTTCGGTTCAACTTTATCATTAAGAGGGTTTAAAATTTTTAAAACTACCAATTCACACCCCTCTTGGTAGCTGTGGGACATTTACTTAGGCTTAACAACCTAATTATTGGACTCAACAAGTGGTATCAGAGCATTGTTTCAAAATCATAAGTTTGAACTACTTTTTGATTAACGTAGATGGCTACATTTGGAAACCGAAACACACCTGAGGGTTACTCTATCACTAGACCTCCACTGTTTGACAATATTCCTTTTGATTTTTGGAAAACACGCATGTCTACTTTCTTACAGTCACTTGATTATCGCATGTGGATGCTAGTCCAGGAAGGTTACACAAAACCAACTAGATTAGTTGATGGAATTAGGGTAGATATACCCTATGCAGATTGGACTATAGAAGAACGTGACTTAGCACAATTAAATGCAAAATATTTAAATAGTTTCTTTTGTGCTTTAAAATCTGAAGACTACATGCGGGTTTCCACTTGTAAAAGCGGAAAAGACATATGGGATAGACTTTGTATTACTTATGAAGGGACAAATGAGGTTAAGCAATCAAGACTCAATATCTTGTTACATGACTACGAATTATTTCGCATGAAACCTAATGAATCTATATCTGACATGTACACAAGATTCACTCAAATTGTCACCTCTTTGCATGCACTTGGTAGGGAATTAACTAATGCTGAAATGGTTAATAAAATTCTTCGTTGTTTACCTACTGCATACGATGCTAAAATTACTGCAATTACAGAGTCAAAAGATCTGAACATTTATTCTATTGACAATCTTCTTGGTTCACTCATTGCTTACGAGCAAGGAGTAAGTCAAAGAAAGATTGATGCAGGTGAACCAAGAAAGGATAAGAATATTGCACTAAATGTGGAAGAGTCAGAAAGTGAACACTCACAACCTGAGGATGAAGATGATATAGCACTGATGACTAGACAATTCAAAAGCTTTTTAAAGAGGAAGCAGAAGAGACGCCAGCAATGGAATATAGGTAAGTATAACAGAAATGACAAGATTTCTAATGAAGTGATTTGTTATGAATGCAGGAAACCAGGTCATATAAAGACTGATTGTCCAAAACTCAAAGCCACTCCTAGCAAGGAGAAGGTAGAGAAGAAACCAATGGTAAAGAAGGGCAAGAAGAAGTTTCAAAAGGCTTTTTGGGCGGACTCAGCTTCAGACTCATCTGAGACTGAAAAAGAAGAAGAAGTCACCAACCTTTGCTTGATGGCAGATAAATCTGAACAATCAGATCAAGAAGAGGTATGTGATTTAACTTATAATGAATTGTTTGAAGTTTCTGAACACATGCATGATGCATATAGGAAAATGAAAAAGATGCATGCTAGTTTAGTTTTAGAACTGGAAGAGCTTAATAAGGAACACAAAATCCTTAGGAAAGATCATGCTTTAATTGATAGCAACCACATGAAACTACTTGATGAATATGATGACTTGAATAAAAATTTTGAGAATTTAAAATCATCCTATGCTGAACTTGAAAAAGAATTTAAGAAATTTAAGGATGAATCTGAGCACAAGACATATAGAGTCAATTATACAAATCGAATCTTGGAGGAAATGAATTCATTTTACAAACTTACTATAAGAGCTCTCGAGGATAATAGGAACCCCCCTAAACTTGAAGATTTTACAAATCCAAAATATTATCCTAAATTCATGAAATCCCTTAGAAGACAATCATATGAAAGAAAACATAGGAATATTTTTCCTAATGTTAAATGTAACAATTGTGGATTTTTGGGACATATATCTCACACCTGCACTTTAAAGATGAAACCTAATTTGGTGTGGAGAACTAAGATGCATAAACCTAGACATATCACACATGCATCTGATTATAAATTTCATAAAGGTGAACCCAAACTAGTTTGGGTTCTCAGGTCTAACATTTGAGAATTTTGCAGGTATACTCTCACACAAGACCTCGTGAGAGTATATGGTACCTGGACAACGGATGTTCTAAGCACATGACTGGAGATAATGCTCAATTCATAATGCTGGAAGCCAGGAGTGGAGGCAAGGTTACACTTGGAGATAATACCACAAAGAAAGTGGTTGGATCAGGTATGATTGGAAATTTGAAAAACTTTTTCATAAACAATGTTTTATTAGTTGAAGGCTTAAAACATAATTTGCTTAGCATAAGTCAGCTATGTGATAAGGGCTATAATGTAAAATTTTTACCTACTAGCTGCATAATTAGCCTAAATGGGAAAATTGTTTTAAATGGAAAAAGGGTGAACAATGTTTACATGCTAGATTTAAATTGTATTCAATCTCCTACTGCTTTTTGTTTGAAAACTGTTTCTGATGAATCGTGGCTTTGGCATAGGAGACTTTGTCATTCTAGTATGAAAAATCTTAGAAAAATTACCCAAAAGAATTTGGTGAGAGGAATACCTAAACTAGACTTTACTAAGGACCATCTGTGTGATGCATGTCAACTAGGAAAACAAGTGAAGTCCTCTTTTAAGTCCAATAAAGATCTAAGGACCAGTAAACCATTAGAAATTCTTCACATGGATCTTTTTGGACCTGTAAGCACGGTAAGTCTAGAAGGAAAGGTATATGGATTTGTTATAGTAGATGATTTTTCAAGATTCACCTGGGTTAAATTTCTTTTTCATAAGAGTGAATCATTTGAGGAATTCAGAAATTTTTCAACTTGGATACAAAGAAAACTAGGATGTGAAATAATTTCTATACAAAGTGATCATGGAGGAGAATTTGAAAATGAAAGATTTGAAGATTTCTGTAAAGAAAAGGGGATTGATCACAATTTTTCTACACCTAGAACTCCTCAACAAAATGGAGTAGTTGAAAGAAAGAACATAACATTAATAAAAGCCGCCCGAGCAATGTTAGCAGAATACTCACTTTCTAGATATTTTTGGGCTGAGGCGGTTAGCACTGCATGCTATGTTCTGAATAGGGTGAATGTGAGATCAAATTTGAATAAAACACCCTATGAGTTGCTAAAAGGAAGAACACCAAATTTGTCTCATTTGCATGTATTTGGTTGCAAGGTGTTCATACATAATAATGGAAAATCTGCCTTAGGAAAATTTGATCCAAAATCAGATGAAGGAATTTTTGTTGGATATTCAAGTGTTGGAAAATCTTATAGAGTATTCAACAAAAGAACTTTAGTCATTGAAGAAACCACACATGTTGTTTTTGATGAAAATGGAAACATGGAAGAGCCAAAAGTTGTTGAAGAAGAAATTGAAGAAAACTCTCAAAAGATTGATAGATTAAATTTGGAAGAGAATGTGGAAGAAAATTTAGAAAGAGAAGACCCTTTGCCTAGAGATTTGAGATTTTCTAAAAACCACCCAAAGGAATTAATCATAGGTGAACCAAGTGAGGGTGTTAGAACTAGGCGTGGATTAAACAAGGAAGTCAATCATTCAGCCTTTATTTCAACTGTTGAACCCACTAACATTGATCAAGCACTTTCAGATGAATTTTGGATATTGGCCATGCAAGAAGAGTTAAATCAATTTGTAAGAAATAAAGTTTGGGAACTAACTACAAGGCCAAAAGATCAAAGTGTTGTTGGAACCAAATGGGTGTTCAAAAATAAAATGAATGACTCAGGAGTAGTCATTAGAAATAAGGCTAGATTAGTAGCTAAGGGGTATAATCAAATTGAAGGAATTGATTTTGAGGAAACTTTTGCCCCTGTAGCTAGACTTGAAGCAATTAGGGTTTTACTAGCCTTTGCCTGCTTTAAAGGTTTTAAATTGTTTCAAATGGATGTCAAAAGTGCCTTTTTAAATGGAGTAATTGAAGAAGATGTTTTTGTAGAACAACCTCCAGGTTTTGAAAATTCTAAATTTCCAAATCATGTTTTCAAATTAAAAAAGGCATTATATGGATTGAAACAGGCACCTAGGGCTTGGTATGAGAGGTTAAACACCTTCCTACTTGAAAGATCTTTTGAAAAAGGAAGTGTGGATACAACTCTTTTTTTAAGGAAAATTGGAAAGGATATACTTATTGTTCAAATTTATGTGGATGACATCATCTTTGGATCTTCAAATAAACATCTTTGTGATGATTTTTCTAAAACAATGAGTAGTGAATTTGAAATAAGTCTAATGGGAGATTTAAATTACTTTCTAGGATTTAGCATTAAGCAACTTGAGGAAGGTACTTTTCTTAGTCAAACCAAATATATTAAGGACATCCTCAAAAAATATGAAATGGACAATGCTAAACCTGTTAGTATACCAATGAGTTCTTCAGTTCAGTTAGATAAAGACCTTAAGGGAAAATCTGTTGATCAAAAGAAATTTAGAGGGATAATTGGATCTTTACTTTACTTGACTGCTAGCCGACCAGATATTATATTTAGTGTTTGCTTATGTGCTAGATTTCAATCAGATCCAAAAGAATCACATTTGACAGCAGTGAAAAGGATTTTAAGATATCTACTAGGAACTCAAAACTTAGGAATTTGGTATCCTAAGTTTAGCTCTTCATTTGAAATTATTGGTTACTCAGATTCTGACTTTGCAGGCTGTAGAGTGGATAGGAAAAGCACTTCTGGAACATGTCAATTCATTGGAAATTCATTAGTTTCATGGTCTAGTAGAAAACAAAATTCAGTGGCACTATCTACTGCAGAAGCAGAATACATTGCATTAGGAAGTTATGTAGCACAAGTACTTTGGTTAAAACAACAGTTGATTGACTTAGGATTAACTATAGGCACTATTCCAATTTATTGTGACAATACTAGTGCTATTTGCATTTCCAAAAATCCTATTCAACATTCTAGAACCAAACACATTGATATAAGGCATCATTTCATAAGGGATCATGTGTCCAAAGGAGAAATTGAACTCATACATGTTTCAACTGAAAATCAACTTGCAGACATTTTTACAAAACCTTTAGCCTTTGATACCTTCAGTACTTTAAGAACAAGGCTTGGTGTTATTGACTTGAATGCTTAAATAAAATGTCTTTGCAACATTGATACTTGTTGTGTTTTGTTTTTGTAATTTTGTGAATTTTGTGTGTTTTTAATGAATTGTTTTTGGATTTATGATTTTGGTTTTATATTTTCTGTGTTTTTTGATTGTTTTTGTTGATTTTGTTAAATTAAAAAATATTCAAAATTAAAATTTTTTTTTTGGAGGAAATCGTCCAGGACGAAATGTTTTCGTATGGGACGATGTGTAAAGGAACAGTTTGCGCGAATTTAAACCGTTTTGAGAGCAGTTTTTTTATTGGATCGTCTGTACGATATGTGATCGTCCAGGATGAATTTTTTCTTTCTCAAACGTCGGGGCGATTGAATGCAGCGGTTGAGTGGATAAGACAGTTTTTAATACGAACTTCGTCTGTACGAAATTTTCGTTCGTCCAGACGAACATGTGTCGGTTCATTGTAGGGGACGGTTTTCAAGGGTCATTAAAACGAAACACTTTTTCGGTCGTCTGTACGAAATTTTTTCGTCTGTACGATCGGTCAAGTCAAAAAGCCTGTACGAAGGGACGCATCGTAAGTTGTGTTGAATACGAAAAGCCGTTACATTTTGGACGAATTGGATCGTCTGTACGAAATTACTTCGTCCAGACGAACGATAATTTTTTCGTCTAGGACGAATATTTTCGTCCAGGACGAACGTATCGTTTTTCTTTAAATATGAAGGCTTTCAAACTTGACAATCACACTTTCAAACATCTTTTTCAATCCCTTTCTACATCAAATAAACTATGGCCTCCTCTAGCAAAAGACAAAAAGTTTTGGTGAAGAAACCTAACAGGAATGCCCCAGAATACTTTCTTACCAAGGCAAATGAGGAATCTTTTCCTCGTTTTGCATCTGCAAAAATCACTTCGTCTCGCATTCTTATCCAAACAGAGTTGAAATTTCGGGTATTGCACCTCTTCGCCTCAACTCAATTTCAGTTCATTCTTTCTCTTGTCCACTTCTACAATAAGCAAACCTACCATTACTTCCTAGCCAACATGAGTTTCAATTCTGACCACTCTATCATTAGTTCTTTTGTTTTTAAGAAAAAAGTTGAGATCACCAAGCACGACCTTGGTGCATTTTTAAACTTAAGAACTGAAGGATATAGAGCCCACACCCTAACATCAGAAAACATCTTCAAATGGTTTGAAATCAATAGAGTGATTAGAGAAAATGCGATTGACAATCATGTTGCTAGAGTGGCCGGTATGACCCAAGATGCCCGAATCATCCAGCATATCCTTAGATCCTCAATTATTCCTAAAGCTGGTGATATGATTAACATTACTCCTCTCCTTTCTTGTCTAACTTTTTTAATCATGAAAAGACATCCTATTGATGAAGCCCAACTCATCCTAGATCATATCTATGGGCTTTCAGAAATAGGACATCCTGATCAGAAGAGGAAGAAGAACATTTCTTTAGGGCACTTGATTACTTATATTTTGGAGAAGAAGTACAATATAGTGCATCCTGATGAAGAATATGTAGAGCCAGTTTACTATAACGATGCATCTTTCAGATTGCTCTTCAAGGAGGAGAAAGAGAAAGCACATGCTAGTGCTTCAGAAGAAGAAGAAGAAGAAGGAGTGCAAGGTTCTGCTTCTCAATCAGATTACCAGAATCTGATTGAGAGATTTGATAGACTAGAGACTCACATTGATCAAAGGTTTGATCAATTTGATGCTCACCTTACGCAGCAGCAACATGACATTGGTAATATTAGAGATGAAGTTCATGAAATAAATACCAATGTAATGTTGATGGTCTCCTATTTCAACCTCTTTGGCGGCATTCCTCCTCCTCCTCCTCCAGAACAGTAGAAGTTTTTTATGTGTGTCTGTTGAATTTTTTTTATTTATTTATTTATTTTTTTTTAATCTTATATGTGTTATTGTGATTGTTGTTATGTTTTTGTTTAAGTTCAATTTTTTTTATGTAATCTTTTTTAAATCAATGAAAGTTTGTTTGTTTTAGATTTGTTTTGAAATGTGGCTAATGTTTATGAATTTCATTAGTATTGTTTTTAATCTACATTGTGCTTAAATTCGATTGTAATGTGAGATTATCTATATTAGAAAATCTAAACTTTCTAAATTTATAATTTATTTATAACTTGTTGTAATTAAAATTTTTAAATTCATGTCTATTCATTTAGACTACATAAAAATTAATATTGTTATTGCAATTTTGATGTTTTCTTATTTTGTATTTCTATGCTCAAATGATATTTATGCACCTAGAAATATTTGAAATCTTAGATTATAGATTTTGGAAAGAATTGGTCAAATTACTCTTGAACATTGTACAAATGTACAAAAATCAAAAGCAAGTCACAAAAATTTGCAAAGTAAAAAAAAAAGAGGCACAAAATAAGCCCAACCAAAGAAAAATGCACAAAAATGTGCTCCAAAACTTTGAAAAGATGTGCAAAGCACCACATGAGGTAATTCTCCTCTTTCCAAATTCGTTTAATCTCTTAATTCAAGTTGATCTAATGTTCATTTATATGCTATTGAACTTTGAAATATAGAATTTTTTTTACATCTCACTTGTAATGATTTTCAATAATCAAAATGTCTAAATTGAATCATGTCTTTGATATATTCTTCTTACTTACAATGTTGTATCATTTCATAAATTTTATGAATATCTATGATTGATCTAATATACTTAGTTTAAAATTGCATACCCTATGTCAAATCACAATTTAGATTAAATTTTAAAAATGAATTTCATATTATTATTTACATTTCTTGTTTCTTTTTCTTCTTCACTTTTTGTTGCTGTCAAAAAGGGGGAGAAATTATTATGTTTGTGTTATTATGTTTGTGTTTGTGTGTTTGTGGTTTGTGTTTTCTTTTTAATTGTTCTGTTTGCAAGTTTTTTTTGTGTGTTAAAAATTTTTGAAAAACAAAAATATTGTTCTTTAATGCCTCCTTATTTTAAATGTACTCATAAATTCAGGGGGAGTTTAGGAGATAAGAGATTTGTTTTAACTTGAAACCATACTAATAATAATTGTTTTGCCATCATCAAAAAGGGGGAGATTGTTTGAATAGTTGCTATTTGAATGATTTATATTTGTGCAACTTATGTAGTTTTGATGATTCCAAACATTATTGTTCAAATGTATAGTTATCTCCTAACAATTTTAGAAGATTTGCACTTGCTCTTGTGTGTACTAACATTTCAGGAAAATCAGACTCCAGACTACGAAAACTTCAAATAAAATTCAACATGAGATATTTTGTTTATTTGAAGTTTGTCTTTTCTTTGAATTAATTTTGAAAGGGAGTGATTGTAATTGAGTGAATAAAATCTCGCACACACAAATAAGAAGATCTTGAAATTCTATACTGATCGTACAGGACGATATTTATCGTACTGGACGATCTGTCAGTTATCTCCTATAGAGCATTTAGAACGAATAGGAACTTGCTTGAAAAAATTTTTCTAAGTCCTATTCGTCCAGGACGAATTTTAATATCGTCCCGGACGATGGGTTCTCTGTAAAATTTCGTCCAGACGAATTTTACCATCGTACGAGGCGACCAGTGCTCTGGAAAATTTTCGTCCCGACGAAAATAAATATCGTACCGGACGAACTGCTCTCTGGAAAATTTTCGTCCAGACGAAACAAAATTATCGTCCGCGGCGATTGGTCCTCTGGAAAATTTTCGTCCAGACGAAATAAATAATCGTCCAGGACGATCGGCTCTCTGGAAAATTTTCGTCCAGACGAACATATTTTCGTCCAAACGATAAACCGACTTAGAACAGTTTTCAGCAGTTTCTAGAACCGACCTTGTAATAACCGTTCGTACTGGACGAACCTAGTTCGTACAGGACGATCAGCTGTACGAAGTCATTTCGTACACATATACAAATTGGGTCGTTTCAGATCGTTTAAGTAAAATCGTCCAGGACGATCCAGGATCGTACAGGACGATCCACTGCGTACAGAATTGGAAATTTGCAGTTTTTGGGCGGTTTTTCATGTCTTTTGTATAAATAGTCCAAATTAGACTGCCACCCAATCTTTTTGTCATTTGATCTTCGTGCCTATTGAGAGAATAGCCAAGGAGAGAGTGGAAGAGAGCTTTCAAAGGAGGATTCCTACCATTGGAGCGAGAAGGCTTCACTTGGATTGCTAAGGTAAGAGTCTCTACTTGTGAAATTGGATTTCTTCACTCTTTTCTTTCTTCCTTCTAGATTCTTGTGAGAAGATCATTCAAGAAGGTCCGGTTCTCTGCCGACACTTGGAGAGTGTGAACAGACGTGGGTTCTCTGCCTACACTAGGAGAGTGTAAAAGGAAGAAGGTTCTCTGCCTACACTTGGAGAGTGTGAACAGCTGTAGGGTTCTCTGCCCACACTAGGAGAGTGTGAAAGGACGACGGTTCTTTGCCAGCACTGTGGATTGTGTAAAAGGATGAAGGTTCTCTGCCGCACCGGGTAGTGGTGAAAAGAGTGTTTTGTACAGGCTTCTCCGCCTTGCTGTGGGTGCTAAAGGAGAGTCACTTTGTGGTATTAGTGCAATACTCAGAGGGTGCCTCTGAGGAGTGGATGTAGGTCTGGTTATAGACCGAACCACTATAAATCTGGTGTCATTTACTTTATTGCTTTTACGTTTCCGCACTTTAAATTTCAGTTTTAACAACACTGTGGTTGAAAAACGTTTTTCTATAAACTTTAAAAGAAAATTTTATTTCGGTTCAACTTTATCATTAAGAGGGTTTAAAATTTTTAAAACTACCATTTCACCCCCCTCTTGGTAGCCGTGGGACATTTACTTAGGCTTAACAACCTAATTACTGGACTCAACAGCTTATATTATGATTATTTTATCATATTGTTTACGTTGTGATATGTGATGGGAATTTAGATTTTCTTGGGTTAGAGTGATATGAATGATTATTGATAATCAAATCTCTTGCAAGTGGTCATACCTATGCATGGCTATAATCAAAGAGGGGCTAAATAATCATTAAGCTTTAAGGTTAATCAAATTTTATATAAGTGTTTTTGGTGCTAAGCTAAGCCCCATTAACTAAAAGAAAAGCATGACCAAGCTTATAAGCTACTAAAAAATGATCAAATAATTATGCTTATGTTTAGAATAATTTTATATAAACTATTTCACTAAAATGTAGAGAGTATGAGTCTTTTTAATCATGTAATTTAATTAAAAGAGTTGTTAAAGCTTGTTAAGCAAGGCATTTCTCTAAAAGATTTATGATCCAAAGAGAAAGAAATATCCTTCAATGGAGGGCTTTTTTAATATGGAAACCCAAATTGGATGAATAAGAGAAGCTTGAAGACATGAACACTTGAAAATTGAAGATGAAAATGCTTTGCTTTATAAAGACTTACGTCACTTTGTAATAGTAAAATAAAGGTTAATTTTGGCGGAGCCTAGTGACCTTTACTTTCAACAGACCCTTGTTTGTAATTAAGTGACACTTGACACATGAACTTTGATATTTTATACTCTAGTTGATGATTTGTTTATACTGACTATGTAGTTAAAAGTGTATAAATTTTATAAGTTTATTTCTTGCATGTTCTTGTGCCTGGATTTTAATTGGGCTCTTAGGAATGAAAATTATTTTATTCATAATTAAAAAAAATAATAAAATAGAAACATAAATGCTTTAAGAAAGTAAACCAGAGATTATCAGGGGCCAAATGCATATTAAATTATTTTTTTCATCCTAGTTTTAGATGCTTCTCTGCCCGAGAGTAGAGTTTAGATAATCTGATCTATAAGGTTGAGGTGCTGACCCTCAAGAAGCTTAATCTTCTAAAAAATTATTTTCTAAGCCTTTTAAAAAATTTCAGACATATATGATTTCAAATAGCATGTATTTCCTTAGAAACCAATTTAATCTAAATTTTATTTGCATTAACCTTATAAGCATAATTACCACTCATAAGCATAAAGTAATTAAGTGGCATTTGACACATGAACTTTGATATTTTATACTCTAGTTGATGATTTGTTTACACTAACTATGTAGTTAAAAGTGTATAAATTTTATAAGTATCTTTCTTGCATGCTCTTGTGCATGGATATTGATTGGGCTCTTAGGAATGAAAATTATTTTATTCATAATTTAAAAAAGAAATTGAATGAATAAATTAAATAGAAACATAAATGCTTTAAGAAAGTAAATCATAGATTATCGGGGTGCAAATACATATTAAATTATTTTTTCATCCTAGTTTTAGATGCTTTCCTACCCGGAAGTAGATATCATATAATTCGATCTATAAGGTTGAGGTGCTGAACCTAAGGAAGTCTAATCTTCTAAAAACTTATTTTCTAAGTCTTTTAAAAAATTTCATGCATATATGAATTCAAATATCATGTATTGCCTTAAAAATAAACTAAATCTAAATTTTATTTGTATTAGCCTTATAAGCATAATTATCACTCATAAGCATAAGACCACTTAGAATTTTCTTTAGATGTTGGTCCTAATTTCTAAATACTTAAACAACAACCTACTCATCATTCATAAAGATCAAATAGAAAGATTTTAAGATGACAAGGTGATTTTGCTGGCTTTTCACTACGGACATATATAAGCCCAAAAATTCATGCAATGCACTTAGAATATGTCTGGGTTACCATTATATAGTTCTCAACTTAGGTTTAGATTCTGAGGTAGACCACAAATCTAAGTCTTTACCCTCTGGGAATGTAATCCCAAATATTTAAAAAAATGTCAACTTAAATATAAGATCTTCTACAAAAAATATTAAAGCCCAACATATGATAGATTGGATTACTTCTGTGAGGTCCTAGAATCTTAAAGTTCTCCCCACTATTTAATCCCTTGGCTTCCAGAAAAAACTATTCTAAATTTATCCAATCTCCTTCAAAAAAACTCTTCACCCCTCATCCTTGTCTTAATCCTTGAAGTTTAAAGAAAATCTTCATCATAATTTTAATCGAGAGTATTATTGAGAGATTCAATTTTTCTAAAATGTGATTAACTATAAAAGCTTTTTTTTATGGGGGAATCTATAACTAAAGATTAAAATAATCCCTATTTTATTCTCATAAGATAGAGGAAAATTTTGTTTAAACTTAGATGAATTTAAAAATTCATTTTTGTATTCAAATCACTTCATAGAATAACATTTTCAACTTTGTAAATGATATGATACGATCATGTGATATTTGATGATAAAAATGGAGAATTTTCAAAATGCATTTGAACGATATTATTGACAATAGCAGCAGAGGATATTTGATTAAAATGAAGTAGGCAAATATATCTCTAATTTCTTGTTAAGAGATTTAGTGTTAAGAAGATAGAAAGGAAGTCCGCATTATAAACAGGAAGAGCCGATTAACTTGGGAGCTTTCATGACAAGTACCAATCAGTAAAGGAATGATGAAATTTGTGCGAAAGAAAAAAAATAATAGAGAGGGAAGTCAGGTCGTGAGTAGAAGACGGGCTGTAGACTGTAAGACTTCATAGAGTTCTTAAAATATCTTACGAGAACTTACTCATATATATTATTTAGGTTCCCGATACATAGAAGAACTTTCTTTTTGATTAAATTCTCTAACTTTCATAAAAACTCTTAACATATATTATGAGTTCTCTAACTCTTGCAAGAACTCGCATCATAATTTATGTAAAAAAATCAAAACAAAAAACTTGAATTTACATAAGTCTTAAATCCTCAAGATCTTAATCAAGATGATTTTCATAATCTTTAATCGGAAGAAAAATATACCTTGATTCATTTTGAATTCGTCGAATTTCGAACTACGGTTTCTTTTCCTTCTCCCTTCACTTTCTTCTTTCATGAGTTAGTCCTCTATGGAGCAAGATAACTCCTCCTTATGAGAGAGAGAGAGAGAGAACCAATAGTTATTTCCTACGGATTTATCATAATAACCGCTCATATGAGTTATTTGATCAAACGGTCTATAAACGAATGATCAAATTATCTTTTCTTGACCAATAGCATTTAAACATAAATAATTAAATTGCAATAATTCAAATATATGGGCCACATAACGGTTTAAATAATTAAATATATATTCTTAAATAATTATTGCGACGTCTCACATAATTAATATATTTAATTATTCTAACATTCTCCCACTTGACCCATATGAAATTATTCAATTAATAATTTAATTAACATAAGCGCAATATATAAATCATTTTCCTTAAATTGGTCAAATCATAAATTCATTGTTAAGTACAAAATTAATACGAATCATGGCGGTCATACACCATTAGTTTGATGCATTTTCTTCCATGTATCACGATACTAATCTTATACTTAATATGAAGCATAAAAAGATACACACATAATGATCCATCAATAATGTCTTTACAAAGATAAATTCCATTAATATTCACATAAATATTTATGTGTACACATCATAATAAACAGGATACACTAATTATCAGAAACAAAATAAAAGAGCTCAAAGTATCAAAAGATATAAAGAGCAAATAAACATAATCTTAATAAGGATTTTCAGTAATGCCCATCCTAACAACATGTTAAAGAAATTTCTTTGGTGACAACCCTTTGGTTAATGGATCCACAATCATAAAATTGGGGCTAATGTGCTCAAATGATACTTTTTGTTTCTGAACTTCTTCTTTAACGACAAAGTATTTTAATTCCATATGTATAGCACCCTTTGAATACTTGTCGTTCTTAGAAAAGAAGACTGCTGTGGAATTATCACAATAAATTTTAGCGGCTTGGCAATACTGTCAACAACTCCAAGTCCTAAAATAAAATTCCGTAACCATAATCCTTGAATTGTGGCCTCAAAACATGCCACAAACTCAGCTTCCATTGTCGATGCAGCAATGACGGACTACTTCGCACTCTTTCAAGATATTGCTCCTCCACTTAAGAGAAACACATATCCAAATATGGATTTTCTAGAATCCAAACATCCAGCAAAATCTGAATCTAAATATCCAATCATCTCAAGGTGATCAGATCTTCTAAAAGTAAGTATGTATTCATTTGTTCCTTGTAGATATCGTAAAATTTTTTTTGCAGCTTTCCAATGATCAAGCCCTGGATTACTTTGATATCTACCCAACATTCCAACAAAAAAACTTATATCTGGTATAGTACAAGTCTGAACATACATTAAAGTTCCAACAATAGATGCATAAGGAATTTGTTCCATTTCTTTATGTTCCAATTCATTCTTTGGGCATTGCATAAGGCTCAATTTATCTCCTTTCTGATTGAAACAATGCTTGCTGAACAATTTTCCATCTTAAATATCTCAATAACTTTATTAATATATGCTTTCTGAGACAATCCTAATATTCCTTATGATCTATCACGGAATATTTTAATTCCTATCACATAGGATGCATCACCCATATCTTTCATTTCAAAGTTATTTGAGAGAAATTTCTTAGTTTCATATAATAAATCAAGATCATTAGTAGCAAGAAAAATATCATCAACATACAAAATCAAAATTATAAACTTGCTCCCATTGACCTTTAGATATATACACCGATCAACAGTAATTTCTTTAAATCCAAAAGAAGTGATGGTATTATTAAACTTGAGATACCATTGTCGGGAAGCTTGTTTAAGTTCGTATATTGATTTCTTAAGTTTACACATCATGTGTTCCTTTCCTTCAACTGAAAACCCTTCAGGCTGATCCATATAAACTTCTTCCTCTAAATCCCCATTAAGAAAGACTGATTTCACATCCATTTGATGTAACTCTAAGTCATAATGAGCTACTATCACCATAGTAATTCTTATTGAGTCCTTAAAAACTGGAGCGAAGGTCTCTTTGTAGTCAACACCATCTTTCTGAGTAAAATTTTTGGCAACAAATCTAGCCTTATATCGTTCAATATTGCCTTTGAGTCGCGTTTGGTCTTAAAGACCCACTTACACCCAACTCTTTTAGAACCTTCAGGCAATTCAACGATGTCCCAGACTTTATTAAGATCTATTAATTTTAACTCTTCTTTCATGGCATCTAACCACTTTTTAGAATTTATACTTTTTATGGCTTGTAAAAATGAAACTGGATCATCATCAATTCCTAAGTCAAAATCTGACTCTTGAAGATAAACCATATAATCATTCAAAATAGTAGATCTTTTAATTCTAGTAGATCTTCTTAATGCTACTTCTTATGGTTCATATATTATAGGTTCATTGATGACAATTTCATTTTGGGATGTATAATCATTCATTTGCTCATCATGTATATTGTCAAACTTTTCAACAATAGTAGGAATAAAAACTTTATTAGAAGTGATGGGAAAAGAAATTTTCACCCCCAACTACTTTAACCTATACATTATGAGGTTCAATACTCTCACTAATTTCACCATTTTCAATGAACCTAGCATTTCCAGTTTCAATAATTTTAGTACTATGATTAGGACAATTAAATTTATACCATTTATATTTTTCTGGATAACCAATGAAAAAACCACTGGTTGTTCTTGAATCCAGTTTTCTTTCATGTGGATTATAAATTTTTATTTCTGCTGGGCAACCCCAAACATGCAGGTGCTTTAAACTAGGTTTTCTTCTTATCCATAGTTCAAAAGAGGTCTTTGAAACTGCCTTACTAGGAACCCTGTTTAACAAATACATAATGATTTTTAAAGCATGCATCCACAAAGATAAGGGTAAAGAAGAATAACTTAACATACATCTAATCATATCCATTAAAGTACGATTTCGTCTTTCTACAACACCATTTTATTGTTGTGTGTCAGGCATTATGTATTGAGCACAAATACCACGCCTTTCAGGAAATTTAGCAAATGGGCTAGGACATTGTCTATATTCATCAAATATTTCATAAAATTCACCACCTCTATCAGACCTTAAGATTTTCATTTTTCTATCTAATTGCCTCTCAAACTCATTAATAAACACCTCAAGGACATCTACTTATTGAGATTTTTTATGCAATAAATAGATATAACCATAACATGAAAAATCATCAATAAAGATAATAAAATATTTTTGACCACTAAATGAAGGCACATCAAAAGGTCCACATATATCAGTGTGTATGATTTCAAGAAGCTATGTGCTTCTTGCGGCTACCTACTTAATAGTGTGTTTAGTAAATTTTCCTTTAATACAATCCACACAAATACCAAGATCAGTGAAATCCAAATCAGCAAGGATTTCATTCCTCACTAATCTTTGTATTCTTTCTTTGGATATATAACCCAAACGTTTATGCCACAAGTAAGTAGAATTTTTATTCATTAAACCACGTTTTGTTCCAACATTATGATGCAATGTTAATAAAGTCTCAGCAAATAAATTATCAAATTTTAATTTATATAAACCATCGCAAAGCACACTAGAACCAATAAGTTGATTACACTTAAATAAACTGAAACATCCACTTCCAAACTTAAAACAAAAATCAGCTGTATCAAATTTCGATAAAGAAACTAAATTTCTAGAAACAGAAGGTACATAAAGTGTTTGAAAAAGATCTAAATGATATCTAGTATCTAAAATCAAATGATATGTTCCAATGGCTTCAGCTTGAGCTTTATCTCTATTTCCCATGAAGACAAACTTTTCATTTGGCTTTATGGTTTGGGTCATAAGAAATCCCTGCATTACATTTGAAACTTGAGTGGTACAACCAGAATCAATCCACCAAGTATTATAAGGAACCTCAGCCAAATTTGATTCAAAACATACAAAAGTACTAGTCTTACCTTTTTTTTCAAACCAAGCCTTACGTTTCAGGCAATCTTTCTAATAGTGTCCACGCTTGTGACAGAAATGACATCTATCATTCTTTGGTTCCTTCTTTTGGATTTGGACAAATAACACATTAAGCTTTATGTGTCTTTTATTTCCCTTTAGATTTTTCTTTCCTGATTTTCTTTTAAATTCTGGTTGATCTATGAGATTAATTGAGTGAATTTCTTATTTCTTAAGCCTTGATTCCTCCTGAATAAGCATACTCTGTAATTTGGTCACATTTCATTTATCTTTAATAGTATAATAATTAATTTAGAATGGACCCTATTTAGGAGACAATGAGTTTATAATAAACTGTACAAGGAAGCTTTCACTCACTTTCATTCCCATAGTATTCAATCTTGCTGCTATATTAGTCATTTCAGCAATGTGCTCATAAATAGTATGATAACCATCAAATTTCATGGTGGTTAACATACCCATTAAAGTTTTAGCACGTGACTTATCAACAGACTCAAATTGAGAAACATTCTCCACATAATTCATAAATTCTTTAGCATTATCTGTTATTGGAAGTGTTGGCTTAATAATATTTGCTACAGTCATTCGCATAAACATTAAGCTTAATCTATTGGATCTTTCCCAAGCTTTATGAAAAGATCTTTCTTCAGCACTGCTTGTATCAGTAAGAGTAGTAGGCTTATCATTAAGTAGTGCAATATCCAGATCCAAAACACCTAAATGAAACTGGATTTGTTCATTCCATTTAGAATAATTAAGCCCATTAAACTTTATAATAGATGAAGCCTGTGAATGAAGAATTATAGAATTAGATGCTACCAAATAAAATACAAGACTCTCACATATCGATGATTTGAAAATTAAATTTAAAACATAAAACAAATTCAGATAACATTTAATTAATCAATAAAATGTATATTGAAGTTCTCCTTTGGGTGATACTACAATATACAATGATAATCATAATTGATGCTTAAAATAAAATTTTCATAATTGATAATTATACATACTCCAATTAAATATATTTGCTATCTTTGGATATAATAAATATATTTAATTAAGTATGATAATTTATCACATTTATATCCAATAGTACAAAATGACTAATCAACCTTTGGGTGATTCTTAAATATTTTATAGCAATTTGAATGTTAATTAGTCGTGATAAAAAAATTTATATAACATTATGTCATTCTGTTAATAGCATCGCATACTCACGAGTAATTAAATATTATCTAATTGATATTTATGAAAACTTTCTAGTTTGACCACTTTGGTGATTAACAAACTATGCTTGATATAAATATCAAATTAAATAATTATGACGATAATTATTTCAAATAAATAAAATACATAAAGAAAATACTTAATGTATATAATTACATATACAAAAAAAAAAATCATTTTAAATAAAAAAAATGGATTTACGTTATTAACTTTCATATGAAAAATCCATTCATAATGAAATAAATAACATAAATTATTTCCAAAATCAAAATACAAACATAATTAATTTGCCATGAATTAATCGTGATAAAATATGATCCAATAATTGAAATAGATAACAAATAATATGAATTTGATTTTATTAGAAAGAATCATCGAAGAAATTGAAGAAAAACTTAAACGAAAAATCACTAGTTTTCAACCATGCTCTGATACCACATGTAAGACTTCATAGAGTTCTTAAAATATTTTGCGAGAACTTACTCATATATATTATTTAGGTTCCCGATACATACAAGAACTTTCTTTATGATTAAATTCTCTAACTTTCATAAAAACTCATAACATGCATTATGAGTTCTCCAACTCTTGCAAGAACTCGCATCATAATTCATGTAAAAGAAATCGAAACAAAAAACTTGAATTTACATAAGTCTTAAATCCTCAAGATCTTAAACAAGATGATTTTCACAATCTTTAACCGGAAGAAAAACATACCTTGATTCATTTTGAATTCATCGAATTTCAAACTATGATTTCTCTTCCTTCTCCCTTCACTTTCTTCTTTCATGAGTTAGTCCTCTATGGAGCAAGATAACTCCTCCTTATGAGAGAGAGAGAGGACCAATAATTATTTCCTGCGGATTTGTCATAATAATCGCTCGTAGGAGTTATTTTATAATAACTCATAAAATAACTCATATGAGTTATTTTACAATAACTCATAGAAGTTATTTTACAATAACCGCTCATTTGAGTTATTTGATCAAACGGTTCATAAACGAATGATCAAATTATCTTTTCTTGACCAATAGGATTTAAACATAAATAATTAAATTACAATAATTCAAATATATAGGCCACATAACAGTTTATATAATTAAATATATATACTTAAATAATTATTGCGACATCTCACATAATTAATATACTTAATTATTCTAACATTCTCCCACTTGGCCCATATGAAATTATTCAATTAATAATTTAATTAACATAAGTGCAATATATAAATCCTTTTCCTTAAATTGGTTAAATCATAAATTCAATGTTAAGTACAAAATTATTATGAATCATGGCGGTCATACACCATTAGTTCGATGCATTTTCTTTCTTGTATCACATTACTAATCTTATACTTATATGAAGCATAATAAGATACATACATAATGGTCCATCAATAATGTCTTTACAAAGACAAATCCCATTAATATTAACATAAATATTTATGTGTACACATCATCATAAACATGATACACTAATTATCAAAAACAAAATAAAAGAGCTGAAAGTATCAAAAGATGTAAAGAGGAAATAAACATAATCTTAATAAGTATTTTCAGTAATGCTCATCCTAACAACATGTTCATGAAATGTCTTCGGTGACAACCTTTTAGTTAATGGATTCACAATCATAAAATTGGTGCTAATGTGCTCAAATGATACTCTTTGTTTCTGAACTTCTTCTTTAACGGCATAGTATTTTAATTCCATATGTTTAGCACCCTTTGAATACTTGTCGTTCTTAGAAAAGAAGACTGCTGTGGAATTATCACAATAAATTTTTAGCAGCTTGTCAATACTTTCAATAACTCCAAGTCCTGAAATAAAATTCCGCAACCATAATCCTTGAATTGTGGCCTCAAAACATGCCACAAACTCAGCTTCTATTGTGGATGCAACAATGACGGATTGCTTCGCACTCTTCCAAGATATTGCACCTCCACTTAAGAGAAACACATATCCAAATGTGGATTTTCTAGAATCCAAACATCCAGCAAAATCTGAATCTTAATATCCAATCACCTCAAGGTGATCAGATCTTCTAAAAGTAAGTATGTATTCTTTTGTTCCTTGTAGATATCATAAAACTTTCTTTGCAGCTTTTCAATGATCAAGCCCCGGATTACTTTGATATCTACCCAACATTCCAACAACAAAACTTATATCTGGTCTAGTACAAGTCTGAGCATACATTAAACTTCTAACAATAGATGCATAAGGAATTTGTTCCATTTTTTTATATTCCAATTCATTCTTTGGGCATTGCATAAGGCTTCCTGAATTGGAACAATGCTTGCTGAATAATTTTCCATCTTAAATCTCTCAAGAACTTTATTAATATATGCTTTCTGAGACAATCCTAATATTCTTTATGATCTATCACGGAATATTTCAATTTATATCACATAGGATGCATCACCCATATCTTTCATTTCAAAGTTATTTGAGAGAAAGTTCTTAGTTTTATATAATAAATCAAGATCATTAGTAGTACGCAAAATACATCAACATATAAAATCAAAATTATAAACTTGCTCCCATTGACCTTTAGATATATACACCGATCAACAGTAATTTCTTTAAATTCAAAAGAATTGATGGTATTATTAAACTTGAGATACCATTGTCGGGAAGCTTGTTTAAGTCCGTATATTGATTTCTTAAGTTTACACACCATGTGTTCGTTTCCTTCAACTAAAAACCCTTTAGGCTGATCCATATAAACTTCTTCCTCTAAATCCCCATTAAGAAAGTTTGTTTTCACATCCATTTGATGTAATTCTAAGTCATAATGAGCTATTATCATCATAATAATTCTTAATGAGTTCTTCTTAAAAACTGGAGTGAAGGTCTCTTTGTAGTCAACATCATCTTTCTGAGTAAAACCTTAGGCAACAAGTCTAGCCTTATATCATTCAATATTGCCTTTAGAGTCGCATTTGGTCTTAAAGATCCACTTTTACCCAACTCTTTTGGAACCTTCAGGCAATTCAACGATGTCCCAGACTTTATTTTGATCCGTTGATTTTAACTCTTCTTTAATGGCATCTAACCACTTATTAGAATTTGTACTTTCTATGTCTTGTGAAAGCAAAACTGGATCATCATCAATTCCTAAGTCAAAATCTGACTCTTGAAGATAAACCATATAATCATTCAAAATAATAGATCTTTTAACTATAGTAGATCTTCTTAATGTTACTTCTTGTGGTTCATCAATTATAGGTTCATTGGTGATAATTTCATTTTGGGATGTATAATCATTTATTTGCTCATCCTATATATTGTCAAACTTTTCAATAACAGTAGAAATAAAAACTTTATTAGAAGTAATGGGTAAAGAAATTTTCACCCCAACTTCTTTAGCCTATACATTACGAGGTTCTATACTCCCACTAATTTCACCATTTTTAATGAACCTAGCATTTCCAGTTTCAATAATTTTTGTACTATAATTAGGACAATAAAATCTATACCCTTTAGATTTTTCTAGATAACCAATGAAAAAACCACTGGTTGTTCTTGAATCCAATTTTCTTTTATGTGGATTATAAATTTTTATTTCGACTAGGCAACCCCAAACATGCAGGTGCTTTAAACTAGATTTTCATCAAGTCCACAGTTCAAAAGGGGTCTTTAAAACTGCCTTACTAGGAACCCTGTTTAACAAATTCATAGTAGTTTTTAAAGCATGCATCCACAAAGATAAGGGTAAAGAAAAATAACTTAACATATATCTAACCATATCTATTAAAGTTCGATTGTGTCTTTCTGCAACACCATTTTATTGTGGTGTGTCAGACATTGTGTATTGAGCACAAATGCCACGCCTTTCAAGAAATTTAGCAAATGGACCAGGACATTGTCTATATTCATCAAATCTTCCATAAAATTCACCACCTCTATTAGACCTTATGATTTTCACTTTTCTATCTAATTGCCTCTCAACCTCATTAATAAACACCTCAAGGATGTCTACTTATTAAGATTTTTCATGCAATAAATAGACATAACCATAATGTAAAAAATTATCAATAAAGGTAATAAAGTATTTTTGACCACTAAATGAAGGCACATCAAAAGGTCCACATATATCAATGTGTAAGATTTCAAGAAGCTGTGTGCTTCTTATGGCTGTATTTTTAATTGTGTGTTTAATTTCCTTTAATACAATCCACACAAATACTAAGATCAGTGAAATCCAAATCATGAAGGATTTCATTCCTCACTAATCTTTGTATTCTTTTTTTGGATATATGACCCAAACGTTTATGTCATAAGTAAGTAGAATTTTCATTCATTAAACCACGTTTTGTTCCAACATTATGATGCAATGTTAATAAAGTCTCAGCAAATAAATAATCAAGTTTTAATTTATATAAACCATCACAAAGCACACCAGAACTAATAAGTTGATTACACATAAATAAACTGAAACATCCACTTCCAAACTTAAAACAAAAACCACCTTTATCAAGTTTTGAGAAAAGAAATTTAATTTCTAGAAATAGAAGGTACATAAAGAGTTTGAAAAATATCTAAATGATGTACAGTATCTAAAATCAAACGATATGTTCCAATGGATTCAACTTGAGCTTTGACTCTATTTCCCATGAAGACAAACTTTTCATTTGGCTTTATGGTTTGGGTCATAAGAAATCCCTGCATCTCATTTGAAACCTTAGTGGTGCAACCAGAATCAATCCACCAAGTATTATAAAGAACCTCAGCCAAATTTGATTCGAAACATATAAAAGCACTAGGCTTACCTTTCTTTTCAAACCAAGCCTTACGTTTCAGGCAATCTTTCTGATAGTGTCCACGCTTGTAACAGAAATGACATCTATCATTCTTTGGTTCCTTCTTTTGGATTTGGACAGATGACACATTAAGCTTTAGGTGTCCTTTATTGTCCTTTTGATTTTTCTTTCCTGATTTTCTTTTAAAATCTGGTTGATCTATGAGATTAATTGAGTGAATTCCTTATTTCTTAAGCCTTGATTCCTCTTGAATAAGCATACTCTGTAATTCGGTCACATTCCATTTATCTTTAATAGTGTTAATTAATTTGGAATGGAACATATTCAAGAGGCAATGAGTTTATAATAAACTGTACAAGGAAGCTTTCACTCACTTTCATTCCCATAGTATTCAATCTTGCTGCTATATTAGTCATTTCAATAATATGCTCATAAATAGTACAAGAATCATCAAATTTCATGGTGCTTAACATACCCATTAAAGTTCCAGCACATAACTTATCAGCAGACTCAGATTAAGAAACATTCTCCTCAAACTTTATAAATTCTTTAGCATTATCTGTTGTTGGAAGTGTTGGCTTAATAATGTCTGCTACAATCATTCGCATAAACATTAGGCTTAATCTATTTGATCTTTCCCAAGCTTAATGAAAAGATCTTTCTTCAGCACGGCTTGTATCAGTAAGAGCAGTAGGCTTATCATTAAGTAGTGCAAAATTCAGATCCAAAACACCTAATTGAAACTGGTTTTGTTCACTCCATTTAAAATAATTAAGCCCATTGAACTTTATAATAGATGAAGCATGCGAATGAAGAATTACAGAATTAGATGCTGCAAAATAAAATACAAGACTCTCACATATCGATGATTTGAAAATTAAATTAAAACATAAAATAGATTCAGATAACATTTAATTAATCAATAAAATGTATATTGAAGTTCTCCTTTGGGTGATACTACAGTATAAAATGATAATCAAAATTGATGCTTAAAATAAAATTCTCATAATTGATAATTATACATACTCCAATTAAATATATTTGTTATCTTTGGATATACTAAATTTATTTAATTAAGTATGATAATTTATCACATTTATATCTACAAAATGACTAATCAACCTTTGGGCGATTCTTAAATATTTTGTAGCAATTTGAATGTTAATTACTCGTGATAAAAAATTTTATATAACATTATGTCATTCTGTTAATAGCATCGCATAAACACGAGTAATTAAATATTATCTAATTCATATTTATGAAAACTTTCTAGTTTGACCACTTTGGTGATTAACAAACTATGTTTGATATAAATATCAAATTAAAAAATTATGACGATGATTATTTCAAATAAATAAAATACATAAAGAAAATACTTAATGTATATAATTACATATACGAACAAAATCTCTTTAAATAAAAAAAAATAGATTTATGTTATTAACTTTCATATGAAAAATTCATTCATAATGAAATAAATAACATAAATTATTTCCAAAAGTAAAATATATACATAATTAATTTGTCATGAATTAATCGTGACAAAATATGATTCAATAATTGAAATAGATAACAAATAATATGAATTTGATTTTATTAGAAAGAATCTTCGAAGAAATTGAAGAAAAACTTAAACGAAAAATCACTAGTTTTCAACCATGCTCTGATACCACATGTAAGACTTCATAGAGTTCTTAAAATATCTTGCGAGAACTTACTCATATATATTATTTAGGTTCCTGATACATACAAGAACTTTTTTTTATGATTAAATTCTCTAACTTTCATAAAAACTCCTAACATGCATTATGAGTTCTCTAACTCTTGCAAGAACTCGCATCATAATTTATGTAAAAGAAATCGAAACGAAAAACTTGAATTTACATAAGTTTTAAATCCTCAAGATCTTAAACAAGATGATTTTTACAATCTTTAATCGGAAGAAAAACATACCTTGATTCATTTTGAATTCGTCAAATTTCGAACTACAATTTCTCTTCCTTCTCCCTTCACTTTCTTCTTTCATGAGTTAGTCCTCTATGGAGCAAGATAACTCCTCCTTATGAGAGAAAGAGAGAGGACCAATAATTATAACCTGCGAATTTGTCATAATAACCGCTCATAGGATTTTTTTTACAATAATACATAAAATAACTCATAGGAGTTATTTTTCAATAACCGCTCATAGGAGTTATTTGATCAAACGGTCCATAAACGAATGATCAAATTATCTTTTCTTGACCAATAGGATTTAAATATAAATAATTAAATTATAATAATTCAAATATATGGGCCACATAACGGTTCATATAATTAAATATATATTCTTAAATAATTATTGCGACGTCTCGCATAATTAATATATTTAATTATTCTAACATAGACCTCGTGAGTGGATATAATGGAGAGGGGAGAGCTTATGCAAGAAGAAGAGGGTTATTATGTGTAAATTAGAGAAAACGAGAGGAAGTTGGGGGCAGTACCTGCACGTGAGAGGGGCTCACGTATGAGATCTGGTCGGAGCTAGAAACTAGCGGCAACTAAGGATCAGGCTGAGTCTGTCTTAGCTGCTTCAAACAAGAGGGGAAGAAAGCCGGGTCTTCGGCCTTGTTTGGGTTCGCTCGGAAAGAGAGGCGAGGGGGCGAAGTTCCGCTGGGGGTGTTCGAATAGGAAAGAACAGGAGAGAGAGAGAGAGAGGGGGATGTCACCTGAGGTGTTCGAATGCTTTGGCGGACCGAAGCAAGAAAAGGAGGGGGAAATCTGCCCTTTGCTGCACCGAAGGGAAATCTCCTGCTGCTCCTTAATGCAAAAATAGGCCTCATTTTCTTTTTATTAATCAAAGTTTGCCTGGATACTCTCTAAAAGAAATAAGATGAGGATTTATTAGTCTGTGTGGAGCACTGAGATCATTCAGAGATCAATAAAAATATATTATGTCACCTCATTGCTCGGTATCGGGACTCGGTACTCTTGGTACTGCTGGGTACCCAGTGCTTAACTAGACGAGAATGATTATGTCATGCGCTCGAGGTGCCTGGCAGCGACAGATTTAAATTCTCAAGGTAAATTGTAGCCATTGATTTAATTTCTTGATTCGCCATCAAATTCAAATTGATTTTAAAAAAAAAGTTAATTAAATTTTAATTGGAATTATGCTTGACAGATTGGGATGGCATCCGGTTCAAGTTGGACCCAATCCAACTTAATTCGGGTCAATCCATGCCCAACTCGATTTAAATTAACAAAATCAAATTCGGATTGGCGCCGATTCAAATTGAATCGAACTCGACGAGGCTCAATCAACCTGATTGAACATGCTCAAGGTCAAATTAGTGAAAATCGAGGTCAACAGTAAATTATTTTAAAAATAGTATTTATGTATTTGTATTCATTTTTGAATAATTTGTTTATCTTTAAGATAGTTTTTCATTCTCAATATTGTATTAAATTACAAGAAAATAGGAGCACCTTAAATATGCGTGGGCTTTAAACATAATTTTTTCCCACAATATCATATTTATTAATATTAAAAAAATAATAGAACATTTTTAATTTGATTTTAAACAAATAAAGTCTGAAAAATAATTCATGATCTAATGCGTAGACTATTAATTTTGTTCCCAAATATGCAAGATCATGAGTTTGAATCGCTTATTTATAAATATTTATATTTTAAAATTTTAATAACTATAAGATAACTAATTTTTTTAATTATTGTTTTTAAAATTTAAAAGAATTATCTATAAATATATTTGTCTACCGCAACACATATGATCCATCATTTGGTTCATTAAGCTCATTACCGACTAACTAAATATTATCACTTTAAAATGTAATAATGACCGACTACAAGAAAACCTGGGCATATTGGTGGAATTTCCAGCGATATTATATCCGCTGATAGTAGCAGTGGTGTAACCAGTAGCTATTCTGCAAGTAACTTAGTGACGGGTTGTCCGACAAAAAACACACCAGCAAAGTTGTCTGTATCTAAAACCTGCATTAACTTCCGGCAAAAAATGCACCGAAAATTATAGGCAAAAACATTGTCGGCTTACTTAAACCTGACAAAATATTTCCAACAGAAATGTTGCCAAAAACATTTCCGTTGGATTTTCCTCCAGAAGTACCATCGAAAAAGGCCTTATTTCACTCCTCATTCTATTTTCCTCTCGGTCATGTGAGTAACCTGCCGCCGAACGTCAGCTCTATCGCTTTCTGTGCAACCACTCCATTACCATCATTCGCCGCTTCAGTCGACGAAACCACTATACATTGATATTTATTAGCCCATTTCTTTTTGCTTTGATCATGGATGTTCTCGGCAGACATTTGCAAGAGATTGTACCATGGTGCATTCATTTTATTGATGGTATTCTTCTTGTTGATAAGACTTAAGAGGAAGTTGATGGTTAAAAAGATGTGAATACTATTAGTGGAATTCAAGTTGGATTGTTAAAGTGGAGGACTGCGTTCGGCTTATTGTGTGTCAGAAAATTCACCTCAAACTTAGGGGAAAATTATATAAGATGTGGTGAGACCTATAATGCTTTATGGTGTAAAATGTTTGTCATTAAAGGAGAAGCTTAACAATAAGTTATGTATTTGCAGAGATGAGAATGGACATGAGTTACTTTGCTTTTAGAGACTAAATATGAAATAAGCATATATGTGAAAAAGTTGGAGAAGCATATACTCGATGCCCAGTTAGAAAAGTAGAGGTATTAGATTTGGCTTATGTTAAGAAAGGTAGATGCAGGCATAAAAATACTTGGAAATATGTCCAGTCTTTTAACATTGGTACCCCCTAGAAGACCTATGCACTCTATTCTTGGTGTGGTAAGATTGGATACTACTACTGCAATGTCACTCGACACCGATCATAAAAGTCTATATTTGACATGGTGGGTAGGCTAAGACTTCTTAAATTTTACCTAAATGGGGGAGATGGTAGGAGGCTAAGACTTCCTAATGCTATGTCTAGTTCTAACACCCAAGGAAGTTTCTCCTATAATAAGATTTTCTTGGATAAGTATTACCATATATCCATTCCCTTGGAAATAAATGTTTTTCATGGTTTTTATAATCTAATTAAAAATTATCAATCCAATGAGTAATATCATCTTCATCTACATCAATTCCTTTATTTTTCAATAACCCTATTAGATTCATCGAATGTAACATGGGTGGACTCCTCAACAACTAAGGTTCTCTTATTAAATATCCTACGTTTCTTTCCTATTAAAGAATATCGTTGAAATACTATTTCATCTGCCTTTGCATCAAATTTTCATAGATGTGATTTTTCATTATTTAACAAGAAGCACTTACACCCAAACACATTCATGTGAGAAATATTTGGTGCTATACACATGCATACGATGTTTTATTTAGCCTTGCCTTTATCTTTAATGTATTTAGAACATAACAATTAGTACTCACTTCTTCAGCTAAAAAGTATTTAGGTAAACTATACTCACTAAAGATCGACCTACCAGCCTCTATGAACGTTTTATTTTTTCTTTCAGCTACGCCATTATGTTGTCGGGTTCTACTGGCTGAAAAATAATGTTCAATTCTCGATTCTTGAAAAAATAGTTCAAAATTCTTATTCTCAAATTCTCCTCCACGGACGCTATGAATTATTGAGATCAAACATCCCTTTTTTCGCTAAATCCAAACTAAAAATCTTCTAAATTCCTCACTTAAATCACTTTTATTTTCAAGAAGCTTAACCTAACTAAACCTTGAATAATCATCAACTAACATAAATTTAAAATATTTTTCTCATAGACTTATTATACTTATACTTCCAAATAAATCCATATGGAGCACTTCTAATAGCCTAGTGGTAGCAATATCCTAAATAGATTGAAATGAAGATTTAACTTATTTTCCTAGATGGAATGCATCACAAAAATGTTTTGTTGAGAATCCTTTCTTAAGAATACCTCTAATTAGTTTTAATTGTATAATCTTTTTAAGAGTCCTCTTGCATGCATGACATAGTTTCCTATGTTGTAACTATGATTCATCTATAGCGTTTCTTAAGTAATAAATATGATTAATTTTATTAATATAATTCAAATTAATCTTGTAAAAATTATTTAATTCTTAATCCTTTAGCATAAATTTACCATTCAGCATCAAAATGCATTTTGCAAAAAGAAATTTAATGTCAAAATCTTTATCACAAAATTTTCTTATATTTAATAGGTTATGCTTTAAACCTTCCAAAAGCAAAACATTTTCAATTATAAAACTATTATGTTTACTTATTGTAGAGGTTCCCAGCATTATTTTGGTAGTATTATCTCCAAGTGTTATCTTTCCTCTTCTTCTAGCTTCCACCAAGATGAACTTCTTCACATATGTCTTAAGCAACCATTGTCCAAGTACCACATGCTCTCACTAGAACTCTTACGAAAGCATACCCACAAAATCAATCAAGTTGTAATTTTGGGAAACCCAATGAATTTGGGTCTCACCTTATGTTAAAATAAATTTATGATACTATGTAGATGAGTCATTGGGCCTCCACAGAAGATGTGATCAATGGTAGACTCTTTGTGTGCAAATATGTGTAATGTGCTCGATTATGTTGTGGACAAATTTAATTTATCAGCCAAATGTCATAAAAGATTTACTTTAAATTTATGTTTGAGTTTTTTGATCAAATCTGTATAGGTTGGCATTAGACTGTTCCAAATGATAGAATAATGTGTCAC
This sequence comes from Dendrobium huoshanense, assembly GCA_016618105.1. Taxonomy (NCBI): domain Eukaryota; kingdom Viridiplantae; phylum Streptophyta; class Magnoliopsida; order Asparagales; family Orchidaceae; genus Dendrobium; species Dendrobium huoshanense. The sequence continues at coordinate 27,394,040 of CM028355.1, forward strand.
TATCAATTTGAGAATAGAAACTTTTTTTATTCATGATTGAATAATGCATAGGGAATATTCAATTAATCCTAAAAGATAAAAAGAAATATTCACTTTTCATTCTAATTATGAAATTAAAATAATATTTAAAGCTTAGGTCAATGTTCGACAAATATTTATTCGTACCTTATAAACAAATTAAGATAGGATTTATGTTATTATGGGTTATAGACTTTTTATAGGGGTAAGCCCCTATAGTTAATTACATCTCCAAAGAGAATACTCTTGATTAAAGTGGACATTAATGATTTTCAAAAGAAAAAAAAATATTCGAGCTAACAAGATTTAATTTATAAACATTGGATTATAATTTCTCTAATTTTCATTTGAATTTAGATTTTAAATTTAAAATAATTTAATTGGAATGTGCAAAAGACTGTAAAGGTGTTTATAATCTAGACATATACTTGCTTGGAGTGAGTTTTCAGCTAAAAATCCTAATTCACAATCTATCTCACTAGATGTAATGCATGATAGGTTGAGTTCTATCCTAAGAAGTCAAAGGATGAATTTGACTCTCAAATTACTGACACAATATGAGTATTTCTAACTTTTTAAGTTCAACGGCACTATCAAGAAGACTCACTAAGAACTCAAAATTTTATCTTATTTAATTTATCTAACTAAATTTTCTAACTCTTAAAGTTTCTTAGAAATTTTGGTAGCATAGCGGCCCTAACCAAAGGGAAAGTGTAGCATCCCCCGAACATAATGGAGACCCTGCTACCTTGCCAACAAGAGGCATAAACCTAGGCTCTTTGCACGTAGCAGAAATTTAAAATGCATGTATATATGTATGATTGGGTAAAGGGTTATGTATAAGGTACTCAGTATCGTATTATCCTAGAACTAGTATACATGTTCATAAAAAAAGTTTGAAATATATACACCGAAAGAAACGTAAAAACATTTCTACCCTCTAATGTCAATGTCAACTACCACTCGTATGATGCAATGCATGATGCAATATATGAAGTTAGAAGAATTAAATATCATGAGCAATTAATTTATTAATTGATAATTTATAGCAAGATTAGACTCTATAGAAAATAAACCTGGATATGCACCACAACAAGAACTCGAAGATCTAACAGTAAGAATTTCTCAAAAAACTGTAAATATAAGTCACAACACATAGATTTCAATAATTTTTCATATACTTCGTTTTAGAATGTGAAATCGCTCCACCACGAATGCTCTTCATTCGTTTTACTTGTGTTTAAAATTTCATCATGTTTTGTTGTCTCGATCAAGAAAGGAATCTTCTTCTTTTATTTATATATTTTTTTTAAGGATTAAAAATAAATTTAAAATTATTTTCAAATCTATAAAAAAAATACATATAATATATTATTTCCTTCATGATTTTACCCTCTTTATTTTAAAATTAAAATTATTCTTAAATATCATATATATTTTAAATTTTTTAATTAAACCTAGTTTAAGTATTCAATTAACATTTAAATTAATATTATATTAAATAATTTTATAAAAATAAAATATTTTTTTTAATATGTTTAAAATATTTATTTGAAAGTATTAATTTTATTTATAGTATATTATATGTTATTTTAATAATTGATATTATTTAACCTTTAAATATTCATTTGATATTAATGTTTATGAATTACTTTAAAGTAATAATAATAAATATTTATTTATTTAATATTATTTTGAAAATTAGAAAATATTTTTAGTATTATTATTATCATATTTATATTAAAAATATTAATTATAATTAATATTATTACTATTTTAAAGTAATTCTTAATTAGTTAAGCAATTAAATATTTAAATTTTTAATTTAAATACTTTTAAAATTATAAAAAATTATTTTCATTAATTATTTTAAAATATCAGAGAAATTATGTTAGTTATCTAAACTTAAATTAATAATCACTTTCCTTTTTTAAATTATTCTAATTTTATAAATTACCTAAATTACTTAACTAGCAATTAATTAATTTAAAATTTAAATGCTTTCTAAATGTATAAAAAACTATTTTCTTATTAATCCATTTTTGAAATATGAAAATTATTTTTATTTTTATTATCTAATTCTAATTAATATGAATTAAAATATTTTTTTATTTTAAATTATTTTAATTAATTAAATATTTAAATTGCCTAATGAATAATTAATTAATTTAAAATCTAATTATTTTTTTTTAATTTGTAAAAAAATATTTTTCTTGATTATGTTAACATTATAGAGATTTACTATTATTATTATTATTATTATCTAATTTTAAATTAAAAACTATTTCTTATTTTAAATACTTTTTTAATTATTAATTACCTAATTTACTAAATTTATAATTGATTGAATTAAAATTTAAATACTTTCTAAATTTATATAAATTATTTTCAAAATAAGAGGTTTTTTTTTTATTATTTATTTTAATTTTTTTAATTTAATAAATATTTTCTGTTTTAAATACTTTCCTTAAGTATTAATTACTTAATTAATAATCAATTAATTTAAAATTTAATTATTTTCAAAACTTATGAATATTATTTTTTTAAATTCGAGAAGCATTAATATTTAATTAAATTATTATTTTTAAATATTAATTATTTCTAAATTATTTTAGAAATTCTTTTTAAATACTTTAAAGTTTTAAAAATTCATAACTATTTCATTTTAAATCGAATTTTTGCGTATAATTCCTTGAAATTTTGAGAAAAATGTCTACTTTATTTTGAAATTTTTTTCAGAGTTTGATTGTTATTGTTATGAAAGAATTTTGTTTTATATTATTATTTAGGTTTTTTAATATTATTTAAATAATTGTTATAATAATTATTTTGAAATTAAAAATTATTTTCAAACCCTTTTCAAAACATCATTAGGGTGATCAGTGGGTCTCCCATATATTTATTTATTACAAATTGATTTATTTTCAATTACCTTAATTTTCAATATATATATATATATATTTGTAAATATTTTTGAAATTACTTTAAAACTACTTATAATTAAATCCCCTAATTTTGGGAGATCCATTCCCATGAAATTTTAAACAGAGTTTATTTATATTAGAAGCAATTCATGTGGGAGTGAATTAGTGGGTGATTGAGTCCCAATCAATTACTAATCACCTCGTTTAGTGTACTTACTTTTCTTTTATTGTACCTTGCATGCGTAGTATGCACGAGCACTTAGTTTAGGCTCTCTTAGTTCTAAGGACATGGCGTGTTTACTACTTTTGTGTACCCCATGCATTGTTACCTTGAGGGTTAGCATAAAACTTCATTTTAAATCCCTACAACATAGTGATACCCTAAGGACAATAATTAATGACCCATCTGGTGAACATAGAAATATTTTAGGAGCTAGGATAGATCTCTAATTAATATGAAAACTTCAACATTTAAACATAGTAACATCATAAATATCTCAGAATTGTTTAGGAATTTTTAGGAGCTTTTAGACCCCTTAATTAACCAACCCTAATTTACTTGATAAATAGGGCCCAGTAATTTCTAAAACTTACAATAAATCCATTTTTAATGAAAAAATACTTGTAATAGCTTGAATCATTTATAATTTGGTATCTAACCTGAGATAAATAGGGCTCCTTAATTTGACCTTACTTTGACCCTTAATTTTAACTGTAACCAAAATCATCTTTTTACCTCTAATAAATTATTAAAAATTATTAAAAATTTTAAATTTTTCTCAAATATTTGGGAACACCTTCTTAAGTCATTTATTAATTTTGGGGATGATTCTAATCAATTTGGAGTTAATTTGGATCAAAACCATAAATTTACCCCTTAATTAGATAATTTAGATAATTCAATAAAGACCCAAACTTCAGAAATTCATAACTAATTATATAAAATTCCAAATTGAGAAACCTCAATTTCATTCTTCTCCAATTAGGGTATAGTATTTATTAAAAATATTAGGATTCTAGAACTCACTTAAATCCAAAATTCAACTTTTCGTTCAACCTCAGCCTATAGTCTAAGGCTTAAAACTTGTAAAATTCATAACTTTGCTTAGAAAACTCCAAATAAAGCAAACTACCTGTCTAGCTAATCACCTTAAGCCCTAGTATTTTTCTAAAATGTTAGTAGCCTTAAACCTAGCCTACTTCCTATAGTGACCTTTTGAACCCCCTCAACCTAGCTCCTAGGTGGACCTGAGACTTTTCATAATTGATTAATACAATTTAAGCTTCAAATATCATCACCCTAAGTATTAAAAATGGACATAAAAACTAAATTAACTGAAATGGAACCTAATCCACTAATATTTAAACTTTAATTAAAGTTTTCTTTTCTCACCTTCAACAAAACCTGAACTCTATGCAACTTTAACTAACTATCTTATATAGAACCTATTTAAAGCCACACAAGCCTTACACACACATAGAATTATTTGTTAGGACACCACTTCTTGACTTAGGCTAGGCTGGTGTTTATTGTTTTTGGTGTGTGCCAAGATTTTTGAGATTTTCACTGCATGTTGTGATGAAATTGGTATGTTTGCTTACCTTCCTTTCTTGCACTCTGTGGATGGATGTGACGTGCGTTAGATTTACCCCTACGTTAAGAATGATATATATATATATATATATATATATATATATATATATATATATATATACATATATATATTTTCTTGCTGGGGTGGTCATGCTCATGCAAAGCTAAAGGGGGGGGGGGGGGGGGGGGGTGGCAACTATCATGATTTCTAATAATGTTTTGTGCAGGTGCTTGCTCAGCCCCACTAAATAAGTAAGGCTAATATCATTAATTATAACTGCTACAGGTGCTCTAAAAATGGTTAAGCCCCAATGATAAG